>JAJEJO010000876.1:210168-310522 GCA_020662805.1 Glaucomys volans
GGATCTGGAAGGATGTCTCCCCCTTTTTCTCTTGGTGTATCTGGCTAGAGGTTTATCAGTTTTATTAATCTTTTCAAAGAATCAGATTCTGATTTCTTTTATTCCATTGTATATACCATTGATTTTTCTTTTTTTTTTAGTATTGCCTCCTTCCTGCTAGTTTTTGAGTTTTAATTTTGTTCTTTCTCTAGTTTCTTAAGGTATAAGCACAAGATGATCAAGTCCTTTATTGTTTTCTAACATAAGCTATATAAATTTTCTTACATGCACTGCTTTGGTTGCATACAAGTTTTAATATGTGACATTATCATTTAGTTCATATTTTGGAAGCTTTATTTTTTTCTAATATCCATGGAATGGTGTATACCCATGGAGTACTTAATGCTGTTTTCAATAATTTAGGCAATTTTCAGATATATTTCTATACTGTTCTCTAGATTTTTTTTTTTGTAGTCAGAGGAAATGTTATCCCTTAAAATTTGAGGGTTGTGTTATACCCCTTTGTGAATGTCCCAGGTGTTGTTAGGAAAAACAACAACAACAGAAAAACAAATGTATATTGTGACTGTTGTTGGATAGAATATATTTTTGTTCACTTCAGCAGAGGCACTTCTGTGGGTTTTGTTTTTTGTCAGGGACAAAATTCATGTTATCTTAACATATCCTCTCATTGATCTTAAGAGGTGAAATCTATTCTAAAATTAAGTTCTGTATCAACTTCATCATTGCACTTCAATATTATTACTCTTTTTGAAGCTGTACACCTTGTACATCAGTTTGAAAAATCTCATAACCATCACCCCTACCTTTCCTACCATGATGTGAAATGTACATTGATCTTACAAATATTTTTTATTCATATTCTTCAAGACTAAGCCTGAGATTAAATATAGATAATATAAAATGTTCTGGCATGAAATGTGATACAAGCTAGTTGAGGATAGATTTTGGAGTCAGATAGGTCTGTATTCAAATCCTCGTTCTATAAGTTATTATGGACGTGTTCATTTACACACAGCTTTTATTCATATTTCTAAGGCTTTCTGAAAAAAATTTGGGGTGCTGGGGATTGAACCCAGGCTTTAAGCAGCGAGGCAAGCACTCTTCTACTGAGCTACAGCCACAGTCTGAAAAATTTTGATAATGGTAGCAAAACACCTGTTTATGGCACAAAAAAATACGACTAGTATTATTACTGCTGTTGTTACTTGATTTGAGAGAATACTGAGAAAGAGCCACACATATTTTACTTTTTAAAAAACATTTGACAATTTCTCAATTCCTCTATTACCCATGTACCCACAAGGATCAAGCCCTGCCTCTTTGAGCTTTGTATCACTGTGATTACAAGATAGATGCCTTGTAAGTATTATTTATTTAATTTCCTATTTCTATATAGTGAGTTTGCTTATTTTGGAGAGCTGTTCTTAATGAGAGAGGAACTCAGACAACATGGTAGTGAGCACCTAGGAATGTGGGGCCCTAGTATTGGAAGTGGGTCCTAACAGAACTGGTACTACTCCTACTGGGAATGATAATATCCATAAGCCTTCAATGCCTGTGGCCATGTCCCATGAAGTTAAGCATCAAGAAGACACTTCAAGATAAACTCAATAAATCATAACAGTAAGGCAACAGAAAAAGAAGGAACAATTTATTGTGTCTATTATGCCTAGGGTTTAATATGATCTGAGTAAGAAAGTCATTAAATTATTGGAATCATTTAACATATATATTCTGGGATTAGAGGCAAAACAAATAGTGATAGCATAGCTGAACTTTGTAAACATGCAAATTATATTTCCATTCAACAAATACTTGTCGTACCAACTAGTGCTAGGCACTTTGCTGGGCAGTGGGCCTGTGCGAGTGACTATGACAGACATGGTCCCTATTCCTAGTGGGGAATATAAACACCAGTGCAGGAGCTACAATGAGAAAGGTACCGGAGCTGCGGGAGTACAGAACAGAGGCATCCAAACCCAACTGCCCTGAAGTGACCCAAGGATAAGAAGCCATGGGATCAAGAGTGGGGGTGGGGGTAAAGTTTTCAGTAAGAAGGAGCAACCTCTGCACAGGAGGACTTCAGGTGTCAAATCTGACCTCTCCAGAAACATTTATTGACAAGAAAATCCATTACTTAATGGTGAGTGTCTAGAACATTTAGTGTTACTCAAATTGAACTCAAGATGAATCAAGTACAGGATGACAGTAGAAAACCTCATTTCACAGAGTTTCCCAAAGAAAACCTTGACAATGATTAAAAGAATGACAGCAGGTCAGGCTGGTTGATGCATTTTATTGTGAGATGGGGGGTCTGGTAAAAAACTAGAAAATGACCATGGTGTAACAAGGAACTTAAAAATGAAGAGTCAGGTTGGTAACTTACATACATGAATACAGGAACAAATTGGCACAAAATGTTAAACATTGTTCCCAACACTGTTTATATAAGGTAATCCTAATTTGGCTTGCTAAGGAAATGAGAGATTTATGGTTAGGCTAATCTCTTAATAAAACTGCAGAGCATCATGCTATTAGTCACACAGTGAATTTCAAAATTTAAGAGTTTTATATTAAAAACTGGGTAAAGGTAAAATGACTTGATTGTAGTTGTAAAACTAATACATTCCCATTTAAATTCTGTTCTACAGTCCAAGGCAAGTATAAATGTTAACATAACACTGTTAAATCAAATCTCAATGCAAGAGAACCAATTGCATCTCTACTTTAAATCTTATCAACTTTCCAAATTTTCATACTAAAATATATTATTGTATTAATACAAACTACAGTATTATACACTACACTGTGTAATAAATAAAGAAATATAAAAATAAGACACATAAATATAAAAGTTTTCTAAAACTAAAAGTACATATGTCAGTAAGAAGGGTATTAATACTGCCAGGTTTGAAGACATACAGTACAAAAATGTTGCACAGATCTATAAACTAAAAGAAATAAAATAATACTGATAGGTAAAAATCAGCTAATGTTGTTAATAAACTGGGTCCATAATAACTAACATTTGGAAATAGTTATGAGCCAAATAAAATGGCATGTCCATGTCTGAAATGGAAGTACATGGGTAAAGCAGATTAGAAAATTTCCCTTTTGTTTCTGTAGAGAAATTCTGAAAGTCAATTAACACAAAATGAATACTGAGGAGTTAAAGGATGAAATGTCCCAGTGTTTCAGTTTCTCTGACAGAGTCAGTGGTTTTAAGTTTTATTTGGGAATTTTGATACAACAAACAAATCAACAAATGCTAGTTATTGTAGGCCACACACTGAATGAAGGCGGGTCAGAGCCTTGAAAATACTGAGAAATGGCACTTACAGCACACAGGTCTTGCTTAAGGCCAGAGGAGATACAAAGCTTCATATCATATCCTTCATATTTGTTACCACATACTCAAACACAATCACGAACACTGATTCTGACGACTGCTGTCCTTACCAGTATCAACACTGTTAGTCCCTGCAATCAGAACTCAAGGACAATCTTGTGAACTCCATTTTAAATCACATGAGTAAGAAATTTCAGTTCTTCTATCGGCTGCTTCCTTAAGGCTAACAATACACTTTAAATGATAATATGCTCCACTATGACGTCTAAATATTAGAAATTACTACCTTCTACATTGAACTTATAAAAGGTAGTTAGCACGGTTTGGAACTGCATTATACCTCTCTGTAAAGGGAATTTTGTAGTGCAGAAGTTCTCACATTTTAAAAAACATAATAAAATACTGAAGCGGATTTAGCATATGTTTACCAATAAAAAATTATAAAATTTCTCCCAATTGTACAGCATAAGAATAAACCAACATAAGAGTGATAATACTGATAAAATGAAACAATGCCAGATGCTTATCTAATTAATCAGTTTCCTTCAACCTGTTAAATCTGCTTTCCGAGTCATTAAAGTTTTCTAATCTGCTTCATGTTACAAACTTGTTCCTAACTTTGAAAACTGCATGAAAAATTACTAGGTCTGAGGTTCAGGCACACCCGGATTTTTTTTTTGAGTGTTTTTTTTTTTTTTTTTTTGTATTTTGTATTTTTTTTTTTTTTTAAGATTTTAGTTTTTACTTTACACAGTAGTGAACAGGAATCACAGTATACAGGTTACTGTGTTTCCATGAAAAGCATGGATAATATAGAACAGACTTCATTACCAATTAGAATTTATTTTCCTTCTAGAAAAACGATTAAGCTTCATTTGTTTTCTCTTCGGACACTTGCTCGCTGTTCTCGCTTACTTTTTGTTCTAAGCTGCTTGCTTGACTTACAGCTCCATCATCCTTTACTGGACCTTCAGTTTTTGCTTCCTCTCCCTCATTCTCTGCCTCTTCTACTTCTTCTTCTTCCACCTCTTCTTCCTCTTCCTCCTCTTCCTCATCTCCCTGTGGTTTGTCACATTCCTTTTCCTCCTGCAATTCTTCCATCTCTTTATCCTCCTCCTCTTCTTCCTCTTTTTCACTGTCTTCATCCTCTTCCCTTGTCAAACTCTCTCTCTCATCTGAGTCGACCTGTGAGGGAGATGCCCTAGCACCAACATGCTCATTCCTCAGGACCTCTGGCCCTGCCTCTTCCTGCTCTGTGCTGTCTCGTTCTTCTGCTTCTCTCTTGCAATATGAATATCGATGATTCATGTGCTGAGAATAAGATCCCGAGTGTGAGAAGCGCTTTCCACACTTGTCACATTGATAGGGCTTTTCTCCAGAATGTAATCGCATGTGTTCAATCAAATGATGTTTGTGTTTGAATGCCTTTTTACAGATTCCACACTCATGAGGTCTTTTACCTGCAAGATAGAATAAAGTTATGAAATAAAATGGTGATATTAATAGTTTTTGTAAGTGACAGGGGCACTTCAGGTTGTGGGAAGGGTAAGGCTATAATTTCATTTTTAAAAACTTCCAGGTCCCCTTTCCTTTGGTTAAATTGTTAGAAGTGGGCTTGTTTGGAAAGAGCACCCTGTCTCCTTGGAGGTAGGGCTCATCACATAGTCCTCAGTGTCCCACGTCCCCTTTCCCTGCCCTGACAGCTCTGAGCATTGGGATGAAAAACTTACCAAACTGGAAAGTCAGTTTGGTAAGCTTAAAAAAGTAGCATTTCATAGTTTTAATTTGCAAAATAAACAATTATACCTATATACAACCAAAAGAGAATATCCCAAACTATTAACATTATGGTATATGATGGTTGGCTATTTTCATGTATTTCTTATGTAATTGGATAAAACTAATAAATATTAACTTGTGGAAAAAAAAAACCACTTCCAGGTCCCAAACTGACTGTTCTGAATGATATTAATCTGATTTGTCATTTATATAAGAAAATTTACTGTCATTGTCTAGTGTCAAAATTTAGTCTCTCATCTCTGCAGTTGACAAGGTCAATAGGAAAGACATAAGACTAAAATTTCAAACATACAGGCATCATGACCATAATTTATAAAAAAAATGTGAACATGGAATATAAAAAACATGAAGAGCTAATCAGATATTGGGCAGTGAGTGCTGTGGGGGCAAGGAGGGATAGAGGCATTTCTCAACTTGGTTTTTCTTTTCTTTTCTTTTTTTTTTTTTTCTGTACCAGAGATTGAACTCAGGGGCACTCAACCACTGAGCCACATCCCCAGCCCTATTTTGTATTTTATTTAGAGACAGGGTCTCACTGAGTTGCTTAATGCCTCACTTTTGCTGAGGCTGGCTTTGAACTCACAATTCTCCTGCCTCAGCCTCCCTAGCTGCTGGGATTATAGGTGTGCACCACCATGCCCAGCTTGGTTTTTCTTTATTTTCCTTCGTAAGGACCCTTTTCAGACTTCTTTTTCCTTGTCACAATCTCTGTCCTAATGAAATTTTAATGCCTTACATATGCTTTTTATATATGACAAAAATCATATATGTATGTGTGTGTGTGTTTATATATTCATACATACATACATGTATACATATACACACAGTTGATAAACTGAGGTCCTTAAGGAAACCACAAACTATTATAATATCTAAGTCTTTTTTGCCCTTTGAGGGCATCTTTGCCCCTATTGAGAATGCATGAACAGGAGAAATGCTGCTGCCCAGACATGAAAAGAACTGACAACTGGATTATAATCAGGGTTGATAATGTCCAACTTCAGTGCTATCAAGCAGTTAACACTAACAAATGTAGAAATGATTTGTTTTTATTTTTAGGTCTAGCATATTTCTCAAATATAGTTTTCATTTTGCTACATACTAATATTTAACTCTTGTCCAAAGCAGATTTTCTAATTTTCCTCAGGTCTCACTGAAAACAACCAGAGGAATGTGTAGCAAGGGGCTTGTTTTGAGATATCTCTCTCTTACACAATACTAGTTTTTAACTCAAAGAAATGCCCAAATGTTACTGCATGTACTTTTGAATCTATAGTCTAAAGAAGGGAAAACAGTTCTTGATATCTTTTCACACAGAGTGAATGAATTAACATACTTGATAAGAATAAGAGATAAATATGGAAGCTAAACCACTATAAAGATGGGCAGGGGAAGAAGAGAAGTTCGGTAGATTAGACAAAGAGGAATGAGAGAAAGGAGGGGGGACAGAAGTAGGAAAGACAGTAGAATGATCTAACATAATTATTGTATGTACGTATATGTAAATACCTTAGTGTATTCCACCGTCATGTACAACTACAGAATGGGATCCTAATTAGAATAAGATATGCTTGTACAATTATATCATAATGGATTCTACTGTCATGCATAACTAAAAAGAACCAATAAAAATAAGAAAAAATAAATCCTAGAATTTATAAACATAAGAGCAATTTTTGGATTATTTTTCTCTATATGTTTACATTTACTCCTGACAAAGTGAGTCACATCTAGCAGAGATTGCCAGATACAACCATGAATTACAATCACAGGATACTAGTATTTAAAAATTTTTTAATCATGAAATATTTGAAATAAATACACAATCAAAAGATTTTATGTGGGCTGGGGTTGTAGCTCAGTGGTAGTGCACTCGCCTAAGTGAGTGCACTTACTTGCTTGTGGCACCAGGTTCAATCCTTAGCACCACATAAAAATAAAGGGATAGTGTCTACCTACTAAATAAAAAAACAATATATATACATGTATATGTATGTGTGTATATATATATGTATATATATATATATAGAGAGAGAGAGAGAGAGAGAAAATATGTGAAACAGTTGTATGTATATCTAAGATATATCCCTCTATGTTTAATATGTTTTATAATAAATGGATGTTGACTTTCAAAAAAATATGGATACTGTAAGTCAAAAAGGCAGGTAGAGGGCAGAGAAGGCAGAGGATTAAAGAGGTCATGATAAATCCAGTTCTTTTTACAGCAATCTGTTTTAGAGAAGAACAGTGGAGTGCTACGTTTGGCTAGGAGGAGTCTACAGCTAAATTATTAGAAATTCTGTAAGCTGATTAAAAACCAGTTCAAGCTTGAAATCAGCCATGGTGGGAATATTTAACCCACAGAAATCTGCAAACACTACATATAAGGGCTTTCCTAACCCTTCAGAGAACCAGTTGTTAAAATTTACCAGCACTCCACTGGGTAAGAGGTATTGGCTGGGCCAGGAGTTGGTAAATGTGTTCTGCAAAAGTCACATAGTAAATACTTTAGGCTTTGCTGACCAAATGGTCTCTGTTTCAGCTATTCAATTCCTCCATTACAGATGCAGGAAAGTGGTAGGCAATTTGCAAATGAATGGGTATGGCTATGTTCCAATACAACTACATTTAGGAATGTTATAATTTGATTTTGAAATTATTTTCACATGCCATACATATTATTCTTCTTTTCATCTATTTCAATAATTAAAAAAGATATTAAAAATTCTTAGCAGGACATAGAAAACAGGTGGAGGTCCACAACTTGGCCTGTGAACCTAGTTTGTCAATCCCAGAGTAGTCCAAGAAGTGCATATTTTGTGGAGGAATTACAGAATTTCAGTTTAAAGGGATCTTTGAATCATCCTGTACAATCTATTAGGCATAAGTTATTCCTAAAATACAAAATACGTATTGGAAAACTTCAAGTCATAAGAAGCCCATGACTAAGCAAGCTGAGTGCGCTAATGAAGCATCCTTTTCTTCTATGAAGCCTGATTCCATACCCCTAAACTTTCCCCACTGGTCCCATAATTTTATTAATGACTATTGTATTTATATTAATATAGTATACACTGGCAATAAGTGGATATGGACAAAATAAGTACATATATCATATCATAGGCACTTTTAAAAAGGACAGCATGTTTGTGTTCACTAACCTACCTGTGTGTTCATACTTATGTCTCAATAATGAGCTGCTCTTCTGAAATATCTTATCACATAAGTCACAGGCATACATTCCATTTTCTGTCTTCCGCATTTTCTTTTTGGGTGGTGTAGAATCAGAGTCATTCTGATCCTCCACATTGGATACTCCTTCTGAGCTAGTGTCTTGCCTTTCATCCTACGGGGGGGAAAAAGATTAAATTTCAAATTAAAAACAAGAGATATAAACAAAGTCTGGGTTAACAAACTACTTTAAATTAAACTTTCGACAAACTGACCACAGCAAACATACTGCTCATCACTGCAGATGGGCCACAAGGGTGGAGGCTAGATTGTGGGGGGTGAGGGTTGATATACACTAAAGTGATGCTGGAGATAATACAGCCAAACTACAGCAAAACATATAAGCTCAACTGGTACTGAAAATAAAGGACACCAAAAAGAAAATGTAAAATGTGTGGTTACATTTACTTGGTTTCGTGTGAATCATTACTTTATGATAAATTTGCTCAGTTTTAGCTTATGAATTTGCTAATTAATAACTAATTTCTACCTGCCCCATTTACTTTTTTTAAATTATGGGTTTCAGTAGGAAAAAATTAAGATTCAGTTTTTAAAAAGTAGCTTTTAAATTGTACCTTCCAGAACTTAGAGATCTCTGAACTAGCCTCTGTGGTCTCCTTGAAAAGAAAGGCTTGCTCTACACTTTTTATGGAGCAAGAAAACAGACACTTCTCAAAAGAAGAAACACAAATGGTCAACAAATATCTAAAAAGATGTTCAACATCTCTAGCAATTAGAGAGAAATGCAAATTAAAACTATAGTGAGATTTCATCTCACTCCAGTCAGAATGGCAATTATCAAGGATACAAGTAACAGTAAGTATTGGTAAGGATGTGAAACAAAGGTATACTCACACAATATTGGTGGGACTGCAAATTGATCTAACTACTCTGGAAAGCAGTATGGAGATTCCTCAGAAAACTAGTTATGGATCCCCCTTATGACTCAGCTATCCCACTCCTCAGTTTATACCCAAAGGACTTACAATCAGCATACTACAGTGACATAGCCACATCAACATTTAGAGCAGCTCAATTCACAATAGCTCAACTATGAAACCAGCCAAGGTGCCCTTCAACAGAAGAATGGATAAAGAAAATGTGGTATATACATATAATAGAATTATTATTTAGCCTTAGAGAAGAATGAAATTATGGCATTTGCCAGTAAATGGATAGAACTGGAGACTATCATCCAAGTGAAACAAGCCAGTCCCAAGAAGTCAAAAGTTGAAAGTTTTTTTTGATATGTGGATGCTAATCCAAAATAAGGTATGGGGGGGGGGATAAAAAAAGAATAGAAGAAAGATCAGTGGAGTAGACAAAGGGTAATGAAGGAAAGGGATGTGGGATAAGATAGGGAAAGATAGTGGAATGAACTTGACCTAACTTTCCTATGTACATACATGAATATACTACAGTGAATCTCACTATCATGTATATCCACATGATACTAATTAAAAAATATAAGCAAATATTAGAATTAGTAGAGTAGAGGGAAGGGAATGGGAAAAGGGAAGAAAGCAGGGAACGGAAAGGAGAAGTACTAGGGACTGAATTAGAACAAATTATATTCCACGCTTTTTAAATTATGTCAAAATGAATCCTATTGTTATGTATAACTAAAAAGAACCAATAAAAAAAGCAAAACTGGAGAAGGCTTCTATTTTTAAACAGTACTACTTGCTAGCCATAAAGAATCCTCTAAATTCCTGTAGCATAAAAAAATTCAGACAGATAATTTTGAGCAAGTGGTTTTCTAGAAGACACAATCACACTGCGGAGAGCCTGTTAAAGAATTAAGTTGGCTAAGATCTTTGTGCTTTTTCTAGGGTCTTCTATTCTATTGTCTCTAAATCCACAAATATCCTAAAAGTTTAAAGTATTATACACTGCTTATGGCTTTGTAAGGCAGGAAAGGTGCAGTCATTTGCCTGGATCATTTATGAGCTGCCAATGGTTGCTGAGGTAACTCCACTTTCATTACTATCTGATCTCATCTTATGCTTACCTGAGATGTTAAAAGTGGCTCTTTGTTTTGTTTAAAAGGGTGCAAAATATTCTTTACACTGAAAATTTAGATGGGTTCACTGATTATGTGGAAATGTTTTTTTAAGAGTTATAACTTCAGGAAACTCAATCTGTGGCAATATTCAAGGGAAAACAAAAGCAGCAAATACACAACTGAACAGGATACTGAAATAATTATAGGTGATATCTACTCACAAAAGGCATCGGCATTAAAGATCAAATATTCATCTCTTGTATTCATTTGATTCAATCAGAAAATGATTGAAAAAAAGAGTTGGGGGAGACATCAAGGTTAGTTACATGGAAAAATCCTGCACAATAAGACAATAGAGCTGTCTCCAAAATGATCATGAACTTTTCAGGAAAATTAAAGAGAAAAATACATATGTAGATTCCCAGCCTTATTTATTCACAGTCATATATTAATTATGACTGAACATTGTTTATTCACAGCTTAAAAAATGATCAGTAAAGACATTAGATGAGTTCTGTGTATACTTCTTGTTTGTTTAAAGTCTTTCATAAACAGAGGTGTTAATACAGAAAAATTGACAGCTAAGTCTGCCTGATGTGAGCATATTTTTCATTTATTAATGATCATAATCAAGGCAGAAACTAATACTAATTTTTAGAATTTAAACATAAAAACAGAAATCCAATTAATGAGCATTCTAGTTTTTCTTTTCTCTTTGTTTCTAACTTCAAATAGGTCTCTAGCTGTGATATATAAGTCATTTTCACAGAATAACACTTCAAACTTCAGTTGACACCAATAACCTAAATTAGTAAGTAATTAAAGACATGTCACAAAAGTTATAGCAAACACGATCTAGATTTATTTCCTTTTAGAAATTAACTGACTCTGCAGTGACAGATTTTTTTTTCTTGTTTAAATTAGAAAAAAATTAATTGAAATTAGCCAGACTAACCAGTTCAGGAAGAACATGGTTTTGTTTTTTTTTTCTTTTTTTGTTTCAGGAAAGGTTTAGAGTTTTTTTTTTTACCTGATTTCCACTTGGCTGGACCACTTTCAGGGCTGGTTCTTGGACTGCAGGACTGACTGTAGCTGAGTATGTGTAAGCCACCTGGGGAATCAGAATAGTTTGCTTATTGGCAGCTAGTGCTCGTAAGCATGGAACACTGTTCTGGTCAGCAATGGCCACAATTGTGGGTAATTGGGCAGTGACTGTAGGTATAGCAATATTTATGGGGTTGGCACTTGGTGGGATTACATTTACAACTGGTTCTGAGTCTGTAACACAACTGTCCTTTTGTGGCTCCTTTTTTGCACAAGACAAGTTCAAGGGTTCTTCTTGGACAGAATAAACACTGTTCTGGTAAACACTAGTGATAGTTGACCTTTCCAATAATTCGCCCTGTTGCTTTGGTAGTGAAAGATCAAGAGGTTCTACTTGTGGCTCTTCTTGTGCGCCCTCTGCTGTGTACGAGTAACCCTGTGTATTTCTGGCTGAGGAAAGGTTTAGAGGTGATGGGGATGGTGTACTACTTCTGGAACCATTGATAGTTGATCCTACTTGTAAAACTGGAGAATTAGTCATTTTCAGAGGACTGTGTAGACTTGTGCTGTCCTGGGATTCATTTGCATTTGTAGATTGAGACAGATCGTCATTCTTTGCAGGGATATTTACTTTGCCTGGTTCAGGAGAAGATGGTTCAGAAGACTGCACTGAAATCTGTCCAGCTTGCATCTTTTCAAACCACTTTTTTACTACATCCAGCGGTAGGTTTACAGAATCAGCAATTTTTGAGAGCTCTTCTGCACTTGGTTGTGCATTCAAAGCATAATAGGCTTTTAGGAGAGATAGGAGGTTCTTCAAAGGTGGCTGACTAGGAGACAAACTGCCATCTCCAGTACCTGATGAAACAGAGGACTCAGGCTTGTCAGCTTCTGGGGCAGGGAGTGGAGGAGGCTGAGCAGGCTGCTTTAGGTCATAGTGCTTTAATTCTGGAAGTGCATTAAGATCACCTGGACAATCATCACACAGAAGACAAGTGCTATCATTCACTCCTCCTTCAAAGCTTTTGTCTTTCTCAGATTTAACAGTAAGGTCTTCTGGCAACTTTTCGCTTTTGCAATTGTTTGTGGGGACTGGATTTTCTTTTTTTAAATTTTGAGGAACAACTTGAAGTTGGCTTGGCTGCTCAAGACTGTAGTTAATGATAATTTTGGTTGTTCCATCTTGATCAACCAAAGGAAGACTGATGGCTGAAATAACAGAATGGCCACCTTGTTGTATGGATGAAGCATTGATTGTTTCTTGTTCTTTGGATGCAAGATTGGCTTGATTATTCTCCAAAACTTGCCGTATTACATTACCATCCACTGCCACTTTAAGTACATTCTGAATATCACTTAAATTGATACTTATGGGAGATACCAAACCAACTGTTGGCAGAACAACAGCTTGCACCACACCCTGAGGAGAACTGGTTGCCTGTAACGGGCCACCACCACTAAAAACCCCATTTTGTAAAGGGGTTGAACAGTTGATTCCTGAAGCAACCACTATGGGTTTGAACTCATAATCCACAGGTTCAGTTTTAATTTGGTTTACAGAAAGTTGTTCTTGAAGGGGTTTATTCTCTATCTTTTGCCGTATCTGTGGTCGTGTGGGACTGCCTGGTGATGCCGAAAGAGATGGTGAGGAACACTGAGATGTCTTGAGGCCTGTTCTTGGTCGCCCATTCACAGGCATCAAGCTGATACATTTCTTACTGCTTATGTGAGAGCTATAGGAACCAGAATGGGAAAAACGTTTCTTGCAGTTTGGGCATTCATATGGCTTCTCTCCTAAACAAACAAACAAACAAACAAACAATTTAGATATGTAGTTGATTATTACATATACATTTTTATGCATCCACATTTTCTTTAAAACAAGAAATGGCAAGTTTAAAGAGCAATTACTACCATGTATTTTTTTTTTTTTTTGGTACCAGGGATTGAGCCTACTAAACCACATCCCCAGCCACTTTCTATATTTTATTTAGAGATAGGGTCTCACTGAGTTGCTTAGAGTCTTGCTAAGTTGATGAGGCTGACTCTGAACTCATGATCCTCCTGCTTCAGCCTCCTGAGCCACTGGGATTACAGGTATGCACTACCATGCCCAATAACATGTATGTATTTTATTTAGAATCATCATTTTAAGTTAAGCAATGACATAAATATTATCAACAGTCGGAACTACATGTGCTAATCAGGGAATCTTCTTAGCATTTATGTGTATAACATTTCTGCCCACCTTTAAACTTCAAATAATTCTCAAATACCAAAAATAATTAATCCTACTCTTTCAAGTATTTTTTTCACATCCTGTCTCCTCAACCTACATAATTTTCAGTATCTCACTACTTAACATCTATCTTCAGATAAATTAATATTCTCAACAACTATCTTTAGGATAATTAATATTAGAAGAAACAAAAGTAAGTACAATCTCCCATAAGACTAGGAATATTTTTCCTTGGTTTAAAATTCCCACATACATATGGTTTCCTTGAAAAGATCCTACTGGAAGAAAATTTTAATATAAGGTATTCATATAATTACTTACTTATTAAGCTGGAATGGATGTAGCCCCAGAGAGATAAGTTCTAGTGGTACACAAAGCATACCAGAGTTTAATTTTAGTGACAGTGGTTATGATAAAGCATTATTTGCATATGGAAACAGAATATACCAAAGGTAAAATGCAACATTTGGATGAATTAGCAGGACACATGATGTCAAAGAAATTTCTTGCTTGTGGAGACCTCCCTTTAGCTGCTCTTTTAGACTCCCCAGGGGCACAAGGTATTTATTCTCCTTAGTCATCAGAGATACCTGGATACTTTTGAGGAGCACTAAGTTAAATGGAATATCTTCATATAAACCTAACTGTTCATTTTAGTTCAATTTTATGGTGATAGTTCATTAATTTATAATTTGTATCTTACAGACTATCAGCTCCAATAAGGTGAGAACCTCTGGGTCCTATTTGCCTTTTATCCCTTGCACCTATTAGAGTACAGGAAAGATATTCATTAAATATTTTTAGGATAAATGATGACTAACTGTAGAACTATGAAATGTGATGATGCTGATTTGCCTCCTCAGTATTATAATAAAGCTCCTTATATCCTTCTTTCTCTTTAAGAGCTATCAGGAAAGCAGTGAAGAAAGTCAATGTAAGCTCTGCTAATGTTTTAAGTGTAATGCTACAAAGCTAAAACTAGTGAGTTATGTTTTATCAGAAATACAGTTATATGAGGAATCAGTTATTAGAATTGGAAGGGATCTAAGAATCCCTCTAGAAAGACTTTTCAATAAAGAGTTCCTTTATATTATTTTTTGACTGACATCAGTAAGTCTGCTGAAACTCCTTAGTAAATAAAGGAGAGGTTATTGCCTATGGGAGAGCCCTATGGAAGAGAGCCTAGACAGGTTCTGCAGAGGACCAGGGATTTGGGTTCAAATTCTGACTCAGACATATATTATTTTCTTAAATAATAAGAAAAAAGCTTTCTTCCAAGCTTTAGTGTTTTGGCATGTAAATGTAGACACATTCTCACTAGATTATGTTAGAGAGAGTTATGAAATTATATAGTAAAACTCTCAGTATGCCCTTAACAAAGGTTAGTGATTCTTTTAGAAAGCAAATCCACTCAGTGCTGAATGAGCCAAAGTTGGCTTGCTATAATGCATATTCCTTGATCTAGTTTGCCCTTCTGATGTCACACAAAACAAGTCTAACTTCTTCTAAAGGCCAGACCTTCAAAATGATACACAGCTGCCATGTGTATCCTCCTGTGTAGATTAAATATGCCCAGGTCTTTAAAACAATCCTCACAAGACATAGTTTTCAATATTCTCCAGTTTATCAGTATCTTTGTGAAGAGATTCCTGGAATAGGAATGCCATCAGATAAAAGTTTCTAATAAGGGCAAAAGAACGAATATGTTCTAGTGTATCTCTATCTTAAATGATTTGATAACACTTTTAGATGGGCTGCATGAGTATTTTCCTATTAGAGATATGAGGAAGATAAGCATACATAATATAGACTATTTTCTTTATAATAGGGGAGATTAAGAAGAACAGTGGGTAAGGCAATAGCAGTGGAATCAGGAAGCTGCCACCATAGTTTCAACTTTGCCATGTATCAGCTGAGTGACCCTGGACAACTTAATTAAGTTCTCTGGGCTTCCATTTTCTTATCAACAAAAAGAGAAATAATAGCATGTGTGAGGTCCTGGGTTCAATCCCCAATACCACAAAAAAAAAAAGGCAGAAGAAGTAACAGAATCAACATCAGAGGATTATTTGAGGACTGTAAGAGTTAATGTATTCAATAAATGCTAGTTATCATTATTCTTATTGTTCAGAATTATATTGATATTTCATCAATGTGAGAAAGTTACCCAATACTTACTCTAAAGCTAAAGTTACTATGTTAGAAAGCTCCCAACTTCTAACTTCATAAGCTTTATATACCTATCAAAATGGAATGAATCTGAAATAACTTTTCTATGTACATATATGAATATACCACAGTGAATTTCACCATTGTGTACATCCATCCATAAGATATTAATTTAAAAAACAACTATGGGTAAAAGGCAGAAAGATCAGTAGAAGGAAAGCAGCAGGGTGTTGGGGAGGGAAGGGGAAGGAGAAGTACTGAGGACTGAATTAGAACAAGATATAGTCCATGCCTTTATAATTATGTCAAAATGGATTCTACTGTCACATATAACTAAAAAAATCTCATCAATGCTGTAGTTCTCTTTCCCCTTATGTTGCCTCATTCATTAACTCTACATCACCTCTGCATGATTTTCTCATCTTGAGTTCCATTTCTACCTTCCTTGTGTAAAGGCCATCTTCATCTCCTTATTCCCTTTTACAAATCTCATTTCTTTACAAAAGGGGCAATAAAATTAACATTCATGAGAAAGATAAAGTAGTTTTAGGTTATACTTGTAAAGACATGCTATATTATCTTCTGATTAGGAATTGGGAGTATGTCATATTATATTAACTTGATATAATTTAGTCAAAGGTTAAGTGGTACTAAAATACCATTTATAAAAAGAAAATTTCTCCATATTAGTCTTTATACTAAAAGAAAAGCAAGTAGTTTTTGATCATATATGCATAACACATTAGGATAGATTTATTATCACGAGCTGATATTCAGTATGCAGAAAGAAAACAAATATTTACCACTGTGAATTCTTAAGTGCTCTTTTAGGTGGTGTTTGTATTTGAAAGCTTTTCCACATTCAGTACACTTGAATTTACGATTACCCCCAGACTGTGTTACATGTCTCTGTAAGAGAAAATTGATGTTTTATTTGTAAAGCAAAAGAACTTTAAACATAAAGAAAAATGTGCTTAAAGTAATATTTTGAGTAAGTTTGATGACTGTTTTGATTCTTAAAGCCCTCAAATTACAGTCACAAAAATATAACACTTGAAATTATTAACCCAAAGGATGGTGACAGAGAACAGTGACACAGAGAAAAATCTGCATTAAAGTATCAGAGCAATACACTACTGAGCAAAAATAAAGTAACATGTACTTTATGAGGAACTAGAGATGATCTTATCTGTATTCTAATTTTCAGATAATCAAGTCCACGAATATTTAAGAATCTATCTAAAGCACAGTTACTCAACAGAAGAAAAAGATACTGAAGAGAAGAAAAGGCTGGGCTTTTACCAGTAATACATCCTCTCTCTTTTGTGTTTGATATTTCCAAGATGTACTTTAATCTGATGGTTTTTAAAAAATATATCCATCTTTTCAGCCAAATGTGATTATGATAGATTATGATAGCTTTCTGCTTGGTTTATCAATTTTCATTTGTATGTATTTCATTTCAGATGTATTCAGCACCCTTAAATTAATCTTATGAGAGCACAGTTCTCTTCAGATTTGCATCACCAGCTGCTTCTTTGATACTGTCAACTGGAAGGCACAAGGCATCTGAAACTTAACATGATTAACACCAAACTCTTAATTTCCCTCCAACAAGTTATCTCCCTCCCTAGGGTCTCCTATCTCTGTGAATAGCAACTTCATTCAGTTATGCTTTGGAATTATCTTTGATTACTCTTCCCCTAATACCCTGAAACAATTCTTCAGTAAGCCACCTGAATTGAAGCCAACATCCTTCACTATGTCAAGTCTGCCACACAATCTCTGTCCTGGATTAGATAAAGACACTAAATGCTTTCCCTGCTTCCATTTCTCTCTCTTGATCTGTTATTCATCCAATAGTCGGTGGTCCCTTAAAAATTAAAAAAAAAAATCCAACATCCTTCAAAAGTTTTCCTATCACAATTTAGAATAAAATAAAATCTTTATCTTACTCTGCGTAACAGCTTACATAATGTGGCCCCCCGTACTATAAATTATCACTTTCATTTTTATAAGTTTTTGGACAAGACAGTGTCTAGTACTGTCCTTTCTTTTTAAGTATATGAAAATCCTTGCCTTCATTGAAGGTTGAGTTCCCCAAATTTGGGAAGTTAGTGAACTCTTGGCCATTTCACTTACTTGATCTCTTCCTGACTTATGTGATGTCATGTGACGCTCAAGTTGGGTTCTGTATGCAAAGGTGTAACTGCACAGGGAACAACTAAAGTTATCTTCATTCTTCTCATGACGATATTTAATGTGTTCTTTCAGAGAGGTAAAACGTTTATAGCCTCTATCACAATATGGGCAGGTGAGTAATTGGGAAAATGCATCTGGTGTTCCTGTAAAAGAAATGATCTATTTGAAACTTAAAACATTCAAAAAATATTACCAAAGATAACACTTGAGTCCTTATGCTCTTGCCAGATACTGTGCTACCCATTTTAGATTTGGTCCTCAAAACATTACAATAATGCCACCTCTATTTTATAAAGAAGAAAATATGAGGCTGAGAAAAGTTCAATAACTTAAAAGCATGACTTACGGCCAGGCACGGTGGCACATGCCTGTAATCCCAGTGGCTTGGAGGCTGAGGCAGGAGGATCAAGAGTTCAAAGCCAGCCTCAGCAAATGTGAGGTTCTAAGCAACTCAGTGAGACCCTGTCTCTAAATAAAATACAAAATAGGGCTGGGATGTGGCTCAGTGGTCTACTACTCTGAGTTCAATCCCTGGTACCAAGAAATTAAAAAAAAATGAAAAAAGACTTTTAAGTCAGGCTGTGACAGACAGGATTCAAACAGGTTGACTTTCAAGTTTCTTAACTTTTTTACTAAACCATAGTTCTGTTCTTTCTGTATGGTTAACTGGATAAAGAACAAAACTAAAAATCAGGATGTGGGTTACACTTGTAAATGTATACATGTTGCATTTACTGCATTCTACAAAAATATCTTTCTTTTGGTAACAAATGTGTTTCATTTATTTAAGGTTCATTCTTTTGAATGTGAAAGTGACACTATAAAATTATTGTCACACAAGAATAAGCAGTACACCATTAGACTATGTTTCCATGACTCCCTTGCAGCTAGGTGTGGCCACAAGACTGAATTCAGAACAAAAAGAAAGAGGGAGGGGAAGGAATTATGGGGGCCAAATCTGGGTGTGGTCCATAAAGACCTTCCATGCATGATCTTCCACATTCCACATTCCTTTCCTTACTTAAATATAATGACAAATTTTTGGTGTAGTTTTGCTGGTATGAATATATATATAACTTGCAGAAATAAAAGTATTCTGGATGAATTAGAGTTTATCATCTAGGCCTAATAATCCTAAAGTATAATACTATTTGACCAATTGATATTAAAACTACTCATAGTAGTTTTTCATATTTGATTTTGTTCAAAGAAATCAGTTTATAAGTGATACATTATTGTAAATATCATCTTCACTTCCTTCATTTTGAATTCCTTATTAAAAAACAGACAACCAAAGATAATTTCATAGCAATCTCCAAATTCTTCATAAATATATTCTTTTATTAGAGTTCAAGTGCATATAAATTAAATGTCTTGCTCAAAGACCAGCCTACAAATCACCTGAACTCTTAAGTAGCTAGGCAAATATGTTGAAATATGTATTGAATGCATGACTAAAATTAAACAACCAAAGCTTCAAAGCTTATGATGGCATCTTTTGTTACCAGTTAGCAAGGCAACGTAAATCAGAGTTTTCTGTTGGAGATGTTTCTAACATGGACATCTTCTTTGGAGAGGAAATCCTGTTGTATTTTATTCACTATGAATTTCCTCTTTGTACAGGCCAGTGGGAGCCAACATTTGGGACCTTATCCTTGCTAGAATGTCTAGTCCATCTTGATCATTTTAGGTGGTTACAATGGCAAAAGTCATAGTCCACTATGGGTGTGGTTTGTTATTGGTACTACAATATCATGTGGGATTCCATTTCCTACTCCAATGTCATAGATCTGCTTCTTGGTCTACATGATTACTCCTTACAACTCAATAAACACAATAATAATAATGTGGTAAAATGACATGTTGCTCGTGATATTTTAACAGCAAGTTATTTTTATAAATCAATATCTATTGAATTTCCTGACATATGAGATATCAGTTCATTCTTTTAGGTACTAGTATAATAATATTTGGTACAATGAGCATGGACTAAGCAGGTTTAAAAGATAAATGAAAATTTTGTCTATTTTTGAAAAATATCAAATTTTTTTAAAAAATCACCTTTTAGTAATAAAGATTTATTATAAAGGGGGAAATGCTATTTTTTCAAATTCCTATGACAAAGTAGTAATTCAATGATACTAAAAAATAAAACCAATCTATATCTGAATGTATTCTGAACTGTCTATAACTTCTTTAAAGTATCTATGACAACGAATATTTCTATTTTTTAAAAAACAAAATTTCTGAATTTTTAAATCCTAAATTTCCTTTGGTAGTTATCATAACACTTTGGACTGGTAATACTTCTTGATATAAAACCTCTGAACAATTCCTTGTATTTTTTCCCCATTTACTCAGAATTTATGATTATTCAATCTTCTAGAGAAAGTCTTGCGTATTTATAACTTATGAGAAAAGAGTGTGGAGGGTATGTTTAATCTATTGAAAATTTAAAAAATTTAAGATCTTATCCATTCCAGAGTGAAACTTCTGTTTTGGCTCTGTTTTTCAGAGTTAATTCCTGATTTTAAAAAGATATAGTTAAATTTTTGACTTGGAATATATATGTTTTTATACCATAGCTCTCAATTTCCTCTAAAATCTTCAAAGTTGATTGATTATTTGAATACTAAGCTAAATGTATCCACTCAACTGGGAATCCTGGGAAAAAAAAGCCAGACTTAGGATATTAATTTTCACAAATCCTTAAACATTTCAAGTACCTTCCTAGTCTTGGTATAGATTTTGTATAAAATTTTTATAGGAAGATTTTAATGCTCTTTTCATCTACTGTTTACACTTAGAAGGGCAGAATGACAGCCTATTTCTTCTAAGGAATGCAGAACACATTCTTTAAACTGTATTTTCCCAATTCTTAATGCACTAAGTGTTCCTATCAGAGAAAAGTAGAAACAGAAAAACTACGATCTCCAAATTAGTATGTTTTGAACCAGATGGAAAACAACCGAAGGGCAATAAGGGTCATCCTAGTTCTCATTTCTGCTGCCCACTGCTATTTGAGTAAATGGAAATTCATGTCCAGGCACTGTTTAAGCATTTCACATGCAGGAGCATTACCACTACAAATATGAACAGTCAATAATTTAATATTGTACTATTATGATGGACAATGTCCCATTAATAAAACAGATTATTCCCTATAGGCACTTGCAATAAATTTGGTTCTCAAAAGTATTCTCTGTAGTAAATTAGATCCACACAGTACAGTTAACAGAAAAACAATCCTTTAAAGAGATAAAGAAAAACAAGTGTTAAATTCCACTTACCATTTTCATCATGACCACTAGCTTCTGGTGTGCCCTGCCTCTGGTCCTCTTCAGGTGCCTCAGGATAAATGACAGCAGTATCTTGTTGTTGCAGGAACTCTTCAACATTAGGATCATGGTTTTGCTCATTTTCTGCATCTGAGTCGCATTCATCATCTTTTACTAAAAGAAATGCATTCTTTAAGCAATTTTATCATCAGGTTATGAAATTTTTCCAAATAAGAAATTGTTTAAGAGAACACAATCATTCTTGAAATTGTATTAAATATTTACTGAAAACTAAAAATGAATTCTAGTAATTTTTTGCAATCTATTAAGAAATCCTTTTGCTCTATACATTTAAAGTGCTAAAATGTCTCAAATTCTCACAATATCCCTTTTAAGGTTTAGAGCCACAATTCTAATTCCATTTTACTAATAAACAAAACACAGACAAGGTAATAAAGTTGCCTGAATTCTTTATTTCTCATTTAATGATAAAGCAAGGAAAAAAGAAGACCTTAGTTCTCAAAAATCCCCTCTTAGCAATCTACCATAATAGTTATATTTTAAATCTGAATCATTCCAATATAAACCACTCTTTCAGTTCAGCAATGTGATTACCTACAAAATAGCTTCAGTAATAATCTTTAGCTAGAAAGACTTATAATAAGAGTCAAAGGGTACCAACTCAATAAAAATTGCTCTTTCCCTCCTCCAGCAGTCCTATACAAACAAGTCTATTCTTTCTCTATTTCTGCTTCAATAAATATTTAACCATGGGATTAATATATGGCAAATTTCTTTCTTCAGGGTAAAAGGTTTAAGAGCTAACAGGTTTTCACTTTGAGAACTTAGCTCAGAGTGCTGCCTACTTTCTAAAACAGTACTGGTACATTACAGTTTTCCTCCATTTCCTTCACTGGCTCCAGCTGAGACTGCCTACTCCATGCTGATGGTAACTGTAATGGGTTAGCGTGAATCTCAAGTGTCTCATGGCTGACTTCTTTATAGACTTCAGACTGAACTGTTAGTTCTAAATTTATAAAATGGCACTTCCTAGAAGACTATAACTGGGCCAAATTAAAATAGTGATGCATGGACATCTTTTTGTTTGACAGTTACAAAAACAATTCTTGCTAAATCTCTTAAACAGTAGCATAACTGAACTCCTCATGGTGACTTCTATTTAAAACCTGAGAATGACAGAGTAATAATAGTGATTCACAAAATTTCTCAATTTTAATACAGCCAATAGGCTATTAATTATTTACCATCTGCTAGAAACTGAGAAATGTATTATTTAATTCATGCCAGTAGTTACCAAACTGGGGTTACTGAGCCAAAAATAAATGAAGACTTCTATGGGGGTGAGTGGGTACTGGGGATTGAACTCAGGGACACTCGACCAATGAGCCACATTCCCAGCCTTTTCCTGGATTTTATTTAGAGACAGGGTCTCACTGAGTTGCTTAGTGCCTCACTTTTGTTTAGGCTGGCTTTGAACTTGTGATCCTCCTGTCTCACTTCCCAAGCCACTGGGATTACTGGTATATGCCACTGCACAAGTGAAGACTTTTTAAGAAGTGAGCTGATACTGTTGATTTTAAGGGAATCAATCTCTAGATC
Source organism: Glaucomys volans (assembly GCA_020662805.1). Lineage (NCBI taxonomy): Eukaryota > Metazoa > Chordata > Mammalia > Rodentia > Sciuridae > Glaucomys > Glaucomys volans. The sequence goes on from JAJEJO010000876.1 coordinate 233,109, forward strand.
CTCAACTTCCATGTATATTCTTAGCATTCTGAAGGCTGTCTCTGCCCTCCCTTGTCTACGGTATTCTTTACTCTCATGTTATTAAGAAAAATAAGAGAAAAAGACATGCTCTTCCATCCATCCATCCATTACATTAATATGATGTATTGCCTTGGAGTATAAAAATCTCTATGGTGCCAAAGAGAAAAGTTCAAAATACTGATTGGAGAAAACCTTCTTTACTGATTAATTGAAACAATATAAAACCACTCGTTCCTGTTTACATGGGTTTCTATTAGATGTAAAGCATGGCAATTCAAATAGGAGTTGTTTAGCCCTGATTGGGAAGCTAAAAATCAACTATATAATAATCTAGAGGAATTAACCTCAGGGGTTGCACTCCTAACTGTTACTAAATAGTTCACTGCTCTTAAGAGACTAACAGAAGCAAAGTGAAGACATTCTCACACATCATTCCTGTGATCTGTTCTTAGCTGGGAGAATAAGTGTTTTTGAACAGTTAAAGTAGCACTTATTAGTGACATCAAGTGTTATCAATGCAACTTCAATTTTTCCAAAGTAAACTAGATAAAAAACTTAAGAATGAAATTTATATTTTATGTGATTTTCATAGATTCCATACAGTTAGACTTCACAAGCCTTAAAGCTATTTTTATCAAACGGTTATAAAATTTTTTTTCAATTTAGCAATCTCCTTCTTATAAAATGTTAATATTTTCCAAATACTTTTAACAAAAATTACATATATACTAGCTGTTAGGATAACAGTTTATAAAGAGCACAGATTTTTCAGAATTACATGTCTGAATTTTATAAATGAATTTTGTTTCTTCAATAAGTTATGTGTAAACTTACCTGTACACTGACAGTTTCTAAATGTGTGCATTTGGAGACAAAAATTTTTATGACTGATAAAAATTAGATCTATACCAAATCTTCACTACAGAACAATCTATTTTATAAGAGGTATTTATTTATACTTTAGATATTCTTAATTACTTATAATTTACATATTCTTTAACCATTTCTTTATTGAAGAAATTTTTATAAAATTGCTCAAACTGTATATACACACACTGATTTTTAACTGGATAAATGAGGACACCCTTTGTTTTTTTCTTATTATTTGACTGACTGGCAGAACAGTGAAAACTGGCTTTGGTAGGTGGAAATTTCCCAGAAATTTGGTAAACTAAGATATTGATCAAAAGATAGTTACTGCATGTCTTCAGATAAAAAGATTTTTATTAAAAAAATTTTTAGCAAAAAATTACTGAAATCAACTATATCTTAATGTCCCTAACCAAAAGAAGGTGCCTCTAATTGAAAATGATAAATAAAGCAAGGTCCCCAAAAGGTATAATTTCAAGTAATTTGATGAGCAAGTATTGATAGAGTTTATCTGTTATATGTCCCAGAAAATGAGAGATTCTAATGACTGGAAAACAAATCTCTATGCAAATTAGGTGGCTTTGAATTTTACTTCTCAACAAAATTGAAGAATTATTTAACTGAATTGTTAGTGATAGGACATTAAAATATTTCTGTTGATAAACACAACTCAGCATAATTCTGAAGACATATAAAGAACTGAGTACATTATAAAATTTTTATTTAATTTTTTTATTTGGGAATAAGTTTATCTCAGTGCTAGATAAAAACCAGAAACAGAATTAATGGTGAATACCCTTTCTTTTAGACATTACAGTAATATATTATATGAAGTAAATGCAAAATCTTTAGCTCCTTTAATCTCATTTTAATAGTATCTTTAATGTTTATTAAAATGTAATATATTTATGTTGTGATAACCTATGCACTAATAAATGATAAATAAATCCATAATTTTTTCAAACTTTAATATTCATGTCATCCCTGGAAACCAAAAAGAAATTTCAATTTCAATTTCAATATGTGTCTTTCTTTTAAAGAAATTTACAGTTGATAAAATGTTCCTGCAAATAGGAAATTTATATCATGTTAGGCATAAATTGTAAAGGGTAGATGGAAGGCAAATATGACAAGGAGTAAACATTATGGTATAATGTTTCTGTTAAATATATTCATTTATAAAAAATGATGGCTAGTAGGTATTAAATTATTATATATTTCACAGGTAAGAATGATGTTAAACATGTCAAAGTTTTTAATATGCTAGAAATTATTTGCCACTACTTACATTTAAAATGAAAAATATTATATGACCATTAAAAATTTGTGAGCAGTATATAATTGTTTATATACTATAAAATTTAGATAATAACAATAACTCTTAGTGTTGTTATGAGGATTAAATACAGCAATGTGCTTATTATTACTGTACCTGGTATGTAGTTAAGTGCTACAATTGTTAGCTGTATTCCTTAAAGCAAGGTGAACATTGTAATTTCACAATTAAAATTTTCTCAATAAAAAATATTAGGGTTTAGAAAAGTTAGATAGCTTTGTGAAGATCATGTAGGGAAAAAGTATTACCATCAGAACACTGACATCAAATCTGGGCTCGTTATGCTAAACTATACTGTCTCCATGAATCTGCATTACCTAGCCCAATTTCAACAGAAAGCAGAAATTCTGCAGTTTTACCCATAAAATGTAATGTCTTGGCAGAGCACAACATGAAAAGGTTAATTACAAAGCAAATTTACTGGTCTTTAAGACTGATAAACCTAAGTATTTAAAAATTAGGAAGATGAGCAAATATATGGAGACAGATAATTTAGTTTTCTTTAAAATAAGACAAATCTCAAGAGCTGATCATCAAAGTATAGAATTATAGGACTATATTCACCTGTGAAAGTGTAGAATTATAAACTATAATCACAAATTAGAGAAATAAAATATTTAACATAAATATCAAACAATTCTCTCTCTCTCTCTCTTCAGGTACAATATTTATTCTCAGTAGCCTGCAATCTTTACCCTCTGTTTTTAAAACTTTATAAAACTGTGAACTATACACACAAAAAAATGGATGCTTGGAAGGAGCAAACATGTTTTTGGTGAATATTTCACTCTCTAAATTTTAAGCAACAAATCTCTTAATTTCATCAACAGTGAAAATAACTAAGGTACAGAAAAGATCTGACAAGGTTCTGAACTAATTATAGTGTCCTATGTACAATGTTTTTGTCAGCATGTTGTTCTCTAGAAGTCAAGGAAGTAATGAAAGCAAAGGCAAAATGTAATTTTAAAGTTCAACTGCTCAACAGTCGCAAAAGTTCAATTTCCATACTTTGTTCCTTAAAGCTATACTTATTGGAGCTTTATTAAATATTTTCTTGCTCCCATGTTCCAGGGAACTAGGCAACAAGGATCATCTTCTTGTGTGTGTAGGGGGTGGCCTGACACTTCAGCAGCAAGTAGCTAATATAAGATCACTCTGTCTTCCATTTTTGTTGTTGTTGTTGTTGTTATTTTTTGAGGAAATTTATATGATAGTTTGTACTTCAACCTGAAAGAATTCATTTTTATGGTGAAGAGAAAACCTCAAGATAAAATACTGTACACTTGGAAGTGTAAATCTTTTTTGACAGAATTTTGTTTAGAAAGGCAAATGGTCTTCTGTAACTCTAGTAATACAGTATCTATTAGTCATCAAAGTATAACATGAGGTGAAAGAGTACTGAACAGCTTTCTTTTGTGTTCATTAAACATTGTTTTACTAATAGACATCCAGTTTTAATATTTTATACAATGTGCAGTTTAGCATGACAAATATTTAATATCAAGCATAACTGAATACATTATTCATGCAATCTAAACAAAACCATGTTAAGGGAAGAATATAAAATCTTGGGCTGTACAGGTACCACAAATCATGATACTCCATTATTAATAAACTAATTTGGAATTCATCTTTAATAATAACAAAGATTTACTCTTTGTTTTGTGGAGCTGACTGACAAGTATGGGAGTGCTAAAGTTTATTTTATAGATGAAAATCTGTTTTTGACATTTACTAACCACAAACCATACTTCCATAGTAGAAAACAACTTGTAAGGCTCTATGGAATAATCCTAAAAGGTACTGCAAAGCTTAAAAAAAACTATAAATGTTAAACCACAGAAGAGAAGGAAAAGAGAAAACTTAATTAAAACTATCTGATAAAAATATCTATGCCTGAAAAATATTCATAGGTTGAAGGTAAAAAATAGAAAAAGATATATTATGCAAATGGAGACTGAAAGCAAGCAGGAGTAGCTACTCTCATAACGGACATAATAAATAGGGAGATAAAGAAAGTCACTTCATATTGATTAAAGGAACTATCAAATAACAAGATACAATAATTATGAATATTTATACCCCAAATTTTGGTGCACCAACTTACATAAAACAAACACTACTTGATACAAAGACTCAGACAGACCCCAATACAATATTAGGTGATTTCAACATATCTTTCTCACCAGTAGGTAGGTCATTCAGACACAAACTAAGTAAAGACTCTTTAGAATTAAAAAGTACTATTAATCAAATGGAACTAACAGACATCTATTGAATATTTCATCCATCAACAACTGAATTCACTTTCTTTTAAGTACCACAAGTAACCTTCTCCAAAAGAGAACGTATTTTAGGACACAAATACAAAAAATCAAGACAGATAATTCTTTGCATTTTATTGGATCATAATAGAATGAAATTAGACATTAATACAAAGATATAAAGTAAAAACCATTTAAACACATGGAAATTAAATAATATACTTTTGAATGAGGAACGGATCTTAGAAATCAGGGGAGAAATAAATTCCTAGACACAAATGAGAACAGAAACAGAAATATCAAAATCCCTGTGACTGTATGAAGGCAGTTCTAAGAGGTAAGTTTACTACACTGAGAACCTACTTGGAAAAGAGACAAAAACAAAACCAGAAAGATCCCAAATAAATAGTCTAATGTTACATCTCAAGGGCCTATAAAGTCAAGAGCAAACTCATCCCAAAACCAGAAGACAGAAAATAATTAAGATCAGAGCCAAAATTAATTCAGAATAAAAAAATAAAAAGATACAAGGGATTAATGCAACAATGAACTGATTCCTTTGAAAAGATAAACATGATTGAGAAACCTTTAGGCAAACTAACCAAAAGAGAGAAAAGGTCCAAATCAACAAAATTAGAGGATAAAGGAAATATTACCACAAATACTTCTGAAATACAGAAGATCAATTAGGGATTATTTTGAAATTTATATTCCAACAAATTAGAAAATCTAGAAGACTTTGACAAATATCCAGAAACATATGACCTACACAAATTGAACCAAGAGGATATAAAAAATCAGAACAGACCAATATAGAGTAATGAGACTGAAGCAGTAAGTCTTCCAACAAAGTAAAATCCAAGACCAGATGGATTATCGTTTGAGTTCTACCAGACCTATAAAGAACTAATGCCAATTCTAAAATTATTCCATGAAATTGAAAGGGAGGAAAAACTCCTAAATTCAATCTATGAAACCAGTATCATTCTGATACCAAAACCAGCTAAAGACAATCAAGAAAAAAAACTACAGATCAATATTTCTGAACAGACATAAAAATCTTTAACAAATATTAGCAATCCACATATAAAAACATATTAAGAAGAATGTACACCATGATCAAGTTGGTTTCAGCCCAGGGATGTAAGGTTGGTTCAACATATGCAAATCAATGTATGTAATTCATCACATAAATAGAATTAAGGACAAAATTCACATGATCATCTCAACAGATGCAGAAAAAGCCTTCAATGACATCCAGAACTCATTCAGTATGAAAGCACTGAAGAAACTAGGGATAGATGAGACTTATTATCAGAAAGCCTATATATGACAAAACCAAAGCCAACAACATAGTAAATGAAGAAAAACTGAAAGCATGTCCTCCAAAATCAGGAACGAGACAAAAATATCCACTCTCACCACCACTTCTATTCAATATAGTTTTAAAACTGTAGCCATAGCAATCAGGCAAGAGAAGGAAATTAAAAGGATACAACAGGGAAAGAAGTAGTCACTTTATCTGTTTGCCAATGACATGATCCTATATTTAGAAGAGCCAAAAACCTCCACTGGAAGACTGCTAGAGCTGATCAACAAATTCAACTAAGTAGTGGACTATAAGATCAACATACAAAAATCAATAGCTTTTCTATACTCTAATAAGGAATCTGCTGAGAAAGAAGCCACAAAAACAATTTCATTTAGAATAATTCAAAATATACTTTGGAATAAATCCAACCAAGGAGGTGGAAGATCTCTACAATGGAAACTATGAAACATGAAGAAAGATACTGAAGAAGACCTCAGAAAATGGAAAAATGTCCTTGTTCTTGACTAGGCAGAATTTATATTGGCAAAATGGCCATCTTACCAAAAACAATATACAAATGCAATGTGATCCCATCAGAATACCAATGAAATTTTTCATGGAACTAGAAAAAACTTCTAATATTCTTATGGAAGAATAAAAGCAAAACCAGAATAGCCAAAGCAATACTGAGTAATAAGTGATGCAGGTGGCATTACAAAACAAGATTTTAAATTACACTACAGAGTGAGCTACAGTAACAAAAAATGCATAGTACTGGAATAAAAATAAATATGAAGACCTGTGGAATAGAAGAAAGACACAGAGACAATTCTGCATAGATACAGATATTTGATCCTTGACAAAGGTGCCAAAAGCACGTATCAGAAAAAACATGGCCTTTTTTCACAAATGGTACTGGGATACAAATGCAGAATGGAACTTGATCCCTATCTCTCATCCTGCACAAAAATCAACTCAAATTGGATGAAAGACCTAAGTATTAGACTAGAAACACTACAACTGCTAGAAGAAAATGGGGTCAACACTCCAACATATTGGTGCAAGAACTGACTTCATTAATAAGACTCCTAAAGCTCAAGAAATAAGTTAAGAATCAATAAATGTAGTGACTTCAAATTAAAAAGCTTCTGTACAACAAAGGAAACGATTAAGTTCATGAAGAGAGAGCTTATAAAATGAGAGGAAATAATTTTGACTCTTCTGACAGAGATTAATATCCCAAATATACAGAGAACTCAAATAATTTACCAGCAAAAACCAATAACCCAATCAATAAATGGGTAAGTAAACTAAACAGACATTTCTCAAAAGAATTTCTAAAGGCCAAAAAATATATGAAAATAGCAATCAGGGGAATGCAAATCAAAACTACACTGAGATTTCATTTTGCTTCAGTTAGAACGGCAATCATCAAAAACACAAATAAATGCTCATGAGGGTATAAGGAAAAAAGTTACACTCATGTGTTGTTGGTAAAACTGACAATTAGTAGTACCACTCTGGAACACAGTATAGAGATTCCTTAAATGCCTAGGAATGGACCTATTATATGACCCGGCTATACCACTTCTTTGTATTTATCCAAAAGAACTAAAATAAGCATACTGTAGTGATACATGCATATCAATGTTTACAGCAGCACAATTCACAATAGCCAAGTTAAGCAAACAGTCTAAGTATTCCTCAACAGATAGATGGATAAAGAAAATGCAGTATATTTACACCATGAAGTTTTACTCAGCCATAAGTAAGAATGAAATTATGTCATTGACTGAAAAATAGATGGAATTGGAGAACATAATGCTAAGTGAAATAAGCCTGACTTAAAATGAAGGGTTGAATGTTTTCTCTCATTTGTAGAAGCTAGAGAGAAGAAATTTTAAAAAGAGAGTCATCATGAAAGTATAAGGGAGAGTAGCAGAGAAGAGGAAGGAATTGAGGGGGAGGGAGAAATCATGGGAAAGGGAGGGAACTGAAGAATGAAATTGACCAAATTATGCTATGTGTATGTATGAATATATCAAATGAATTCACTTACATGTATGACTATAATGAACCAATTTAAAAAATTAAATTAACAGCAGGAAGACCAATAGAGTAGAGGAAGAAGATCAGGGGGTGGGAAAAGGAAAGGAAAGGGGGTAGTATTGGGGACAGAAAAGAGCAAATTATGTTATATACATTTATGAGTATGTCAAAACAAACCCCACAATATCCATAATTATGATGCACTAATACAAGAAAGTACTTTATCTAAAGAAGGCTATATATTCAACAAATGGTGCTGGGAAAACTGGAAATCCATATGTAACAAAATGAAATTAAACCTCTATCTCTCAACCTGCACAAAAATCAACTCAAAGTGGATCAAAGACTTAAAGCATTAAAACTGAGACCCTGCGCCTAATAAAAGAAAAAGTAGGCCCAAATCTTTTTTTTCTTTTTATTTACTTATTGATTCATTGAACACAAATGGAGTACAGCTATTGTTTCACTGGTTGTACATAAAGTAGAGTCACACCATCTGTGCGTTCATGCATGTACACAGGGCAATGGTATCTGTCACACACTCTGTTATTAATTTTACCCCCCAAACTTATGAGGCCCAAATCTTTATCATGTGGGCTTAACAAGACTTCCTTAACAAGACTCCTAAAATGGAAGAAGTAAAATTAAGAATCAATACATGGGACAGATCAAATTAAAAAGCTTCTTCTCAGCAAAGGAAATAATCGATAATTTGAAAGGAGAGCCTACAGAATGGGAAAAAATCTCTACTACATGCATCTCAGATAGCGCACTAATCTCCAAGATATATAAAGAACTCAAAAATCTTAACACCAAAAAAACAAATAACCCGATCAATAATGGGCTAAGGAACTGAACAGACACTTCACAGAAGAAATACAATTGATCAACAAATATGAAAGAATTTCCATCATCTCTTGCAATTAGAGAAATGCAAATCAAACCTGCTCTAAGATTTCATCTCACTCCAGTCAGAAAGGCAATTATCAAGAATACAAGCAATAATTGTTGGTGAGGATGTGGTGAAAAAGGTATACTCATACATTGTTGGTGGGACTGCAGATTAGTGAAACCACTTTGGAAAGCAGTATGGAGATTCCTCAGAAAACCTGGAATTGAAACACCAGTTGACCCAGATATCCCACTCCTTGGTTTATATCCAAAGGACTTAAAACTAGCATACTACAGTGATGCAGCCACATCAATGTTTATAAATGCTCAATTCACAATAGCGAAACTATGGAACCAACCTAGATGCCCTTTAACAGATGAATGGATAAAGAAAATGTGGTATATATACAGAATGGAATATTACCAGCCTTAAAGAAAAATGAAATCATGGCATTTACAAGTAAATGGATGGAACTGGAGAGTATCATGCTATGTGAAATAAGCCAATCTCCAAAAACTGAAGGCCAAATGCTTTCTCTGATAAGCAGATGTTGATCCATAGTGGGGGATGGGTAGGGAAGAATGAAGGAACTTTGGATTGTACAGAGGGGAGTGAGGGGAGTGGTGGAGTGGGTGAGGAAGGGAAGGTAGATTGTAAGACACACATTATACACATGTATGAAAAGAATTAAAAAAAATCACTGTCAAAGAAAAGTTAATGAAAAATAAAGATTCAAAAAAAGAAAAAAATAAAGAAGGCTATAAAAGACACTTAGGGAACTTTTGAGAAAATCTGAATATGAACTAATATAGTATTAGGGAATTACTAGCAATTTCATTATATAAGAGAATGCATTGTTTGTTGGAGATAATTTGTTACATAAGAAAAGGCATTTATTGGAGATTAATGCTGAAGTGTCATGATGTCTGTAATTTACTTAGAAATGGTTCAACTAATATATGTATAGTGGAAAATTTGACAAAATGTGACAAAATGTTAATAAGTATTGAATTCAGATGGTTAAGTATTCATTCTTTTAACTTTTCAGTAAATTAAAAAATTTCATAAAGAGTTTAAAATTGATGCCTGAATCACAAAATACACTACTTTGAAGTATATTATTCTGGGGAAATGTTTTAATAATTTGGAATTCAGCTTTCAAGTTTACATTCTAACAGTTGTATCTGTCTTAGGGGACACAATAAAAAGTTCCTGGTGCGATCATACATGCGATCTGATTTAAGTTTTCCATTTACTCTTTATTCTTTTTCTTCTTAAATTTCATCTGAATCAATTATAGAGAAATGGCCTTATTTCTCATGGAGTATCTATTTTTAGTTACCTAGAAGCAAAATTCCTTGTTTGCTACAAATTTATTTCAGCCTTTTCAATCAGAGAAATTATAAGAAAAAATATTGAATCTCTTGTTTTTTTGTGATATGTACACTCAACCATCAATATTCATAATTCTCATATAGTGTGTACAAAACCCATGATATTTGCTTTTTTTACTCTTCTGCTGTCTGTCTTGTGGGCAATTCAAAGCAGATCCCGGAAACTAATAATGAAACTCAAAATAGTCATTAGATGTGTATTTCCATAACATTGGTAAAAAAATTAATATAAGTTCAAATTGTAAAACAGCTTTTGTGCTATCTCTAGAATATACTTGTCATACTTGTAGACTGGAAAATATGCTGTATTATGTAAATCTGTAAATTTGCATTGTATTTAAAGAATATTAACTTCTAACTTTTCATGTAGTGCCCCAAATGCCTACTTAAACATTTAAGGAGGACAAGATAAAAGAGGAGGAAATAGATTAAATTCAGATTCACAAATGCAAAAACTGATATCACAAAAGACCTCCTTTAAAGACTTCAGTATGAGAAAATGGCAAGAGTACCTGTACATCCTGCATCATCTGCCTGAGCTTCAGGCCCCAGGATTTCTTGCCCTTCCTTTCCTGCTGAAACCAAAGAACAGGGGATTAAAATAGATGTATTTGCCACAAACATTTTAGCTGCTAGAAATCTGAAAAGAATTAGTTCAGATTATATTTATTGGATTTATTGGATTTTTTTCCTTTTACAAATATGGGACTGCATTATTGGAAAGTAGTGCTTTATAGAGATATTAAGCAGTTTTGTCAAAATCACAAAAGATACCAGTGAAGATTTAGATATAATTCTGAAATTAGACATATTTTACAATTATAGGTTGAGTATCCTTTATCTGAAATGCTTGGGACCAAAAGCATTTTGAATTTCAGATTTTTAATACTGACATATATAAATGGCTTATCTTGGGGATGGGACCCAGGTCTAAATATAAAATTTATTTGTTTCAGATATCTTATAAACAGCCTGAACATAATTTCATACAATATTTTTATGGTGCCTACATTTTGACTGTGACCTGTCACATAAGGCCAGGTGTCATGTGAGTGCTCAGAGTTTCAAATTTGGGATTTTCAGATTAGGAATGTTCAACCTGCATAAGTACACTAGGATTTTAGTAGTATTTTAGGAAAAGAGCTGTATTTATAGGTAGTTTGACTTTTTTTTTTTTTTCATTTCTTTTCCAAAGCAGACATTTATGTAGTCCAGGTACTTTGCTAAATGTTTAATACACTTGTTTCTCTTAACCTTCATAACAACCTTTTTATTTTTAATTTTTTTGGGCATGGGAACTGCACCCAGGGGCACTTAACTACTGAGCCACATCCCCAGCCCTTTTAAAAAATATTTTATTTAGAAACAGGGTCTCACTGAGTTGCTTAGGGCCTCACTAAGTTGCAAAGGCTGGCTTTGAACTTGCAATCCTTCTGCCTCAGTCTTCCAAGCCACTGGAATTAAAGGCATGCACCACCACATCAGTCATAACAACCTATTTTATAAGTTGAAAAAGCAAAACAAAAATTGAGGCTTGAAGAAATTAAATAATTTGCCCATGGACACACAGGTATTAGATGGAATAAGTGGAATTTGTATGCAGATATGATTGACTTCAAAGCCCTCTCCATTACACACTTCCAAACTAGAAAACTAGAAAGGCTACATGGAATGTTACTGTGTCCAAAGCAAATACATAAGGCACTATGCTTTTTCTTCTACCTATTCATTATTCTTGTGACTGAGAAACAGTAATAAATAATAATAGTGTTAAGGATAAATGTTTAGATATTTGTGATTTTCCTTTCCCACCTCTATGTTTGTAATAGGCTACTTATTGTATTTAATACAGAATAGATTCAGAGTAAATATTTTATATTATAAATGCATACTTTTGGCAAACAGAAATAAAGTTTTATCTATTTGGGCACATTCTATTTATTATAACAGTTTATTAAGAACACATTAATATATTGAAAGACACGAAGGAGTTAAAAGCTGCTTTTAACTGTAGCAGAGTATATGTCCTAAGTATGATCAGAATAATTTTAATTCATTCATTCATTAATCATTAATTTTGGTCCTGATAATTGAACCCAGGGGCGCTTAACCACTAAGCCACACCTCCAGTCCATTTTATTTTTTATTTTGAGACAGGGCCTTGCTAAGTTGCTGAGGGTGGCTTGGAATTCGAAATCCTCCTGCCTCAGCCTCCTAAGCCGCTGAGATTACAAGGCATGAGCCACTGTTCCTGGCTAATCAGAATAATTTTAAAGTCAAACTAAACATAAAATAGGTATCTGCACCATAACCAAATCCCACTAAATATGTCAGTTGAAAAATCTTGATATTAGATTTCTCTTTGTTGAGAAAAAGCACTAATTAAGTAAAATATCTTTGCATTGAATGTATTTCTTTAAGTGCTTTGGATTATCAGGTAGATTTATTCAGCAGATTTTAGCTCTTATACTAATATTTAAAGATGATCACTGTATGAAGAATAAAGAAAGAACAAATCATTTCAGATCAACACAAAACACTAAAATAGATAATTATGAGATTAACTTCTAAAAATTTCTCATTTTGTACTTTCTATCAGAACAATAACAATTTAAAAATTCCTATAAAGGGTTTACAAAAATACAGAATATATGCCAGTATTGGCGAAATGTCTGCAAACCTCTAATATCTCTCACCCTTTTTTCCTCTCCAGTGCATCTGCTTACCAAAATAAAAAACAGTATGCCAGTATGGTAAACAGTATGGTAATTATATGATGACATTATAGTTACTTATTATTGTATATCTATGTCCTTTATTTCTCCTCTAATGAATAGACATGTTACTTGTTAAGATGAAATATTATAGAAAGTGAAAAAGTCATTCCAAAATGTTACAGACTGTCTAATTTACATGGCATTCTTGAAATCACAAAATTTTAAATATGGAGAACAGAATAGAACCCCTGGTTGCAAGGGTTTAGGAATGAGACAAAGGAGAGCAAGAGATTATATAAGAGGTTCTGTAGTAATGGAATTGTTTTGTATTGACTATGAATATCAATCTCAATATATATGCTAGGTGTCATTTCCATTATAGTTTTGTAAGATGTTACCACTGGGCAAAAATGGGTCAAAGGTACATGGGAGCTCAATAAATTATCTGTGACTCTAATTATTTGGGAATGTAATTTATCAAAAAGTTCAATTAAAAATAGATCAAGGAGAAATAACAGAAATTTCGATCAAAAGAGATACTGCTTATTAATTTTAGCCATAAGATGAAATTAGTTTTTACTTAGTAAAAACAAAGATGACAAATGCAATTCATTTTAGTTTAAAATTCAGAAGAATTATTAATTGAAGGATTGAACGAAAGTATATGACTAATTATTTAGCATATATTATTCTAAAACTTGCATTTTGAAATTCATAACAATGCATTTGTAACCATTTCAAGTATGTTGAGAGAAATTTTATAGTAATCTGTTAGCACAGTAAGAGGCTAAGTGAATCAGATTTTCCATGCCTGTGGTAAGTCTTCGCTAAGCCTGCTTTCTGCTATTCCCACACTACTGTCCCTGCTAAAGGAAACCTATCTAATAAGCAAATGTCAACCAATTTCTGCCTTCAGACTTCAATTAGGAATGGCAAGTTTCACTGAATACTTTTCTACACTTCATTTTTCCCACATTATATTAATGTAATATCTGTAAGTAGAAAAATTAGCAAAAACTGGCAAATGCTGGCATATATCCTACAAAGATTGTGGTGCAAGTTGAACAACACTAACTTAAATTTCTGATCTTTAAAGTATTTTGGAGTTTGGAATTTTGGATTAGGGATACTAACTGACTAAAGTTCATGAAAACATTCCAGAATTTTATAAACTCTAAAACCTGAAAAACTTCTGATCCCAAGCACTTCAGATAAGGGGTACTTGACCTGTAAAATTATTCAGAAAAGTCATAGTAAATAAAATTCCAATGCTATGAATATTGGTTAACTTAGATAAAAGAATATACTTGAGGTAAGACTTCAAAGTACTATAGGTTGGTTTCCTTTACTTTGTTGTTGTTGTTTTTCAACTGTGGTATCCCTTGGCTTGGAGGTGGGTGTTGGGGCACTTTGGTTTTAGCTTATGACACATAAAGGTGCTCAAAGAAGATAGGAATACTCACTTCCCTCCTCTATTCCCTTTTGCTGGAGTCCCAGGTCATTACAAGTAGGGATAATGGTAATAGCAGGAGCTTGAAGGTTTTAGGTACCTCTGAGGGAGGGGAAACAACTTCTTCAATCAAGAACTGTGACTGCAAGAGGATGGCAGAAATGTCAACTGAGTTCTTTTTCTCCCTGTCTTCTTGCAGCTCTTCTTCCTACCTGCACAGTTCAGGATGTATGTGGCTAAGTGGGATAAATAAAGTCCCAGATTTTTTTGCAAGATGACTAAAAAGGAGTATTCCTTGGAAGGAATTGAAAGTACTGGGAAGATCACAAAAGGAGATGCTCAGGAAAATGACCCTTTAAGTTTATGAAATCCTGGCTTTATGCCCACAGAATTTGAGAACCTAAGGATGGGACAGACCACTATCCATGTCCCAGATTGACCACGGGATGTTATAATAGGACAGATTCAGATAGCACTGCAGAGGCTTTAAAAATTGAACTGAGTATGAATACACAACCTACAGAAAAGGATACACTCATACATTGCTGGTGGGATTGCAAGTTGGTGCAGCCACTCTGGAAAGCAGTGTGGAGATTCCTTAGAAAACTTGGAATGGATCCACCATTTGACCCAGGTTATCCCACTCCTTGGCCTATACCCAAAGGACTTAAAATCAGATTACTACAGTGATGCAGCCACATCAATGTTCATAGCTGCTCAATTCACAATAGCTAGATTGTGGAACCAACCTAGATGCCCTTCAATAGATGAAAGGATAAAGAAACTGTGGTATATATACACAATGGAATATTATTCAGCCATAAAGAAGAATAAAATTATGGCATTTGCAGGTAAATGGATGATGTTGGAGACTGTTATGTTAAGTGAGATTAGCCAATCCCAAAAATCCAAAGGCCGAATGATCTCTGATAAGTGAATGATGATGCGTAATGTGGGGTGGAAGGGTGGCAAGAATGGAGGAAGGATAGATAGCATAGAGGGACGGGAGGAGTGGGGTTGGGGTGGAGGGGTAATAATAACAGAATGTGTGACAGACATCATTGCCCTGTGAACATGTATGAATGCACAGATGGTGTGACTCTACTTTGTGTACAACCAGAGAAACAATAGCTGTACTCTACTTGTGTTCAATGAATCAAAATTAAATAAATTTTTTAAAAAATAAAGAATCTCTGGATCAAAGAAGAAAATTAAAACTCAAAAAAAGTTGTGGGTTGTCTCTAAATTAGTGCTTAGAGGGGCATTTATGGCATTCAATACTTATGTAATAAAAGAAGACCTCAATAATTCTAAGGTGCCATGTTGCAAAAGTAGAAAAAGAGGAAAAAAATTTATAAGAGAAGGAATAATTAAAATCAGAATGCAACAAAACATGGAAAAAGAAAAAAATGGAGAAATTCAATGAAACAAAAAGCTGGTTATTTGAAAAGATCAATACAACTGACAAACCTTTAATAAGGCTGACAAGCAGAAGAAAAGAGGGAAGACACAAATTACTAGCATCAAAAATGAAAAGGGAATATCGGTAAAGAACCAGTAGATAGTAAAAGGGTAATATAGGAATCCTATGAATAACTTTACACACATAAATTTGAAAACTTTGAAATGTACGAATTTTTCAAGAATAAGAAAATACTAAAACTTACACAAGATGAAATGAATACACTGAATATTCTTGTAGCTATTTAAAAATGGACTTTTAAAACATTCCTCTAAAATGAAACAAAGCTACCATGTCTATGATTTTACTTTCAAACTTTATTAGACATTTAAAGAAAAATAACAGCAAATTTAAACAAAATTTTTCAAAAAAAAGTAAAGGAATATTTTCTAATGCATTTTATCAAGCCAACATTATTTTGAAAATAAAATTATGCACAATAGTACAAAAAGAAAAGGTGAAGCTATCCTCAATGGACACTGACACACAAAAAAAATCTTCAAAAAAGCATTAGCAAATCAAATTCAGCAATGTATAAAACAAAATGACCACATGAAGCTTTATAGGGAATCAAGTTTCATTCAATATTTGAACATTCATTAATGCACTCCACCATACTAAAAGACTAAAGAAGCAAAACCACATGTTAATTTCAATTT
This sequence comes from Glaucomys volans, assembly GCA_020662805.1. Classification (NCBI taxonomy): domain Eukaryota; kingdom Metazoa; phylum Chordata; class Mammalia; order Rodentia; family Sciuridae; genus Glaucomys; species Glaucomys volans. The sequence goes on from JAJEJO010000876.1 coordinate 249,535, forward strand.
ATACAAAAAGTATTTAAAGAGTAGTGATACAGAAAAAACAGTGAAAAAACTCATCTATTCATGATAAAAAACTTCCAGCAAACTAGGAATAGGAAGGAACTTACTAAATTTGATAAAGGGCATCTACAACATAGTTAACATTATTCTTATTATAAATTCTATTTTATTGGTTCTTCTTAGTTATACATGACAGTTGAATCTATTTTTGTAAAATTATATAAGCATAGGCTATATCTCCTTCTAATTAGGACCTCATTCATTGGGTGGGCACAATGGTGAGGTTCATTTAGCTACTTTCATGTGTATATAGGAAAATTATGTTCTACTGTCTTTTAAGTATTTCTTTCCCTAGTCCCTTCCTTTCATTCCTCTTTGTTTAATCCACTGAATTTGCCCTCTTCCCCTTCCCCAGTTAACATTATTCTTAAAAGTAAAAGACTAAATGCTTTCCACCAAGATTGGGATAAAAGGCAGGCATATTCACTGTTAACATTCTTGGCGTCTAGCAATAAGTCAATAAAACTAAATAAAAGCATACATATTAGAAAGGAAGAAATAGAACTATCCCTATTTGGAGAGGACAAGTTCTCTACATAGAAAATCACAAGAAATCTACAAAAAACTCCTGGAACTAATAAGGAGCAAATAATAAGGAGCAACTTGGTATCCTGTGGACTTCCTAAACTTATTAGTTCTATTTTTTTCATTAATTGACACTGTATTTTTTTCAGACTGCTATAAATTAGTTCTATTATTATTAGAAAAGTTTAGCAAGTCCACAGGATACCAAATCAATACACAAAACTCAATCATATTACTATTTACTAGCAAAGAACAAATGGAAACTAAAGAAAAAAACCCTCAAGTCATTCATAATACCTCCTTTCTCAAAAAAAAAGTAGGTATAAATGTAACAAAATCTACACATGATCTACATTTTGAAACTATAAAACACTTAAGAAATCGAAGACCGAGAGAAATGTAGAGCCATCGTTCACAAATTGAAATACTCCTCAACATAATAAATATGTGGGTTTTCTTTAAACTTATCTATAGATTTAACACAATTCAAATCAACATCCCAGAAGGATTAGTTTTAACATAGATGAAATTATTCTAGAATTTTCATGGAAAGGCAAAATAACTATAATGGTCAAAACAATTTCATGAAATAAATAAAGCTGGAGGAATAACATTCCCTAATTTTAAGACTTCTTATGTAGCTATAGAAATAAGGATTATATAGTATAGGAAAAGGGACACAGAGATCAACAGAACAGGACGGAGTCCAGACACAGACCCATATAAATATAGACAATTAGTTACTAACAAAGTGCAAAGCTCATTTAATTGAGAAAGGGTAGTCTTTTCAACTAATAGTGCTGAAACCACTGGTCATCCACACCAAACAAACAAACAAACAAACAAACAAAGAAGTTAACCTTACTTTAACCTCACGTTTTATAAAAATTAGTACCAAATGGATCATTTACCTAATTAAGAAGTAAAGAAAGCAGAGGAAAAAATCCTGATGATCTGAATTTAAAGAAAGAACTATTGGATATGATACCAACAGCATGATCTATAAATGGAAAAATTGATAATCTGGACTTGAAATGTAAAATTTTTTTGTTCTAGGAAAGCCTAGGGTAAGAGAATGAAGAGACAGAATAGTCTGGAAAAAAGTATTTACTGCAACTATAAAGGACTCTAAAACCTTAATAACAACAAAGCAACTCAGAAAATACACTAAATATGTTAACAGATACTTTACTGAGATATATACATCTAAATATATAAGTATATACATCTACATATAGTAAATAAATGTGAAAATATGTTCAGTTTCACTAGCATTACAGAAAGGCAGATTGAAACCACACCTACCATGAAAATACATCTATTAGAATGGTTAAAGTAAAAGATATTGATAAAATCAAATACTTGTGAGGACGTAGAGAAACTGAATCTCTGCTGGAGAGTGTGGTACAACCACTCTGGTAAAGTTTGGCAGTTTCTTAAAACATTAAATACACATTTAACATATGATGCAACAATTCTACTTCTAAGTTCTTACCCTAGAGAAACGAAAACTTATGTTCACCTTCCCCCAAAACCTGTACACTAATGTTTGTAACAGCTTTATTCATTATCTCTATAAACTAGAAACAACCCCAAATGTTCTTCAACAGCTGAATGGATAAAGAAACTGTGGTACATCCATACAATGGAATAGTACTCATCACTAAAAAGGATCAAATTGTTGATGTATGCAATGACTTAACTGATTTTCAAAGGCACGCTAAATGGAGTCAGATACAAAATATTTCACACTGTCTTGATACCATTTTTAAGATATTCTCCAAAAGAATAATACTATAGTGACAGAACAGACCATGGTTTGAAGGGTTTGCAGTGGAAGGAATGTATGACCAAAAAGGTGTCAACACCCTTGAATTTTTTGGTCATGGAACGGTTCATTGCCCTGACTGTGGTGGTTGCTAAGTGAATGTGTTTGTGTGTATGTATGTGTGTGTGTGTTTCAAAAGCTCAAAGAACTGTACATCAATAAAAAAGTTAATTTTATTCTGTTAATTAAGAAGGATTCCTGAGTTCTTAACAAAAAAATGAAGAAAAATGTATATTTTCAAGCTCAAAGTGCTAATTCTATACATGGAAATTTAACAGAACTAGAGCGTGTGCAGATTTTAAAACTTTTTGATATTTTATGCTGTTACTTGAGAGACAAGTTGATAATAATATACAAAAATGGATTTGTACTTAACCAATTCAAAAAGTAAAAGAGAAGTCAAACCCAGAAATCTCCTGGGTACTTTTAGGAAAAGAAATAAGGAGGCAATGGATAAAAGCAAAGATTTTAGAGTCAATTAAGCCTTGGTTAAGAGTCTGGCTGTACTGAGTCTATGAATGACCTTGGAAGAGTGATATGAACTCTTTTTGTCCTTAAAGCTAATACATTACTAAATAGGACTGTTGTGAAGACTGGAAATGTCTAAAAAGTATTTAGTCCAATGAGTAGCACATAGAAAACGCTCAATATTACAGGCATTATAATGGATTATGATGAAATAGTCATTGTTTTGAGACTCTTATCTTTATTACACGTAAGATTTGAAGATCAACTTGTCTGAAACATTTTGACCTCAAATTAATTCATAAAACTCTAAGAGCAGGGTACAAGTGGATTGACAGTTACAGTAATCATTTAATTACCTAACTAATCCATTCACCCAGTCATTATTTGAGAGCCTACCATGATCCAGAAGTTCTTCTAAGTGCTGAAACACACAATTTAAAAGACTTTACCACTAACCTCAAAGGACACAGTTTAAGGGAGAGAGACAATCACACCATTACGGGTACTGCAATAGGATGCCAATGGATTGCATGATAACTTAATTACCATCTTTTTTGCTTAATTAAATTGTTCTGAAGGAACAGATTTAATAAACATTGACATTTGTTCTCAGTACAACAGTGACAATGAGTAAAATAATCTAATTACATTCATTTTCAATCAACCATGTACTTCATTATCATTCTTTTTCTCTGAGCTAGTAGGGAAAAAATCATTTACCCAAAAGACTAACAGTGACTATTTTTTACCATTAATTAGTTAAGCAAAATATCCCAAGTACCAAACCATCTGCATGACTTATGGTAGTGTAGAGGTTAATGTCATAACTCCCAGATTCAGACCACCTGCTTCAAATCTCAGATCATACTTAATAGTAGTGACTCTATAAATGATCCACTGTCTTTTTTGTCTTTATTTCCTCATCTATAAAATGGGGCTGTCATCTGCCTCATTATGGTGTCATAAAAATTAGATTAATATATGCAAAACACAATTTAGAACAGTACTTGGCACATAGTACATAGTAAAAGTTATCTGTTTACTATTAATATTAGCATGTGGTTTGTGGATTTGGGTGAATTTTATTGTATGGGGGGGTTGTGCCCTGCAGAATAATGACTCCCTAAAGATGTTCACATTCTAATCCTCCAACTTCATGAAAATCATAACATTAATGGTAAAATGAATTTCATACATATGATTGAAGTTATGGACATTGAGATGGGGAGATTATCCTGGATTATCTAGGTGGGCCAATTACTCATATGAACTCCAAAATAGAAGAAAGGAAAGTAAAAGTGTGGAAGATGACATTAAGCAGTAGGAGACAGTCTCATATCAGATTCATGACTTGTACTGCTTGCCCTAAAGATGGAGCAAAGGGTTCATGAGTCAAGGAATGCAGGTACCCTCTGAAGGCTGGGAATGGTCCTTAGCCAACAAGGAAATGGGGTCCTTATATGACCAAAAGGATATGTCATCTGAATGGGCAAGGAAAGGGATCCTCCTTGTGAATTTCCAGTATGAAATGCAACATTCAGATTAGATTTTAGCCCAGCAAGACTAAGATGGCTGTAATATAATATATTTGTGTTGTTTAAGCAATCAAGTGTGTGGTAATTTGTTATGGTAACAGTAGAAAACTAATGCAAATGGTTAAATAGTTTTAGAGCAGGAAGAAGAATGAAGATAACAGCTATTTGTCTGTTAGCTACAGGGAAGACTGCTATGTAGAGGGTACAGTTCAATATTGTGTCCATTTTGTTGCTTTAGTTTTGTCATACAGTGAATCTGAAATCTAATGATTACTGGACCTGAGTCTTGCTGGAGGCCATGGTATATTCAAAAGAAGTACAGACATAGTAACTGCTTGGAAGATGTATGTATAGGTGCTGATAGTACAGCCAAACTACTTTCCTACTGATCTAATATCATATTCAATGTCTATGTATTTTTCCGTTGGATTAATTAGGAAAAGGAAACAACAAAATGCTTTAGAACATAGAATCATATAGACTTGGGTTTGCCATTTATTTAGTGTGTCATTTTGGCAAAATATTTAACCTTCTTTCTAAGCCTCAGTTTCCTTCTTTATGTAAATAAGTGGAGCTACAAGATACCTCAAAGAGTTGTTATAAGAATGGAAAGAAAGAACATTTAGGAAATCAATTAGCATTAGGTCTGGACAGGCACACACAAAGTATTATTTTTCTTGGTAAATGTGTAAATGTTAGCTTTACAACTGAATATTCATTTATTGTGTCAATCTTTCTAGTCCTCCAATGGTTTGGCAAACAGGCATGTCTCTCAAAATCTATAACAAATCTAAAAGATAAGTCTTAATTAAAGGTGGAATAAACTTGATTTATCTTTGCTCCCAATTTCTAGGTATTGAGACCAGCTCTAAAATGGTAGGAAAATAAGCTGACATCCCCTAATGTGGAAGCAACCCAAGAAGAGCACAAAGGACCTGCCTAAGACCTTGGGGCTAGTTACCAGTCATTCTACTAGAAAGGCTAAGGAATGAGACAATGGCCAAATACTTGAGAAGTAGTTTTGGATAGGTTATGTATTTTCTAAGTTGAGTTATTATGTTTCAATATTTTCTCTTTTGTTCTGTTTATTAAAATAATTTTAAAAATTCCAATTTTTTTCAGAAATACTAATAGAACTCAAGAAAAAGTCTTTGCTTCATTTTGATCAAGATTTAAAGAACACTTTTTAATTTGAACAATTTTTGCCTGTGAAGTTATATAAATAGTGCAGTTACTGCTTATTCTTCAACCAGCTTCCTCTAATAAGAACATCTCATATAAACAAAATACTATCATATAAAACATGAAATTAATAATACAATACTATTAACTAATCTACAAACCTTAGTTGACTTCTGCAAGTTTTCCCACTAATGTTATTTTTTTCCTTGGTTCAGAAATCAATTTAGTATCCTACATTGCATTTAGGATATGTCTTGTTTCTATAGTCTACTACCAAAATCTGACAATCCAATCTGTTAGATTTTGCCAAGTTGCTTCAATCTTTCCTTGTATCTTATGACCTTCACATTTTGGAAGATCATCCTCAACCTGAATTTCTCTGATGTTTTCTAATGATTAGACTGAGGCTATGCATTTTGAACAATACCACTGTTGCTCTTGTCAATATATCACACCAGTGGTATATCATATGTCACTATGTCTCACTACTGGTGATGTTAACGATGATTACCTGATAAAAGAGGTTTCTTCACACTACTTGTGATGATTCTCTTGATAATTAATAATTATCTTGTGGAGAAATACTTTGAAATATGCCAATGTCCTTTTTTCTCATTAAAACTTCATCCACTAATTTTAAGCATCCACTGGTAGTTCTCATCTGAAATAATTATTACCAAGGTGTTTGTCTAATAGTGAGTTTTCATTTCCCTAATTACTCATTAATTTATAATTGGAATTCTACTATAAAGAAGGGCTACTATCCCTTTACTCCACGTATTAAAGTATATAGGGATGCACTGATATTTATCTTATTCTATGGCTTATTATTCAATACTATCATTTATTTTGCTGCAAATATTGTTCTAGATTTAGCACTTGGAGCTCCTTCATATGACTCCTGTGTCCTTTTAGTGTGATATAATAATTTTATATTTATTTATTTATTTTCACTTATTGTTCCAGCTCATCTTATATTTTCTCTGACCCTGGTCTGGAATCAGTCCTTTCTCTAGAGAGCTTTGCCCGTTTATTGGAGAATGGTATTTAAAACTCATATTTGGCACTAGGTATACTCACTGCTATCAGGTTTGCTGAGAAAGCATGATACACTAACACAGATCTAACTACTACAAATGAGGTGTGAAGAAAAGAAATAACTTATATAACAATATTTTGATTGTAAACTATAAGGCTAATGAGAGAAAGAACTATACACATTGTGTTGAAGGTAGCACATCTGACAGGGATTTTTAAAAGGGCAGAGTACACAACTGGACTTCAGCATTGTAGGGACAGCCCTAACTCTTTCACGAGTGCTATTTCTGAGTACTTAGATACTCAGAGGTTTGTAAATATTAGTGCTGTATATTTTGCAAATGGAAGTGAATTCCCTTATAAATAGAGTTTTTAAAAAACCCTCTGGGGTCATTTGGCTCAATCTCTTCATTTTACAGATGCAAAGGGGGAATTCAAGAGACAATGGTACAATGAAGACTGGAAGCCACATGCTGAACTACATTACACTCCACCTCTGGTTGAAGAAGATTCCAAAGAGTAATTTAAACTAAGTCTTAAGGAATAAATACAATTTGGCTCAATGCTTACTGAGATATTGACTTATGTATTTGCACAGTCTACTTATGGTATTTTATTATTATTTGTGCCTAAAAAAGCCTTACTACTATGGTGTATAAGATAAGAGTCTTGAATATTTTTATGATAAAGAACTTTTCATTGCTTTGGCATTTTTATAAATATGTAAATTTTTACAGAGTTTAAAACTTCATATGAAAAATTTTGTAAGTTGCTACTGGTACATTTAAAAAACTCAACAATTTTAAAATACTAAGAAATAGCTAACATATAAAATGATATTTCATTATATCAGATTATTTTATACAGATGTTTTGAAACTGAAAACACAGGGAGTCTTGAAGACAGGTGCCACAAAGTTAATACTGAATTTAAAAAGATTTAACTGACACAAGCTTGTAGTGTTTGGCTGAACCACAAAATCTTATAAGATGAATACAGATATGTTGGAATACTTCCAAATCATATTTTCTTTCCCACAAAGAAATTTTAACGTTTATGGTATTTCAGATAATAGCACAGTTACCCAAAATTTTTTTTTATTTTTGATGGTGAATATATCCTACTTTAATATCTACAATAAAATTGCTTCCTCCATTGAATCCTTTTTAAGAATGTAATTATAATTTAATACTTAATTCAGATAAGTTTTTAAAGAATAATTTTTAAAGGTCCTTATTACATGACATTTTAATGGCATATTGAATTACATTAGGCTATAGATCTGTGAAGATCAGTTTTATGTGCTGGTCTCTAGCACAGCACTGACCACTTTCTTATTTACTGTCTCCCCTTTTGCTTATAAATCTTTAGTTAGTTGACACAGGTATTGTGGCTTCCTTGAGCTTAGCAACATTAAAGGGTCTTTGCTTCATTTTCCCTTGCTCCTTGCTCTTTTTCCTGTAACTTGGCAGAAAACCTTTCACAGAGCAACTGGCTTTCTAAACTTCTTTCTAAAAACCTTGCAGTTCCTCTACCTTCTCAGCAAAATATTTCTAATCTTTTTTTTTAAATAGCATAAAAATTTTATATTCATGTTTTTCTTGAAGTTACAATATGATCAAGACACTGTTTTCCTGTGTATTGGCTAAGTATATTTATTAAATGCACAAAAAAGTAAAGAAAACAAAACAGCACAGCAGACAGGTCTTATCAAAGAACAGAACTTGAAAGCAATGGTAAAATACAGTGCAATTTTATTAAGCAGTGTCTGCCCTTCAGAGCAAGCTCCATTTGTGATAACTCAAGTTCTCTGTTTCTGCTTCAGGATCATGTTGGTTTGACCAACCACATCCAAATTGGCTAAACTTTCAAATTCAGCTGAAAGAATCATCTTGGGGAACCAAAATCAATTTGAAGATAGACATTTTCTTATGGAATCTAAAGTTCCATTATCTAACAAAGATGAATGCATGATTAAGAGCAACTAAATGACAACCAACTAAAATGAATTACTAATAGTGACTTGTTAGTGAATTAAAATTAATTCACAGAGGACTCTGAATCAGTGCTCTAGCAAGAAGTTTTGGTTGCCTTGGACCAATGAGGGGTGCTAAAAATTTGCTGTGAACCTTTTCACAATGATATTAGAACTCTTGTAACGGGAAAGGATACTTTTTAACAAGTGGAATGCACTGATATTTTACTTTAATCAAAATTGTTTATCAAAGGAACTCCAGTTTATGTTTATTCATTTGTTCATCTGGCTGGGCAATATGGTTTGAAGCATGGTGTGATATACACAAACTTTTATCTATTTTTTAATTAAGTGAGGTAAAGTCTACAATTGTCACTTTACATAGGTTTAGAAATAAAGTTTATTTATAAAAGTTATATATCTTAACTGAAGAACATTTTCTGTCTTTTTTTAAATATTACTTTCAGTGCCTGAGAATGTTCTCTGCAACATAATGCATGTTAAACACTGGCTCAAATGAAAATAATGCTATGTCAAGTTAGGAATTAATATGCAATTCAGAATATCTTATTATTTGGCTATCAAATTTACCATAGGATTTGGTCAAATATTTTTAGGTAGCTGATACACAATAAAAATAAGAAATTGTTAATATTCACTATACTGGTTTCATTAGTTTTATCTATCTATATTTATGTGATCATCACATAATTGTCAATCCTGGAAGAGATTTTATTGTATGTACACACTGTATATACAAAAGGTAGATAAATTTTTACTTTCATTATTTCTTTCTTCCCATTATCCTAACATTCCTTATTCTATCACTTTCTTTCTCTTTTAAAGGTTTTTTTTTAAAGCTACATTTAGGATAGATTTGCTGGTGACAAAACCTGTTAGTATTCCTTCATCTAAAAATGTATGGATTTCTTAATTCTTTCAGAATGTTTTCTCTGGATATAGAATTCAAGATTAACAATTCTTTTCTTTGGTATTTTAAAAGTGTGCTATCTATGCTGCTGGTATCCATAGTTTCTTATGAAAAATCAGTCATTCAATTGTCTTCTGCCTATAGATAAAAGCATCATTTATCTCTCTCTACTTTCATTTTTTGTGTCTTTTGTTTTCATAAGTTTGATTATGAAATTTTGTCTTGACATGAATTTTTATGCTGTTTGGAGAGATTTATGACTTTTGCCAAATTTTGGAAATAATTAGCCATTTCTTTGAATACTTTTTTCAGTAGCATCCTCTTCTCTCTTTCTGGAATTCTGATGTCATAAATTTTAGATCTGAACAGATTTCAGACTCTGCTCAAAATTTTTTCCCAGTGTATTTATTCTCTCCTTGTTGTTCAGTAAATTCTATCATTCTAACTCCAACTTCATTGATTTTTTTCCTTTGTTCTTTTATTCTGTTACTGAGTCTACTGACTAAAATTTTTCCTTTACTTTAGTTATTGTATTGTTCAGTTATAAAATTTCCATCTGGTGCTTCTTTATATTTTCTATGTCTTTGCTAAAACTACGTTTCAGTTTCAAGTCATGTTCAGAAATTCTTGTTGAAGTATTTTTACATTGGTTGCTTCAAAATCTTTGTCAGATAATTCTAACATCAGTGTCACTTGGAGTGCTGGTGTCAGTTCATTGTCTTTTCTAATTCAAGCTGAAATTTCCTAGTTTGTGGAATGATGAGTAATTTTGAATCAATCATGAAACATTTTAATTATAATTAAAACAGATGGAGACACTCCAGAAGACAATCTTCTGTTTGGTCAGGCCTTCTCCCATGACGCCACCCCAGTGGAAAAGGAAGATGTCCTCCCACTACTACCAAGTTGGGGTAGAAGCATAGGATCCCCTATGTAAGATCCCCTGCCTGGGAAGAAGACTGCTCATTACTCCAAGGCAGACATGAGAGTTCAGGCTTCTCGCTATACTTTCACTGATACCAGCCCAGCTACAAGGTCCTCATTACTGCTTCCCAAGTGGCTTTCATTGACACCACAGATGAAGGGCTACTTAATCATTACCTCTGTGTGGAGCTGAAAGCCTGAACTCTTTACTGGTATACTCGTTATAATACCAGCTCAACTTGGAAGCAGGGGATTCCTTGCTACCACTATAATCACTTAGGAAAAACTGAAATGGAAGTCTAAGCTTCTTGTGTCTGCACTGCTACTAAAGGAGAAAGGGATGTGCTTGTTACCATTTGGTGGAGATCAAAGTCCCAGCTCTCTGACTGGTCTTGTCCACACCAGTGTGTGTGTGTGTGTGTGTGTGGGTGCGGAGGGGGGGTGATGCTTCATTTCAGTGAAGATGGAAATATGAGGCTCCCCACTCAGCCTTTACTGGTAGGGAGGAGGAATAAATCTGTAGTTTTTTCTGTGGTATTTGGCTGCAGCAGAGGAATTATTGTCTAAATGTTTTTGTCATAGAAGGCTGCCTCCTTTCTGGTCCTTTGGCTAGAGAAGAGTAGGCTTTACTTGGGGCTTGTTCTGTGTATGTGTACACCTGTTGAGGTTTTCAGGTTGCTGGCTTCTCCAGCACCCAGTGTGATCTACAAGAGATATACAAGCTTAAAAAAAGTCCAGGGAATTCACTGCCATGTCATTTGGTGTTTTGAGGTTCCTGGCCTTCCTTCTCTCTTACTTTTTATTGTAAATATTTTATTTAATCATAATTATTGATACATATTAGTTATATGAATTAATGGGTTTCACTGTGACATTTCTATACATGCTTATAGCATGCTTTGATCATGTCAACCCTCCATTCCGCACTTTCTTGTTATCCCTCTTTTTTCCCCTTCCCTTTGTCTCATTCCCCTTCCACAATAGTCCTATCCTCAGGTAATCTTTTTTTTCCCCAGTTTTAACCTATGAGAGAAAAAAAATGCAATATTCATCTTTCTGTATCTAGCTTATTTTGCTTAACATGAAGACCTCCAGTTCCATCAATTTTCCTGAAAATGACATAATTTCTTTCTTCTTTATGGTTGAACAATGTTTTACTGTGTAACATATTTTCTTTATCCATTCATCTTTTTACAGCACCTAGGCTGATTGTCATGTGTATGTGTGCACCTGTTGCTAACCTTGACTATTATGAACAGTGCTGCAATAAATGTGTATGCACCAGAGACTTACTGTATTTGTTTTATACGTAATGCTAAAATTTTTTAGCTATTCTTAGCAGGAAGAAGAGGGAAAGTGTCCAGTCCATTCTTTCAGAAGCAGAAGACTCTAGTTTTTTTTTCAAAAAGTTGGTAAAAGATTAAGCGATTTCCTTGTTTTACAACTTCTTAAATGTCTTATGCATAGGCTAAGAAAACTTAAGTGTTTTAGATATGGTTCCATTCTGTATTCATGTTTATGTAAGAAATGTTTCTTTAAAAAAGAAAAATGTTGTACAGAGGAAGTTTTTAGGTAGCACACATTTTACAAGTATATTTATGAAGGACACAAAGAATGTCACATAACCAAAGATGAATATAGGAATTTAGACAATACAATGTCCAGTGTCAGTCAGATAAAAATAAAAGTAAACTAAAGCTCTCAAAATGCAAAGAAAAGCAAAAAAAGGAAGAAAGGAAAGCAAAAACCATCTTCTTGAAATTGATAGTACAACTGCTAAAAAATTTTTTAACAAGAAAATGTACTGATGTACTCATTTGTAGGAGATTCCTTCAGCATTTAAGGTATATCAGGCATCAGTGTAAAAGACACAGGTATCAATAAGATACAATCTCTGCCATATTAAATTTGTTTAGTAGAAGAGAATGATTCATAATCAACCAATCATAAAAATGTATATACATTGATAGGTTTGAAGTATTCACTAGGTCTAGGTTATAGAGTAGATAATGGAAAAAAAAGACAAGGCAGAGGGAATAGAATATGCAAAGGTTTAGAGGAATAAAAGGGTATTGACAAGGAAAGTAATGCAAAATCAAACTTGGGAAGACATTATTAGGGGCCTTATCTGCCATGCTAGAGTTTGGACTCAAATCCAAAGGTAACCAGGAACTACAAGAATTAGTTTTGATCTCTTCCAGAATGTATTAAGTTCAAGAAGCAAAAGGCAGAACCAAACCCCAGGATCATAAGTCACGGTGCAAAACCACATCACTTCCTGTCTGATGTATTTCAGAAAATAGAACTCTGAAAATAAATACTAACCTGGTTATGATTTTGAGAAACAGTGGAAACTAGGAGAGATGAGCAAATGTCATTCAATTTGCATATACTACCTCTGACTTCCTTCTGTAAACTACAGATCAGAAATATTTAACTTATTATGACATTTGCAGGTAAATGGACGGAATTGGAGAAGATCATGTTAAGTGAAATAAGCCAAACCCAATAAACCAAAGGCCGAAAGATCTGTCTTGTAAGTGGTTGATGATACATAGCAGGGGTGGGGGGAGGCATGGGAAGAATGGAGAAGGGATGGATTGTATAGAAGATGATGAGGGGTGGGGAGGGGGTGGGGAAGGAAAGATAATAGAATGAGACAAACATCTATACCCTATGTATATGTATAAATATGCAAATTGTATGATTCTACTTTGTGTACAACCACAAAAATGATAGTTGTACTCCATTTGTGTACAATGACCTAAAATTAAAAAAAATAAATAAAAAAAAAGAAATATTTAACTTCCATGCTGCGAATGTTTTCAAGAATAGATTACAGAGGTATTTTTGTGTATACCTATGCATAAAAATAATAAGAGAAATGCAAGTCAAAACTACCCTAAAATTTCATCTCACCCCAATTAAAATGTCTATTATCAAGAATACAAGCAACAATAGATGTTGGCAAGGATGTGGGGGAAAAGGTACACTCATGTATTGCTGGTGAGACCACAAATTGGTGCAGCCACTCAGGAAAGCAGTATGGAGATTCCTTACAAAACTTAGAATGGAACCACCATTTGACCCAGTTATCCCACTCCTTGGTCTATACCCAAAGGACTTAAAATCAGCATACCTACAGTGACAGAGCCACATCAATGTTTATAGCAGCGCAATTCACAATAGCTGGATTGTGGAACCAACCTAGATGCCCTTAAATAGATGAATGGATAAAGAAACTGTGGTATATATACACAATGGAATATTATTCAGCCATAAATAATAATAAAATTATGACATTTGCAGGTAAATGGATGGAGTTGGAGAATATCATGCTAAGTGAAATAAGCCAATCCCAAAAAACTAAAGGCCGAATGATTTCTCTGATAAGTGGTTGATGATATATATGGGCGGGGGGAGGTAAGGGAAGCATGGAAGAAGGATGGACTGTGTAGACTGGAATGAGGGGTGGGGAGGGGGTGGAGAAGGAAAGATAATAGAATGGGACAAACATCATTACCTTATGTACATGTATGAATATACAAATGGTATGATTCTATATCGTGGACAACAGGAAAAAAAATAATTGACTCCATTTGAATACAATGAATCAAATTAAAAAAAAAAAAACAAGCCAAAACAAAAAGTTGATCACCAGCATCTAGAATAGGTATATTAAATGAAAACAAAGTCATAAACTGGTCTTTCATCCATTTTAGACAGCATTACATTAGTGGACTGGAAAAAAATGGGCAGCTCTATTATATTTGGGTATTTGACAAGATCTCCCATTATATTTATTTTTGAAGACACAGATTACAAAATATTTTAATAATTTATTTAAAAACTGGTTTATGACTACCTTAATATTTCATCTTACCCCAATTAGAATGTCTTTTATTAAGAATACAGGCAACAACAGGTATTGGCGAGGATGTGGGGAAAAGGGTACACTCATACATTGCTGGTGGGATTGCAAGTTAGTGCAGTCACTCTGGAAAGCAGTGTGGAGATTCCTTAGAATGGATCCACCATTTGACCCAGCTATCCCACTCCTTGGCCTTACCCAAAGGATTTAAAATCAGATTACTACAGTGATGCAGCCACATCAATGTTCATAGCTGCCCAATTCACAATAGCTAGATTGTGGAACCAACCTAGATGCCCTTCAAGAGATGAAAGGATAAAGAAACTATGGTATATATACACAATGGAAAATTACTCAGCCATAAAGACGAATAAAATTATGGCATTTGTAGGTAAATGGATGATGTTGGAGACTGTTATGTTAAGTGAGATTAGCCAATCCCCAAAATCCAAAGGCCAAATGGTCTCTCTGACAAGTGAATGATGATGCATAATGTGGGGTGGAAGGGTGGCAAGAATGGAGGAAGGATAGATAGCATAGAGGGACGGGAGGGGTGGGGTCGGGGTGGAGGGGTAATAATAACAGAATGTGTGACAGACATCATTGCCCTGTGTACATGTATGAATGCACAGATGGTATGACTCTACTTTGTGTACAACCAAAGAAACAATAGCTGTATTCCACTTGTGTTCAATGAATCAAAATTAAATTAAAAAAAAACTGGTTTATAGAAGAAAGCTAGTGCTATGCTTTTAGTTCTTATTAGTTAGTTCTTGTCCTTGGTGCTATGCAACTCATCAAATTTCTGAATGACAAGATGGAAACAGGCATGCTAGATGACATAATCAGAATAAAAAACAGATATAAGTGGAAACAAATGTCTCATTTTAGTCTCCCTCCAAACTCAACTATCACGAAATCATCTTAAGCTTTTTTTTCTCTCAATCTAGATATAATTTACCAACAAATCCTATTGACTCTACTTTCAAAATAGAACCAGAATTTAATATCTTCTTACTATCTTTACTCCCTCTGTCCTGGTTCAAGCTACCTAGATAACTGTAAATGTCTTGGTAGTCTTTCTGCTTCTACCCTTCCTTCTAGTTTCTTCTCAATGGAACAGCCAATTATACTTCTAAAATGAAAATAAGATCATACCACTTTATTCAAATTCTTTGATGTCACCTGGTTTCAATATAAGTAGAAGGGCTTCAAATAGCTTAAAAGACCTTTTAGATATTCTGGCATTTTATTACCTTTCTAACTTCATTTCTACTAATCTCTTATTTACTCGGCTGATGAGCCTCCTAAAAGTTCTTCTTATACCAGGTTAAAAATCACAGTAATGTCATGTTGTTATCTGTATTCTCCTGACACAAAGTGATAAGAAGGGTACTTCACTACTGTGTTCTTTATGCTCAGACTAATCATGAGAAAATAATCAAAGTAAGGAATATTCTACACAATACCTGACCAGTACTTCTCAACATTGTAAAAGTCATTAAAAAAAGACTAAGAAACTCTCATATACCAGACATAATAATTACATACAATGTGATACCTTGTGTTGCATGCTGGAACAGCAAAAGGGAATTAATGAAAAAATAAGTAAAATTCAAAGTCATGAATACAATGTATTTCTCTATTTACTGATGTATTCTCTACTACCTCTAATAAAGGTTTATAATTATTTCATGAGGTCATATACATCTATTCTTCTTTTATAATTTTTACTGATAAGTAGGAATGGTTTACATTCTGTATATTATTTTATATTCAGCAAACTTGCCAAACTCTTCTAATAACTTATCTGTAGACTTTTAAAATGTATAATTATATAATCTATAAGTGAAGAAGAATTTGCTTTTTCTTTTCTAATTCCTATTTCTATTCATTTATTTTCTTGTCTTATTGCAGCAGGTAGCATCTCCAGCAAAACGATAATTTAAGTGATGACAACGGACATCCTCACCTGGTTTTCGATCACAGAGGAAAAGTTTTCAACATTTTACCATTAATTATAGTATTTGGGATAGATTTTACATAGATACACTTTGTTAAATTAAGGAATTAGCAATTCTAAGGTTTTTAGCTTTTCTGATATCCACTTACAGGTACTGAATTTTACTGAACATATTTTTCTGTTTTTTTTTGATACAAATATTTCATTTACAAAGTATGTTATAGTGGTGTTTAAAAAATGGCTTAAATGTTATTCTGACTTTGCATTCCACGTATGTACCTATACGTATATTGTATGGCTAATACTTTGCTTGAGATTTGTGTCTTGTGTTTTGATTGAGCCTGTATTTTTCCATTCTTATTCTTCTTTGGCTTAGTACCAAGGTTATAAAATCTCATTTATTTTAAGAGTTGGGGGATCATCCTTCTTACTTATCCTTTTGATAAGTTTGAAAGAGTTGCTTAAAACTAGAATTACTATCATGTTGCGTGTTTAGAAGAACTTACCAGTGATGCCACCTAAACATCTATGAAGGAAACACCTACACATAAACACACAGAGATACATTATGATACAGTAAACTCTACTGTTATTCTTTTGGTTTGCAGTTCTATGAATTTTAACACTTGCATAGTTTCATGTAATTACCACTACAATCAGGATATATAACAGTTCCATCATCACCCCAAAATCCCTAGTTCTAGTCCCTTATTGTCACTATGTCTAGCCACCTCTAACCCCTAGTAACCAAATACATGTTATCAAAAACACTTTCATCTTTTTGAAAATGTCATATAAATGAAATCATTATAATACGCAATCTTTTGAGACTGAGTTCATTTACTTAATATAATGCTTTTCAGGTTCATCAAAATTGTTGCTATGTCAATAGTTCAATCCTTTTCATTACATAGTAGCAGCATTTTGTGGATATACAGAAGTTTCCTTATCCTTTCACCTGCTGAAGAGCAATGGGGTTTTGATGGTTAATTTTAGGTGTCAAGATGACTGAAGTAAGAGTTACCTAGACAGCTGGTAAAGTAGTGTTTCTGGATATCTGTGAGGGTGTTTCTGCAAAAGAAGTTACATGAATTTCTGGAGTAAGTGGGTAGAGCAGATTCATTCAATTAGCTAATTTTCAGTGGGATGATGTATCCACTATTCAAAGTGGAATACTGTAGTCTCTTGTGATTATTGTTTTGATATGTATTTCTCCCTTTGGTTCTATTATTTGCCTTACATATTTTGGTGTTTCAACACTGGGCACACATATATTCAAAATTGCTTTATCTTCTTGATAAATTGATCCCCTTCTCATTATATGATGATGACTTTGTCTGCTGTGACAGATTTTTTACTTAAATTATATTTGTCTGATGTAAGTATAACTACTTCTGTTCTCTTTTGGTTACCATTTTCATGGAATTATCTTATTTCCTCTTTTCTTTTTCAGCATATATGTGTCCTCCTTAAAGGTAAAATTAGTTTCTTATAGTCAACATAGTTAGAACTTCTAAAAAATAAATCTTATCACTTTTTTTTAGAGTTTAATCCATCATTAAAGTAATTATTGACAGATAAGAACTTTTTATTGCCATTTTGTTGTTTTTGCTGCTTTGCAGTTCCTTTCTTCCTTTAACTGTCCTCCTTTATTTGATTCACCATAATGCCATTTTAATTACTTCTCTTTTGTACATCTGCTTTTTTTTTGTAAATACCACGTTGTTTACAGAAACCATCATAGACTCATAGCAGTCTATTTTAAGCTGAATTCAACTAATTACCATCACATACAAAAATTGCACACTTTTACTTCTATTTTCATTTATGTTAGTGGTGTCACAGTAACACTTTTTTATGTTGTGTATTCATTAATAAATTATTACTGCCATAGTTATTAATGCTTTTGTCTTTTAACTTATATACTAGAGTTAAGTGATTTATGCATCACCATTACAGAATATTAAAGTATTATAGATTCAAATATAGGTTTACTTTTACCAATGAATTTTATAGCTTTCATCTATTCTCTCATTGCTAATTACTATACTTTTGTTTCAACTGAAGGACTATCTTCAGTTTTTTTTTTTTTAAATAAAGCAGGTCTAATGGTATTAAAATCTCTCAGCTTTTGATAGCCTGAGAGTCTATCTCTTCTTCATTTCTGGAGGACAGCTTTGCAGGTTTTCATATTTTTGATTGGCAATCTTTCTTTCAACACTTTGAACAGATCATCCCACTCTGTCTTTGCCTAAAAACTTTCTGCTCAGAAATCTACTAGAAGTCTTATGGCACTTCACTGGGTTTTTTTGGTGTCTTCAATATTCTATATTTGATTTTTGATCATCTGCATATAATATGTCTTGAATGTAGTATTTCTTTATGCTCAACCAATGTGGTGCTTTAGTCATTATGGATCTCAACATAACATTTCCCTTTCCACCTTTGGGAAGATTTCTGTCATTATTTCTTAGGTAAGCTTTCTACCCTTTTTTTCTGATTCCTCTCGAATTCCTGTAACAGGCATATTGGTTCATTTGATGGTGTCCCATACGTCCTGTAGGCTTTCTTAACTTTTTTTTTTCTTAACTTTAACTTTTTCATTCTTTTTTCTCCTTTGGATGCATAGTATCAAACTGTTTATCTTCAAGTTTACCAATTCTTCCTTTTGCTTAATTAAGTTTACTTATGGAAGTTCTCTATTGAATTTTGCATTTCATAAGTTGTATTCTTCAGCTCCTGATTTTTTTAATGGTTTCTATTTCTTTGTGGAACTTCTACTTTGTTCATATATTGTTTCCTGATTTTGTTTAGTTATCTATCTGTGTGCTCTTGGAGCTCACTGAGCTTCTATAAAATGATCATTTTGAATCCTTTGTCAGGTAATTTATAGATTGTCATTTCTCTGCAGTTAGTAATTGAGGCTTCATTTTGTTGCTTTGATGATAGTCATGTTTCTTTGGGTCTTAATATGAATTGACCCATTCATATTGAATTGTTTCTATTTCTGTCTTGGTAATTAAAGAAAAAAATCACTTCCTTCTGGTTTTAATGACCAGCTTTTGGAGACAAAGTTTGTTTTAGTCTGTTCTTACTGCTATATCTAAGAGTGGATAATGTTTTTTATCTTTCTTCCACATTTTTTATTGGTACATTATAGTTGGACACAATGGTGGGATTCATTGTTACATAGACATAAATGCACAAAATATAACAGTATAATTTGGCCAGTAACATTCCCCAGGATTCCCCCCCAACCACATCCTTTTCTTATCCCTGGTTTCCTGATCACCCTTTGTTTTCATCAGACCCATTCCTCCCTTTCTTTTTGTATTTCCTCTCTAGCTCCCTCATATGAGAGAAAACATATAACCTTTGACTTTCTGAGTTTGGCTTATTTCACTTAATGTATCATTCTCAAGTGAGACTGTTCAAAACAGTGTAACACAACCTGTGGTTCCTACTTCTCAGAGACAATCTTTATCTTCCCCAATACCTAGCCAAGGCAACTTGGCTGACTTTTGAAGATGGTAGCAATGCAGATGGTTTGCTTTTACTTCACCCTTATATTCAAGATGTAATCCACATTGCTTTAGTTTGGATCTGTAATGTCCCCCCCAAAAGTTCAGGTGGCCAACTGGTAGCAATATTAAGAGGTGGTGAAAACTTTAGAAGGTGGGGCCTAGTTGGAGGAAGTAGGTCACTTGGTATGTCCATGAAGAGTGTATCTTGGTCCTGGCCCCTTCCCCTCACTGCTTCCTGACTGCCAAGAGATGAGTACCTTTACTCCATCATATACTCTCTCTTATGTTTTGCCTTGCCACAGGCCCAGAAACAAAGGAGCCAAGCAAACATGAATTGAAACCTTGGAAACTGTAAGCCAAAACAAAACTTTACTTCTTTAAATTGATTTGTTTCAGGTATTTTCTCACAACAATGGGAAGTTAACTAACACGCATACTAGGGGAAGAGCTGGTATTAAAATCCTTGGTGGTCTCAGGTTTTCTTTCCTCAGAGAGACGTAAAAACTACATCTTATATAATCCTAGTTCAGCAATCTTCTCAAGGATAAAAAAAAGTCTTCTATGATCTGCTCTACTTACATCTGTGGGTTCCTGTCTCTTAGATTTTTACATGTTAATACCCTATTATCTACTTAGCCCTTTTTAACTGTCAAGATTTACTTATTTTTAATTTTTAAAAATAATATAGGATCATTCATTGTTTTCAGTAAGAGGGTTACTCCAAATAATCTATCTCAACTATTTTAAGAAACAGAACCTCTTAATTGATTTTTTCATCTTTATTTATCCCTCCATTTGTTTCATTCTCTGTATTTCTTTCTTTCCAGACAGATAATTTTCTTCCTGCTTCCATATTAAGACTTTAAGATCAAGTACATGATGAATCAATTTGGGCCCACAGATAGGAAATATAAGGAATACCTCCTCAAAAAGTTTTGAGCTTAATATTAAAGTTTAACAGGTTAATACCATTATCTGGCTATCACAGTAAGTAAGCAAGTTAACTTCTGGTTTCTGCTTTCCAGAAACCTAGGACTTACATTAATCCTTTGCCTCTAAGACCCTCCACATAGAATCAACCAACTCTACCTCCTACATTTCTTTGAAATACCTCCCTTCTATTCCCATCCCAGGGGTCCTGGTTTTGGTTCAGAAACTCCTTACCACTGCCTGAAATACTAACAAATCACTATTGAAGGTGTCCCATGGCCTTAGGCTCAGTACCCCCTAAAGTTTTTTTTCTTTTAATCCTATACACTCTAGACTTACTTCTGAATTTCATATCAATGATGTTCTTATAGCTTTCATAATAAAATTCAAATTACTTGATTTAGTACTCAAAGCACTTAATATTCCTTCCCTTGTTTACTTTTCTGATCTCATTTTCTGTGAATGCTCTTTTCTAAAGCCCTGTGACTTTATGCATGTTGCTTCTTCTGCTTGAAGAACCTTGTGTTCCCTCCTTTTGTCTAATTAACCTCTTTAAGTTCTTTAGAAATCAAGACCAGCACTATTTCACTAAAATTTCTTCCAGAACTTCTAGCCTCACTGATTCAGATATTTCTCCTTGATGTTGTGAGATTTGCCATACTGGAGAAATCTTAATTTCTGATACTCTGTGCCTCCTATTTGATTTTTTTTTTCTAAGCTTCCTTATTTCATTATCCAGATTCTCTGACCTGCATGTTTGACCTCTTTCCCCAGATTTTCTAGCTTAGTTTTGATATCCTACCTAGATGACCTCCTTGAACTTGACTCTTACTGAGCAGCTTCTTTGACTGACCATGGATTTGATCTCTTACAATGCTTTACTTTGCTGATGCCCTGTTTCTGATTCTCAGTCTCTCTAATTCAAATACCTACTATTTTCACCTCCTTTTTTAATACTGGTGCTTAAATCTTGGCAATACAGGCTAAATAACTGAACTAGTTTATTAGGAAAAGTAGAATGAGGACTATTAGAGCTAGAATAAAAGACTAAAGTCCAATTTCTCCATTTGATAGATGAAGATTAAACATTCAGTGTTTAAAAAGGCAGTAAGCAGAGGGTCTTCTTACTTGCATTGCTCTTTCCCTTAAACCATGCTTTACTTAATTAAAAATTTTCCTTTAGTAAAAGAAATTAAATCAAGTAACAGAACGAAATTACTTATAGGATTCTAATGCTTGTGTATGTAGAAAGGCTTACAAATGCTAGAAATGCTCCCATGATTTATGTTTTAGGATTTTGTGTATTTTACGTATAATTTTTACTATACTAAATAACTAATAAACTAATGTTTCTAAGAATATTCTTCATGGGGGAATCACAATGTGAAATTAAAGGTAGGTTCAATTATATCAAATAGCTTGACTGTGGTCAGAAAAATTTACTAAAATTCAATATATTGTGTTATTGTAAAGATGGTCAAAACAACTTTATCCTGTTTTATAATCTTTTTAATAAGAAGAACAGCTAATGTTGGGTGACATCCAAGTAAGTTTTCTGTTCATTTGAACCTTTTATTCAATTTATCTTTTGTTTAATATATACTTTTAAAAATAATCAAGAACCTAGAATATTATAAAAAGTTAAGCTTACCATCATCTTCCCAGCAGCTCTTAGCACTCCCTTCTCTTTCACTGCTCCCTGGTAATACTGTCTGGTCTGTTGGCAGGTCATCTTCTGGCACACCACCTTCACAATCAGCTGCATCTGTAACACTTTCTTCTTCCACAATATGGAGTTTGTCTTCATCATCTGAATCTGAATTTGTTTCTACCACAGTATTATAATTTGTAACTGTAATACAAACAAGAAATGAATAATCAAAACTAACTAGTATAATAAAAATTGTTTACACACCTCAGAAAAGTAGAAATTATAAACGATATTTAAAGCTGTTTATAACTCAGTAATGCTCTCTTTTAGACCACAAAACACCAATAGTTAATTTCACAACATACACACCTATAGCACTTACTAGATACTAGATGACCAAAATGGCAAATAGCAGCAGCTATACTTAACATAACATGGACTTTAGGTATAAATGTTTTATAAATACTAACTCATTTAGTTCTTACAACTTTATAACAACACTATGAAACAGAGTTCTATCATAGCCTACTATTTATACCTATTGTATGTATATGAAAACCAAGAGAAAGAGGATAACCTGTCCAAGATCAAACAGCTATTAAGTAACAGAACCAGAATTTGAAGCCCAAAAGTCTGGTTCCATATTTGATGCTTTTAAACTATATTAAATAAACATTCTCTCAAACTGTAATGAGCTTAATGCATACAATACTGCCTATGTACAGTGAGGGCTTCAAATCATCAAAGCATTACAATTTAAGAAAAAAAATCTTTCCTAATAAAATTGCAGCACAGCTTCAAAATTACCACAGAAAAGTAAAGTTGCCAATTAGTTCTTGTATTTCAAATGAATGATTTTAGAAAGACTCAAACAATTTAGTCAAATTCCCATGCAATGAAAGCATTTAAGTAATGTTTCTAAGTCTATAATTGTTAAAAAACAGTAATTGACATTCAGATGTTTTCAAATGGGCATTCTTTACACAACTTTAAGGAACTTAAACGTAACACCTGCATTATGAAGATATATATATACATATATAGAATTATTCTGAAATAATTATATAGTTCATAGAACCCATGAGAAATAGTTGAGAATAAATTTTGCTATAACAAATAATCTAGTATAAGCAATGTTTTCCTTTGGTGTCCTTCTAATAATCAGTCTAAAGAGATAAATATTTAGTATTTATTGGGGTCACTAGAATATCTTTTTTTCAACTATCTGCTAAGATTGGGATTAAGAAAGAGGAAGGGAAAGGAAGGGGGAAATGAAAGCTTCGCTTTTTCTAGATAATTAAGCAATAATTAATTCCAGTTATTCTTTGCCTTGCCTCCTTAAAGTTTCCAGCCATTCTTGAAAGAAAATCACCTAAATGCTTAAATGATATGCATATATGTCTCATTCCTTATAAACACACACACACACACACACACACACCTAAGAATATGAAGAGACACAATTATGAGTGAATATGTAGAGGTGAGAACAAATAAACCGAATCTCCAAAACTACTTTTATAGATCTTGGGAAGGTCCCCTTTGTTCAAAAGAGTACATGAGTTAACCACTGTGTTCATTATTAGAAATTCTTCAATATCTTGAGTCGGAAGAAAAAAATCATTTTGTGGTGTTAATTGATACTTTGGCATGAATACATTTTTCCATCTCTTTCCCCAAGAGCAAATGGTTTTCTAATTGTAAAATACATGTTCATTGTAGAAAAAAGTCTAGACAACAAAAAATATGTAAAATAAGTAAAAGTACCTCTATTTTTCCTTCTTCAACTCAGCAAAATATATTGCTTCTATGCATTAGGTAGGCATGATACTAATCATTATCACATATTTTATTCCATTTAACCGAAATATAAACCTCACCTCATATACTTATTAAATTTATATTTAATATAAATCCTATCTTGTCCATACAAAACATATAATATAGCACCAAATGTATATACAGCACCAAATAACTAAATTATCTGCCACTTTACAACATATCTTGGAAATATTCCTATGAAGTTTTCTTATTTTCCTCTGTGAATGGCTATATAGCATTCCATTGTACAGATAAGTTTAACCAACTATCTACTGACAAAATTTAGTTTGTTTCCAGTGGTAATATTAGCAACAAAGTCACAGTAAATCTTCTTACAAATATATCTTTGCTCATTCCTTAAAGACTTTTAATAGATCAGTAGGAGTGGAATTATTGCTTCAAAGGTAAAACTTATTTAATGGTGGTGGTTAGTGTGATGATGATGCTAAATTGCCCTTCAAAATGCTTTTTAAAATATTTCCACAAATACTACCTGGAAAGGTTTGTTAGATATATGAATATAATAAAGGAAAAATGTTTTTTTAATGTAGCAAAGGCAAAATATGTATCAAGATGGAAACATGGATTTCCTTGTACTTTGGCCAAATTATGAGCAGAGTAAATTGTTGTATGTAGGTTAGGGGAATGATCAAAGATTGGTCCATAACTGGCTCACTACAAGGACTTCCTGATGGATCTTTAATAGTAAGGCATGAACACAAGCACGCACACACACACACACACACACACACACACACTTGGAATGGGACTCTTATTAGTAAATGATGCACAGTACTATTAACTTTCAAGGATTCCTTGTTTGCAATAAATGGTGGAATTTAATATATTATAAACTATAATACAGTATGGTTAGTATTTACTAAGAATCAACATTTTTCAACTCCAAAGATCTGGCTGCCATGTAGTTTGGCTCAGTGCAAGGCTTTCTCTGTGCTTGGGTATGATTAAACTGCCTGTGTAGATAGCTGATATTTCTAAACTGTGCAGGAAGGCATGGATGCTTCTTTGGTATCTTGAGTTGGCCAGTTTTACACTGGTGCTTCTTTTACATTTTAATGATATAATACTGCAATTAAGCATTATCATGATCAATTTTGTTAGTTGTAGGTTGTTTGGTTAACCCTAGATTATATATTTAAAACATTTATATCTAAAGTATTTTGAGCTTGAAAGTTTCCCAAAAGTAGATAACAGACAAGCTTCTGTATGTTTCTGGTCTATCCTTTTGCTTGTGGGTCTTCAGAGCTAATTATTTAAAAGCAACACCACCAAAAGCACAGAGGATAAAGAAAGCCCTAGATAAGTTCTAGTAACCAATGAGTGTCAGTTATCTCAGTTTTCTGTGCATCTATTTCCATATTTCAGTAGTTTAATCTTTGAATAAAAATAATAAAGTATTTTGCCTAGAGATATATATTCTTGCTTTTTAATTGACAATATTTGTACTTACTTATAGGGTAAAATACTATATTTGAGTACATGTATATGATGTGCAATGATCTAATAAGGATGACCAGAATTTTCATATTCTCAAATATTATCACCTCTAGGTATTGGTAACCTTCAAACTCTTCTCTCTTAGTTATTTTGAAATGTGCAGTTAATTGTTGTGGACTATCTTAACCCTACTGTGCTATAGAACATGAGAACTTCTTCCTCCCCCGCCCCCAAGTATATTTTGGTATAAATTATTCACATTATTCACATTATGCACTCTGAGAGTGGTATACTTCTTAACAACAACAGATGATCATCCTGATTGAGTTTTAACTAAAATAACAAAATATCAAGAAAGCAAGGATTAACAATATAGGTAAGTCAAACAGTTTTTCAAATCTTTAAACATAACCTTCAATACACAACATGAATTTAAATTTCAAAAGAATATGGTAATATTTTCAAAGCATTCTTTTTGTCAACAGATGTGGTAAAGAACATACTGACTTTTTTGTAGTTGTTCTTGTTGGTACTGTTTGCTGGTACTTAAAGCTGGATAAAACAACACCAAATGCACAAGGTGACTAAGAATATAAGGATGACAAAACATGTTGTGCTTTAGATCAGTGTCTGGCACACAGTAAGTATTACAGAAGTGGGTTTGATGCTGCTGCTATCATCATCATCATCATCATCATCATCATCATTTTACTGAATCTGTGCAGCAACTACTAAGAAACAAGTACTTATATTTTCTTAGTAGACAAAAAAATAGAGTAGTTAAATAACCTGTCAGAGGTTATGTAACTATTAAATTGTAGAGCTGGACTCAAACGTACGTATGCCTGATTCCATAGCCTCACATTTTGTGCATTAATGGTAAGTATTGTTAAATTTGTGTCTAACCACCGGGCGTGGTGGCGCACGCCTGTAATCCAAGCGACTTGGGAGGCTGAGTCAGGAGGATTGTGAGTTCAAAGCCAGCCTCAGCAACTTAGCGAGGCCCTAAGTAACTCAGAGGGACCCTCTCTCTAAATAAAATACAAAATAGGGTTGGGGGTGTGGCTCAGTGGCCGAGTGTCCCTGAGTTCAATCCCTGGTTCCAATAAAAAAGAAAAAAAAGAAAAAAAAATTTGTTTCTAACCTATTTGGGGCCCTAGAATTCCACACTTAATAATTAGCTACTAAAATATTTCCAAATGAAGGGATTCTAATCATTAGAATCTTACAGTAATAAAATAAACACAGTATACTATGGGGTAATATCATCATTACAGTTAATAAACCTTTAAACTACTTTCACATATCACTTTTAGCACTAAACTGCATGTAGCATCACATCATCTGCACTCATGAAAGTCCCATGTAAACATCTATCTCTTAAGTAATGTTCAATCATAATATTTAGATAAATTAGATGAATATGGTTTCAAAAAAGAGCAATACAATCTCAACACCAGTTGTTACAAGATCATTTAAGTGCTTCATAAATGAAGAATCTCATCATAATGGTTGACTGGCTATCAACAGCAGATTAGACCTGAATAGAGGAAAACACTTAGGGAGGTAGTGAAAGAAGAGACAGATTAACTTTGAGGTATTCAATTTTTATCAGATGGTAACAGTGGAATGTACTGATTAAAGCCACCGGCGAAGGCCAAGTTTTGACATATATTTAGGTATGTAAAAGCCTTTCTTTTCAGAGATGTTTCTGTTTACATTATGACATTAATAACTACATCTTACCTTTTCCCATCTAACAAACTCATTAGCATAGTATAAAAATAAAATCTTACTTTAAAAAGACTTAAGAAAGAACTTCAAAAACTAAGGTTTTTTTTTTAACAAACTAGCTTCATAGACATCAAACTAGTGTATTGTCATAATGTAAGAATCACCTAGGAAAAACACACTTTGAACTGTGTTCTCCAGAGCAAATGAAAATTAATTAAGAAGCAGAACATTTTACATATGTTAGTACCATGCTAAGACCAACACAATTTCAGGCATGAGAGCCATGAAATATGAAGAGAAAAGTGGAGACAAATATTTCCATTATTTTTTAACATCAGTTGGAACCAAAGTAACTAAGCAAAAACACATTAAGAAGAGGGTCTCTTGCATACTGCCTTCCACAGAGTAGGTATAGAATTATTTATTGAACTGAATATGGGGCCACATTTTTCTTTTCTCAGTGAAGAAACAAGTCAGTATATTAAGTGGTATTAATAATCCAGGAAAATGAAAACAAAACTGTAGCCAGACAAGGCAAAGAAGCAAGTCAAATGGAAAGGGGAGGTCATCTGACAATTCATACCATTAGAGAAAACTTCTACATATATTTCTCTAGGAAAGAGGAGCTTATGCTGTCCAGAAATACTTTATTCTTCACCCAGTATAAATATTTGTTAATCTGGTTTTTTACTTAATTTATAGATAACACTAACTTACCATCTATTATGTATTTTACTGTATAATGTAGGATTCATGGTAATAATATACATATTTAACGTAATAGATAAGTAACATGAAATATACAAAGTGTATATTATTTAATTTTAATTTAAGTCCTTTAAATATAAGCATCGCCAAAGTTTTAGAATGCCCCAAGTACTATGAACACGTTAGGTTTCAAAAAGTAGCAATGGATCAGCAAAATATAGATTTTTTTTATTCCTTGGTACATAAAATCATTCTTATTCTGGGGTACCTATTTAGTTGAATCTTAATCATAAAATATTTTAGTATTTTCAAAATATCTTTTAAAACTTAATTCCAATGAAAGGCAATGATTATAAACTTTTACAAAAGGATTAGTGATTTTTACTGTCTTCAGATAAAAGCTATTAATAGAATGAAAACTGATAGGTAAAGGCAGGAAAAATGTTGCCATTGCTCACAGAATTATCTACTTCTAATATTCTCCTGTCTCTCATTACATAATAATCACTAAGGATTCACAGGATTTGTCTTTGGTGTTTTCTTAGTTCTTATTCTGGCCTTTTTCCCATCTTCCACAGGTCTTCTATTTATATGCTCTCAACAAGAACCATCCTTCCAAATTACTTTCCTCTTCTGCCTTGTCAAAACTCTCATTCATTCGAAGAGCAAATTTTAGCTGGTGCAAGTTCAAATCTCAAACAGGAAGATGAAACAGTTAAAGAACCAAGTCCTTGACAGATTAAACAAAATTCACTTCCAGAAATAGGTGGTTCTTTTTTGCACATAAGACAAGTATTTGTATTAAAATAATTCACACTGATTTATTAATAACTAATATTTCCTCCATAGGCAATTTATCTTTATAAAAAGGATGATTTTTAATTTATATGAATTGTTACTTATGGAATATAAGTAATATGATGAGAAACAAGACAAACGTGAAGACAGAATCAAAATACAAATGCAGAAATTATTGAATAAAAAAAAATAGAGAGGCCATATAATTGGTAAATAAATTTAAAAGCTTAGTATTCCAAGAACCAATAAAATAGACCAGTAATCCACTCAGTTATGAAGAAAAATTAAAAATCACAAATGTTTAACATTAAAATGCAAATGTTACTGTGATATAGCTAAGGGGTAGAGTACTTGCCTACCACAGCACAAGACCTTGGTTCCATTGCCTACCACGGCACAAGACCTTGGTTCCATCTCTAGCACTCCAATAAAAAATTGTGATAAAAGTAAGATGTAAATGGAGTTAAAGTAACTAGGATTATAAGGAAATTTAAAACAATTATAAATATTTTTTTCACATCTAAGGAAGTAAATTTGAAAACCTAAATAAAAGAGTTTTTAGGAAAATATAAATGATTACAATTTTATATAGAAGAGATAGTATGGAAAGATAGATAATGGGATAAATTTAGGAAGTTATCAAATATTTAACCACCCAAAAACTGCCAGATGTTTTCCTACATGAATGCATTCAGATCTTCAAAGGACTGACAATTATGCTGTCCCTTTTGTTTTGTTTTTTTTGCAGTGCTGGGGATTGAACCCACGGCCTTGTGCTTGCAAAGCAAGCACTCTATGGAGCTATATTTCCAGCCCAATTATGCTGCTTTTTAAAGAGAGAGAAAAACAGAGTGTCCAAATTCTATGAGGCCAACATAATAATAGTCAACTAAAATCTGAGAAAGAGCATATATGCATGCATGTGTGCGTGTACATTCTGTCTTACTAGCAATGATTGATGCAAAAATTTCTAAATAAAATATTAAACCCATTAATACATTAAAAGAATAAGACAGACATTATTCAATTTAGAAAACATGAGCATTCACTGTATTATCATAGTAAAGGGAAAACAATGCCTTCTATAGACACTGAAGGGCAATGAAAAAATAATTTACCATTCCTTGCTAATAAATACATTTTTATAAAAACAAAACTGAAGTAAGTACATGATGTTTTATATATCCAAGGCACTTACAGATAAAAATGGATACTCTCATCTTTATTAACAATGTTCTAATAGAACAAGCCAATTCTTCAAAATAACAAAAGAAAAAGTATAAATACTGGAAGGAAGAAAACAAAATTGTTACTTACAGGTAGTATGATAAGATTTCTGGAAAATTCAGAAAAGATGTCAGAAAAAAGCTATAAGCAGTAAGAAAATTTGGTTAATAATTAATCATTGGGCTGGGATTGTGACTCAGTGGTAGAGCACTTGCCTAGCATGTGTGAGGCACTGGGTTCAATCCCCAGCACCACATAAAAATAAATTAAAAAAAAATTAATCATGAGTTTAACAGAAAAAATTAATAGCTTTCCAATACATCCAACAATAACTAGCTAAACTTACAGTGGAAGAGAAAAATCCTACTAATAATAGGCACAAAATAAACAAGAGATGAAGGAAAAAGCTTAGAACATGAAGGCCTTACATAAAGAAACCTTTAATATTCTACTGAGGGTCATAAAAGGAGACCTGAATAAATGAGAAGGTATATCTTATTACTGGATAGAATGTTTTCATATTATAAACATATCAATTTTGTGATTTCATATTATAAGCGTATCAATTCTAAAATTGTTTATAAAGTCAGTGATATTCTGATCCAAATACTAACATGCTATTTAGATTCTAAATCTAAATGGGTTAGACTAAATGATTCTAATGATCATCTAGAAAGTTAGCAATTTAGTCTATGGAACCTGTCTGGTTCACAGTTTTGCCACTTACTAGACATGTCATCTTGGACATTTTAAGTACTCTTCCTATGCCTCAGTTTTTTCCTCTTATTTTTCTCATACCTCAATTTTTATCTCTGTAAGATGGGGATAATAATAATATGCCCCTAAAATGGTTCTCATAATAATGAAAATAATTATATACCCAAAACACTTAGTACAGTATTATACATATATAATCAATACGTATTGTTAGAATTATCTGGGAAAAGAAACACATAAAAATATTCAAAAAAATTCAGAAAAATAATAGTAACAGTGGTGGTAGAAAAATGTGGACTAGTCATACCAGGTAGCAAACTATTATCTCGAAACTATGGAAATGGAAAGAAATTTATACTTTCACAGGCATGAGTAATCAATGGGTATGAATACAAAACAAAAGTAGATCCATAATAGAAGTCTCATAAAAAGTGGGAGAAAATATCCTAAGTCAAAAGTGCATGCAGTACACTTAATTTAATGAACTGGCAACACAGTGCACTGGAGAGTGTCTGTTTTTGTCTTTGTGCTTGTGTGTCTGACTGTACCTCTCTCCCCTTCTTGAATCTTTTCAATGGCTTTTAGTTGTTCTATCATGGCCTGAAAAGCTATGCATGTTCAGGCCCTCACCCTCTTCTCCACTATTATATATTCTCACTAAATGCCCTTTTGTTCTCTGTAAATGACAAGTCTTTCTCCACACTAAGCCTTTGCACTTGCTTTTCCTTCTGCCTGGAATGCTGTTTCAGACTGTGTATGTGGCTGTGGCTGGCTCCTTCTTGTCCTCAAATCTCTAATCCAATGTCATGATCTCAAAGAACACTTCTATGACCACCTAACCTAACACGCTCAATCCTTTTATTTCTTCAAAATGTTCATTGCCATCTGTAGTACCTGGTGTAGTTACTTATTTTATTTTTCTTTACATATTAGTCTTCTGTTACTGTTGTAACAAATTACCATATTCTTAAGAGGGTTAAAGTAACACAGGTTTATTATTTTACAGTTCTTGAGGTTACCCATTCAAGATGGGTCTCACATGATCATCAAGTTGTTGTCAGAGGAATGCTCTTTGCATTTTTGGCCTTTTCCTTCTGGAGGATGCCCACTGTCCTTGGTATGCAGCCCCTTCCATCTTCAGAGTCAGAAACAGCCCACTGAGACTTTCTCATATCATTCTGACACTGATCCTTCTTTAGTCTCCAGTCTTCACTTGTAAGGACTGGGCCTAGCCAGAGAAGCCAAAGTAACTTTCCTACTTTAAAATCAGCTGATCAGTGACCATAATTATTCCTGCTACTTTAATTCTCCTTTTTCAGATAACATACCATATTCACAGGTTCTATGAATTAGGACATGGATGTATTTGGGAGGCCATCATATTAGGGAGGCCATTATTTTAACTACCACAATTTTCCACTAAAATATAAGTTGCACAAGGGAAAGGACATTGTCCTGTTCACTCGAGTAGTATTAAGTTCAAGTCATTATAAGGCCTAATGTAAGACATCTGCTGAATTAGTGAACAAACTAAAGCACTAACACTTTGATGATGCTCTTTTTGAACTTTCCTAACTCTTGTTTTAACCTTTGAGTTTTACAGCTTTCTGCGATATTATACATTTCTTATCATGTTTTCAATATGTTCACATGTCCTATCACTAGGTCTTTGGTCAAGCAAGAAATGTTCTGAATATGTGTCAGTAAAGGATGAAGTGCTGTGAAAATGTGTTGAGTCAATAAATTTTAAAGTGAAAAAGCCATAAAATTTCAAAAAGTTTATGTTAAGGATTTGGCAATTACTTTATGGTTTTCTAATAAAGTGTGGGTTATTCTGATAATGTGTCAATAAAGGACTACCATGCCATAACACATTAAAAAGAAAAATTTTAAACCTGAAAAAGGTGTGAAGTCTCAGTCTTCTATTTGATACTTCAAAAATCTGAAACCCAAATAAGTTAAGTGATTTGTCACTTAATGTGAGCTTGGCACAAAACTGAGTGGACTTTCCATAAAACCCACCTGGCTAAGGGTGCTATGAAAATTAAGTTGATGCAATTCAGAGCACATAAACAGTGCCTAGCACAGAGACAGTGCTCTACAGTGGAAGCTGTGGCTGCTCTTATTGGTATGACCATTATTCTAAATGCTCCATATTTCCCATTTTCAACAATAAAAATAACTGTGCAAAGTAGGTACTCAATACTTACTGATTGATGAATGACTTAAAAAGTAATATTGTTAAACCATTTACAACATACTAATTACTTTCCTATTTATCTTTATTGGAAAAGGCAGGTAAAGGAGAAGGAATGAGGCTAATCATAAGTATATTGACCTCTATCATAGAACCTTCCCTAATTTAATGAAGATCAAATTCTTTTTTCCTTATTGTGGGTATCAGGAGGATAAAAACCATTTTTATAATAATAATAAGGCATTATTTGTCTTTTCACTTTTTTGACATTTGTACCAATGATACATCAATGGTGGCTAAAACTTGGCACTTTAGCACAAATCAAGACAATGTCAGAAAACTATCCTTTGCTGCCACTGATTTTTGTTAAAAATAAAAAGAGAAAGAAATGGCAGTTATACTTAATGTCTTTGATGAAGCAGTAAAAATACTTTATTAAAACCTGGCTTTTTAATGTGTACATTTTTTAATATTTTGTACAATAAAATGGGAACTACATATGAAACACTTTTGCTGAATATCTGACTATAATGGTTATCTTTAAAAACACTGTAATTATTTGAGTTACTAGTTCACCTAGCTGTTTTATTCATGATACATCAATTTAATTTAAAATAGCAATTGACAAAGTATGCTAATTCAGGCTAAAGTATCTTGGATGTTTTCTCAAAAATAAACCAAGAAAGCCCACCACTTCAAGGAAAACAAAAGAACAAATTTGTTGCCAATGCTAAAATTTGAGCTTTAAGATATAAACTAGAATTTTAGAAAAAACTGCCACTATAATTTTCAGTGTTTCTCAATTACAAAGACCATTCTGAAGGTGATTTTTAAAGTATGGTAAAATGAGCCAGGCATGGTGGCACACACTCTATGGGGGCTCAGGAGGTTGAGGCAGGAGGATTGTGAGTTCAAAGCTAGCCTCAGGAATTTAATGAAACCCTGTCTCTAAGTAAAAATAAAAAATAAAGGGCTGGGAATGTGGTTCAGTGATTAAGCACCCTGGGTTCAATTGCTGGTGCCAAAAAGAAAAATAGAAAAAGAAAGAAAATATGGTAAAATGAAATATGTCAATATTTGGAGCATCTGCACAATTCAGCGAACCAACATATTCCTGTATCAAATGTTACAAATTCATGAGTGAGTAAAATATCCAGAGTTCATGACAGGCCAGTGGATTTTAATCCACTGTAATAAACTACAGAATTCACTGATATGGCTTTACTATGTGCACTGCAACTAAACTTTAAGAAATCTGATGGGTTTTGGTATAGTAACCAAATACCCACAATTTTCTGAAAAGGCTAATTCTAACTACTTGTCTGTGTGAGAATAGATTTTAATACACTTCAACCAAAACAACATACCAAAAACCCTCCTTATAGGCAGTTTCACTTTTTGTGACTTCAGTTACCCACAGTCAACCTTGGTCCAAATATGATATTAAGTGGAAAATTCCAGAAATAAACAATGCATGAGTTTAAAATTGAGTGCCTTTATGAGTAGTGTGATGAAATTTCACACAACCTGGATACAACATGTGTTCAACTTGGGACATCCCTTCGTCCACCATATCCACACTGAATGTGGTACCCACAAATAAGTTATTTAAATAGCCATCTTGGCTATCAGATGGACTGTTATGGTATCTTATCACAATACAGATGTTCAAACAACTTTCACTGTACTGAATAACAGCCCCCAAGCACCACAGTAGTGATGTTGTCAATTCAGAAATGCCAAAGAGAAGTCGTGAAAGTGTTTCCTTTAAGTGAAATAGTAAAAGTTCTCAACTTAATATAAAGAAAAATAAATGTTTATTAAAGTTGCTATGATCTACAGTATGAACGAATAGGAAAACAAAAACATTGTATAGACAGGATTCAGAACTACTGTCCAAAGTTTCAGATATCTATTGGGGGTTTTGGAAAAATCCCCCATGGATAAAGGGAGGGCTACTACATTGCAACAAATTGAATGCAGAAGCAGATTTCAGAATTAGGCTCTTTATTCTAAGCCAGATATTGAAAGATTTATAAAACCACAAAACAATGTCATTGTCTCATCTTTTTGAAAAGGTTATTTTTCATAAAAATGTTATTTATGTGAAGATGCAGTGACTTGTTATTAAGAATTAATTTTTTCTCAGTTTATATTCTGAATACAGTTAATGCTGACAAATATAACCCATATAATTTAGAGTGCTTTGGCAATATTTTTGCTGGAATTCCAACAATTCCAAAATTCTAACAATTTTACTCCTATAAATATCTCGCAAATAACTATGCCATTCTATTTAAAAATATCAGCCTTTGCTGTAGCTATTTTGTTTCATTTTAGCAACAGAATTTAATTTTGTAACTTACAATCTTAAAATTAAAATTTCCATACACATTTGTACATTCTCCAACATTTTAGGATTTTCTCCCAACAATTATTCACTGCTTATCATCATTCATAAAATTATCAACAAGGTGAAACAGCATACATTCTATTAGACCTAATCTGGTTAGAAAAATTATCTCTATGGATGTCTCTCATTTATATATATCAGCTTCAACAACTATTTCTGACCCAAAGGTTTAATTAAATATTCCTTCTTTTTAAATATGATTTCTTTTATTATAACATGAACCACTTAATTGCCTCAAGTAATTTAAGTAACAATAAAAATAGTAACTAAGATTAACTAGCTACGATCACTAATTTCTATAACTATACAAAGCAGCCACATCCACAGATCCATGAAGGTCAACCTTGAAACTTATCATCAATTATTTTTTTCCTTGTAATTCTAAATTTGTAAGTTTCTTCTATCTTTTATTGGTTCTTCTTAGTTACACATGACAATAGGATCCTTTTTGATAAACTTATACAAACATGGGATATATCTTATTCTAATTAGGACCACATTCTTGTGGGATGGCACTACGGTGAGATTTACTTAGGTATTTTCTTATGTGTACATAGGAAAATTATGTTAGATTCATTCTACTGCCTTTCCTATTCCTATCCCCCCTCCCTTCCTTTTGTTTCCTTTTGTCTAATTTATGGAACTTCTCCCCCACTTTACTGTGGTTTAGCTTCCACATATCAGCGAAACATTCAACCTTTGGATTTTTTGGGATTGGCTTATTTCCCTTAGCATGATAGTCTCCACTTCCACCAATTAACTGGAAAATGCCATAAAGTCATTGTTCTTTATGGCTGAGTAATAGTCCATGTGTATATATGACACAATTTCTTTATCCATTCATCTTTTGATGGGCATCTAGCTTAGCTATTGTGAATTATGCTGCTACAAACATTGATGTGGCTGTGTCACTGTAGTGTGATGATTTTAAATCATCTGGATATATGCCAAGGAGTGGGAGCCATCAATCATTTTTAATAAACATTTTGAGATACATAAGTTTTGAGAACAGTGTTGTTAAATAAGGAGCCATTAGTTACATATATTTACTCAGATTAATTTAAAATATAAATAAAATATAAAATAAAGGTGCTCATTCATACCAGGCACATTAAGTGTGCTTCAATAACTCCATGTGGCTAGTGTATATTAGGTAAGCTAGATATGGAACACGTCTATTATCACAGAAATTTGTAATGGGCAAACTATATTTTGAAGGCAAAATAATTGTCATTTTACTAAATATAGCCGGTATAATTCTTTCAGTACTTTGTCACCTCTGTGTGTTAACTCCTTAAAAAGGATATATGGCTTTTGAGGTCAGGAATTAGAACACTGAAATCCATGTTTATGTATATGTGATGATGCTGATATGATATTGTTACATATGTATAATACCATGTCTTGAAAATGTCTTATATTTACATTTCTAGGCATAAATATGCTGAATAAGATACCTGATATGCTGAATATTTATCAACTCAATATTTATTGAGTTTTACATAGGCCAGGAAGGATGTAATTATGTTTAATATCTTCCATATTTCAATATATTTCTGTCCAAATTTATAACCATGGAATCTCTGCTTTTTCTCTGTTTATGTGTTCAAAATAAACTGCTTTATCAAGAATTTAATGTTTATATTTCTTCACTTCACATTTCCATAAATAAGGATTTAAAGACAATCTATCCTCTTGTCTTTTGGTCATACTAAATAGGTCTTCCAGTTCATAATTACAAACTGCTAATTATGACTTTCAAGTTTTCCAAAGAGTTCTATACATGTGGTTAAAAATAATGTTTTCTTTAAATTATCACATTAATTCCATTACATTAAATCAATAAATAAAATTATTAAATTTATTTTGAATGAAAGGGGTTCATAGAATTTTATTTTCTGATTAGCTTCATATGCTTCCTAACTTTTCAGAGTTTTAGCACCTATTATTTTGATTCAACAATCTTTATATTCTATTAAAAGTAGTCAATAGAAATTTTTTCAAACTAAAATTTTAAATAAAATTTGTTTAAATACACTTCTGATCTTATATAACAAGATCACTGCAAATCACTCTGGATAACAATGTACTAGGACTGGTCTACAGTGATCTATCTGCCTCTGTACTCCTCATCTAATGGTAACAGATTTACAGTGGTAAGGAATGCTGTTTCTTATTTCCAGTTCAGTTCAAGGCAATCCTCCCTGACAGGCAAGGCCACATTTATAGGAGAAAGGGTAACAGAAGAAACATGTGATCTTCTGCCAGGTATGTTTTTCTGGTCAACAACCGTAATGTGTACCCAGAACTAGGTGAGAGATTAGTTGCTTGTTCATCTACCCAAGCTCTCTGCCGATTTAGAAGTGTGCATTACAACCCTTTCATATACTCCTGTAGATTCTCCTTCTCCAATATTTCCTTTTTAGGTGAGAAAAACAAAGATATGCTGCATAAAATTAATATGTTATTTGTACAAGAATAAGGAAGACTGATTTGGGCCTTACAATATCACTCCTAACTATGCAAAAGACTCTATATCATAAATTCAATCATAGGAATTTATTTCTTCAATAAAAGCTAATAAAAATTATTATTTAAAGAAAATAATTTGTATAAATTGTAAACTTTATGTTGGTTTCTAAATTCTCCATTTTCAATTTTGTCTTGCTATATACGTTCATTCTCAAGAATGTCTCTGTAACTAGGAAAGTCTATGATTTTAAAGAGTTAGCATAATAAACACATATAAATTATGTGTGCCTGTGTAGCAATTTATTTCCCAAGTAACATTAATCTAAAGCTAAGCATACTTGCAGTGGTAGACATTTTTTAAAAAAATAAAATCAAATTTTACAGTTCAAACTGGTTAAAATTTTTATTTATTTTTTCTATAATGAAATTTATTCTTTTTCTACATTTTTATTGGTGCATTACAGTCGTGCATATCAGTGGGATTTGTTGTTACATTTTCATACATGCACATGATATAACAATATTATTTGGCCAACATCACCCCCAGTACCAAACTGACTTAAATTTTAACATGGCAAAACTTGGGAAATTTATATAAAAACCATGTGGCTATTTAAACAAATATTAAATTGAAAAAAGGCAATCTTTAGTAAGTTTGTCATGTCTGTAAGTAGCAGGAATACAAGACACTATATTAAAGGGAATACTGGCTTGCAGGAGGAGGTAGTTTCTGAAAATCTGTAAAGGTATTATCTAACAATGTAATAGAAACTCTGGGGCCAGACAGAGTTCAAATTGCAGGTCAAGCACTCAATAACTGGTTGTCCTTGGGCAGGTTATCTTCCTAAATCTTGGTTTCCTCACACATAACATGAGAGTCATATCTACTTATAAGACTGTTTTAAGGACTGATGAGGTAATATATGTAAAATGCTTAGAATAGCATATGATAAGAGACACAATGATTAATAAACAATCTTACACCTCTCTCTCTCTCACACACACACATACACACACCACACACGAGTTTACCCACCACACAAATACACATACACATTTCATCTTGAATTCAATGCTAATAATCTATACCTGAACTAGTACAAAATCTTAAATAGCATAATTATTTTAGATATCATTTAGAAGTTTAAGTTAAAATATTTGTATTTCAAAATCTTACAAAGAACATCATAGCAGAATATCAGAATATTAAGAGTCCTTCCTTCAAGTAACAATTTTGCCCCTAAGTATTCCCAACAGATATACTGACCTTTATAAAGTTACTACTTCAAGTTCTTTACATCTCAGGTGGGGGTAGGGGAGAAAGAGAGATGGAGAGAAAGAGAAGGTGAGAAGGAGAATGAGAGGAAAAAATATGAGTCATCATAATGTAGTTTGATCTCCTATACCAACTAATACCTGAAGTCATCACCTCTTGTACTTTTCAGTTTTATGAGACAATAAAGTTCATTCCCTTCCCTATTTCCTTTTTTGGCTTATACTTCCTGATTAAACTGAGTTTCTAAAACTTATAACCAAAACACTTTATTAATATACAAATTATGGGTAAGAACACAGCAATTAGAAGAGAGGCTTTATTTTCACCAGGCCTAGAGAATTCTTTAGTAAATGAATGCAATTATAACCAAGACAGGATAACACAGCTTCACCACACCGCTGTAGTACATGGCAGCACTATTACACAAATCCTCAAGATGTAACAATGAACTTCTTCTCTGAATTAAGACAATCTTGCATCCACCACTGTACTTGTTTATTAATCATACACTGTAATACTCTGTGAAGAGAATCCAAGTAATAACAGAGACACAACCATGCAAATGGCAGTTTCCTATTCTTAAGGCTTAAGATAAAAAGATAATTTAGCAAGAAATTCTTTCTTATACTAGAAAGATCTCTTCTAATTATACAGAAGGACTGCAGTCCTATATTTATACTTTAGGTATGTCTTCCATCCAGATCCATGTAAGTGCTATCCAAAGCATGAATATGGAGACGAAACTAGGGATCAAACTTATACAAAGAGGTGTGATTAGTTAGAAGGTAAATAAACTCAAATCAGAAATTTCTGATATAGAAGGCACTATACAATCTGGCCCTACAGTTTCCAGGCACCTATCCAATTACTCACAAACAGGATATGGGTGGGATTAGCTTGTGCACTAGGAACAGTCAGATCACAGGATGTCCCCAACTGGAAAACCTAAACAACAAGCAAACTCTCTGTACTAGTCTAGGATTAGAAAGTTAGGCTGACTCTACAGTCAGAATGCCCTAGTCATCGAAAGCTTTTAGAATGATGTTATAGACATAAAGCTGTTTTAAAAGTGCCTCAGAAGGCCAAAATGATCTAGGAGTCAATGAATATCCATATGGAGCCTCCCAGACTATTCTGTTTTTTCCCCCAAGTATCTTTCAACTAAGTACAAGTGTCCACTTGAGTCACAGTAGTGGGATAAAGGAGCTGTGGGGGGAGTCACATTTGTATAAAGTATGTATTTTGTATTCAACCTGCAATCTGTGTCTTCAGGTTGACAACTAGCACAATAACATCACCAAACTTTAACAACTCCATTGCAATTTACACACTATAAACTGGAAATAACATCCTCAGAATAATACTGTGAGACTGATGGCGCTGATAATATCATCACATTTTAAGGAAAAGGCATATGTACTTAGTGAAGTTAATTACATTACTCAAATTCAGAAAGATTAATTAGGAAGAAAGGATTAAAGTTCTAAAGTTCTCTACAAAGCACCCTGGTGCTCTTAGAATAAATGAAATGTTCTTGCTGGGTGCTCTGAATGTATCATCATACTTAAGTTTTTACAAAACCTTTGGGCTGTTTGTATATATGCTTATTTGATACTTTCAACAAATTCTATCCTTTGGTGAATGTTTGTACCCCAATTTCTCATTATATGGACAGAATGCCAAGACTAGAAAAATGTGCCCTTAAATATCATCAAAATGCAAACTGTTACACAATAATTCTTCAAACTTTAAAATATAATCAGACAAGTGAAAACTAGGTGGTTTTAAATCTTTAAAAATGGGTGAAATTTAAACAATCCAAAATTTGTGGGAGAACCTAATGCTACAAATCATAATGGAAGAAAGGTCACATGACAAAATTATTTAGTGGAAGAAGTCCATCATGCTGAAGTGGTTAACTCTAAATTTTTTTCTTAAATTAGGTTCTCAGATTTATTGTGGAATATATTCACAGCAATTTTTATCATCATTTCTTTAACCTTTGTTTTCTATGAGGCCCAACTTTCTCTGCCAGTTTTGCTTGCCACATTTTTTAGAAACAGTCTCCTTTCTGATAAGAGAAAATTCAATTGTAATATTAAAATGAAGTTTTGTAAGCCTTGAACATAGTTGAGTGGTACCAAATGACAAAGTTTTCTAAGTGAAAAAAAAAATACTTAATAGTTTACTCAAAATTTTAAAATAATTTTCTATATTTCCTTTTATTTGTAAATAAAAATATTATCTATACCATATTTGATTTATTACAATTGATGTTTTTCTGGAATTTAAGGGTTTAAGGAAATATCAAGTACATGTTTCTTCCTTTTTGGATGCCTTATCCCAAATTTCCTCAGGGGTCCTAACGTTACTCCCAAAGTAACAATTGCTTAATTTAATGTACCAAATGCCATTTTTTTCCATTAAAAAATGAAACAAAATGAATCTTTGACTGCATTTACCTGAAAGAACTGCTTTAGATAGGTCAATGCCCCACTTAAGAACAAATGCTCCATCTATATTGACTGCCTAATAGCCTATTCTAACTAAAGTTACTAAGCATTAATGTTGATTTAAACTCTAAGGTTTAAAATGTAAAACGCAATAAAATACTAAGATTTGTCAAACCACTTTAACAAGAAAAACTAATATTATATACCAAAAACCTACATGTGGAAATAGAAAATTCCACCTTAGAAAATAAGGTACATCTGAGCAACATAAATGTTCTAAAACAAGTTTAGCAAACAAGGAGCTGTCAGGTTCCAATAACCTATTATTCACACCTCTTTAATCACTGCCACAGAGTCGATTATAAATAGCCTCATACATTTTTAAATAAGGTCATTTTGAAATGAAACAAAGAAGGTAGTAAATTTTCTTATACATAAGGGATTCAAATCCTAATGCACAAAAGAATTGTGTATTGCTTAGATATTTCATATAAAGAAAGCTAATATCTTTTATTAACTATGTCAAGTAAGCACTCGATGCAGACTCAATGGAATAACTACAATACAACACCATAAAAATACAGCAGCTTAAAAGAAATACCCTCCCCAATGAATTTCACTCACATTGGTCATCACTCATGATTTAGTAAAATATATGGAAAATATAGTAATTAATTTGTTGATCTAGCTGAAAGAATGCTATGCAAAGTCATAATGAAATGGGTAATTTATAAAGAAAATTTATAGTCTTCATGATGAAGCCATCAGCTACTAGTAACTCCGAAGAGCTGATAATATATATGTTTCTTCAATATAAATTTATATAACACATGCTAAAGAAGAAAATATAAAATGCTTTAATGAAGTGGCAGAACACTTTTCAGGGAAAATTAAATTAAAATTGAGTATGTGAAGAGTAAAATACAACTTAGTAGGCAAAGATCTAAAATAATAAGCTGAAACTACCTATCCAAAATAAAACAAAAACAACATATATAACATAACAGCAAAAACAAAAGCAAAATTTTGGCTTTGTATTAAGCATACTTTATAAAAACACCATTATAGAATGTCTAAGAACAATCTAAGAAATTTTCTGGATGAACAAACCTGCTACATTGCTAAACTTTCCCCCACTTTTCCCACTTCTTCCTGTAACTTCTTACTTAGAGACAACTCAAGAGGAAAAACACTACATTTTGGGAAGACAAATTAGAGGACATGACTATTTGCTTTAAAATTATATTATAAAGTAGTAACATTTAAGAAGAATACCTCCTTCAAAGACCTTTATCAGAATAATTTGATAACAAAAAAGTTGCAAAGCATCCATACTCAACATGTTTCACAATGGTACAATAATTAATTACATACATTTTCCAATTTCTATTTATCACTCATTTCCTTTACCTTGTCATAGAGCTGTTTGCTTAAAATTCTTTCTTGCACAATAAAAAATAAGTTACTTCCTGGACTCTATTCTTCTTCCATAAAAGACACTTTTTCAAATAAAAACTTTTAGTTTTTTTTTAATTGTGGTCAAACAGGTATCTTTTGACAAGGTGAGTTCTAACAAAAAAAAACTGACCATGGAGAAAATCATGAAACTAATTTTTGTCTATATTCCAGAAGAAAAGCTGCATAACCGTTTCTGAAATTTAAGCATTCTAATCCATATCAAATCCTCTTAATTCTATACTCTTATGCTATAGCCATCAATATTTTATAGGATCAATTCTCACAGTAAAAACAGTTTGTGACATGAAAAGCTATGTTCTTCCAAGGTCATATATGTAATGATGTTTTTACATCATCTTTAATGCTGCTTTTCAACAGTTAAAAATTTACAAAGATCTGAGTGGAGATGAAGGACTATTTCTAGATTGGCTCTGGTAAGTATGAAAATAGAATTATTCTCCTTAGTATTACAAACATTCTACAATCTTAAATGTGTGCTGGAAATTACAAAATGTGGAGACTCCTGAAGATTTTCTCTAGTCTATTCCCCAAAACCGAAGTTGCTGGGATAACAGTTTCTTCTTTATTTCCTACCTTTAGAACTTTATTTATAAGTGAAGAGCTGTGATTAAGAGCCTCTGAAATTGTTGTATCCCATGACAAGCACTTAACTTTTCCAAGATTCTTGGGAGTAACTTATAGAGCTTCAAGACAAAAAGGCTTTGTTTTGCTGTAAAATGTTTGGAAGATTGATCTTGTGACTTTTTAAAGTGTGCTAGTCAGTGGAGGAAAAAAGACTAGAACTCTGGGGCAGAGGAACCAAACTAGCTACAGAAAAGCTGACCAGTAGTACAGTGTATATCCACAGAAAAAAGTAAACACAGGGTTAAAAAGGGCCAATGTTTTTTATCAGATCAGATCTGCTCACTTGAAGTCAGGTGGGTGGAATAAAATAGACCACAACACAATAATACTTGGTGATGTTAACACATCTCTCTCATCACTGACGAGATCCTCCAAACAAAAACTAAATAAAGAAACTATAGAACTAAAAAATACAATTAATAGTTTAGCCTTAATGGACATATATAAAATATTTCATCCACCAATGACTGAATACACTTTCTTCTCAGCAGCACATGGACTCTTTTCTAAAACTGACCATATTTTCCGCCCATAAAGCAACTCTCCTCCCCTGCTCCCCGCTCCCCAGGTCTTTTCTTCTTTGTCCACTAGGGCATTCATTTTCTCATATTAAGATTTTCTTTTTGTGGTG
This sequence comes from Glaucomys volans, assembly GCA_020662805.1. Lineage (NCBI taxonomy): Eukaryota > Metazoa > Chordata > Mammalia > Rodentia > Sciuridae > Glaucomys > Glaucomys volans. The sequence continues at coordinate 293,945 of JAJEJO010000876.1, forward strand.
CTGGGGATTGAATCCAGGGCCTCCTGCATGCCAGGCAAGTACTTTACCACTAAGCTACATCCTTAGACCGCAACTCCTAACAAATACAAAACAAAGAGAATATCTTGCATTTTATCAGATCATAATGGAATGAAATTAGAAATCAATGATAAAATAAAAAATAGAAGCTACTCTAATACCTGGAGACTAAATAATATGCTACCAAATGACCAATAGATAGCAGAAGAAATCAGGGATGGAATTAAAAAAAAAATACTCAGAGGTAACTGAGAATAGCAATACAATATACCAGAAACTCTGGGACACTATGAAGGCAGTTCTAAGAGAAAAGTTCATTGCATTGAGCTCATTCATTAAAAGAATAGAAGTCAGGTGGGTGAAAATACTGTGATTTGGGTTGGTGCAATGACTAATTCATTTATTCGGATCATGTATTGAGAATTTGTCATATATCAGGTACTAATAGCTAAAAAAAAAAAAAAATCAGTTTCTAGCCCGATGGATCTCACTGGTAGGTGGAGAGATACGTAAATAAATTCTAAATTCTAATATATTATGATATGTGTAATGGATAGAAACAAATGCAAACCCAGGTAGAGCACAAAGAGAGAAAAGAAGGATTAAGGATGGACACTGAGGGCAGGTTTCTAGAAATGGAAAGGCTTTAGCAGGGAAATAATGCCTAAGCCTATTTCCCTAAGCTGGGTTTTAATTGATAAACCAATCAGATAAAAAGAGAGATGAAGGTCACTTCAGAAAGAGGGAAGAGAATTGCACTTGAAGCAAATGCCACCAAGCTATCCTTAAATTGGAGAAAACTGAAAGTCATAAGTTATATGAAAGATACTGAATTTTGCTGTAAGATACAGAAGGTTGAAGTGCAAATGATTCAAGTGCAAATGCAATAAATTGTTTATTTTTAGCAATATAAATAAAAACCATTACTACTACACAGCTGCCTCAACCCATGCATGTCCAGCCCCCCTCAATAAAAGTCACAACCACACCCAATGTTTTCTAAGACACCCTACCATAACATAACAACACGTCTCCATACCACTGAGGCTGCATCTGCTAAACTCCACTGGTATCAGTGCCTGTTCCCCAATATGGTAAGGTTTTTCCACCCTTCCTTGAGGTCCTCTTCAGTATCCCACACAGATAACCTTACCTTGAGTGGCAGGAGCTATAACCAGACATATTTGCTCAGGTTTCTCCCCAAATGGATCACAAAGTGGCAAGAAATGGCACTGTGGATTGCTTTTGTTTCATTCATCATCTGATGAATTTCTGTTCTTCAGCAAGCAACTGGAGGAAAAAGTACTCTTAATTTTTTAAGTAAAGGAACTGATCCTCAGTCAGCAGAAAACAACTGGTACAGGATCAAGAAACTGCCTGAACAGTTAATGTGACATTTTGGGAAACATCAACACCTATTTAATGGAGGAAGAGAATGGTGAAGGGGTCATCAAAGCTATGAAGACTAAGATAAGCAAAACTTGGAAGCTAAACGACATTGGCAATTTCACACACACACACACACACACACACACACACAAAGGCAAGTGAGACAGGTAGAATTCTAAGACAACTAACTTCTGATGAACCTAAAGAATTCCTTGCACTTGAGTGTGGATAGGACCTGTGAATATTATGGTATATCATACCTGTGATTATCTTATCCAAAAAATGTGAGGGGATTCTGCAATATAAATGAAAACCATTAAATTAATTAATCAGTTGATTTTCTGTTTATAAAAGAATGTCCTGGCTGGCCCTGACTTAATGAGGTGAATCCTTTTTCTTTTTAGTGGGATCAAACCCAGGGCCTTGTGCTTGACAGGTAAGCACTGTACGAACTGAGCTATATCCCCAACCAATGAGGTAAATCCTTTAAAAAAGGTTTAGATTTTCCCTGAGTTTAGAGATGTGAAGCAAGATAGGCTCTTTCTTTTCTGCAATCCTTGAAAGAGCAAAAAGCTATGCTGTGAACTGCCTGTGAAGAAGAGCAAACTTCTTACCAGTACAAGGAAATGAATTTTGTAAACAATCTGAATGAACTTGGCAGAGGACCCTGAGCTGCATATGAGAAAGGGGCCTGGCTTTGAGCACTGAACAGAGGACTCAGCAAAGTTGTCTAGACTTCTGACTCATGGAAACTGTAAAATAACATGTGCAGTTTAAATCACTAAATTTGTGATAATTTTTATGCAGCCAAAAAAAAAAGGTTGCATCAAGCAAGGTCCAGCTTTTTGAAGAGTAAAAGAGAACTGGGATACAATATTTAGGCTGTCAGATCTTGCCAAATGTGTTGGAACTCATGGGGGCTATATTTCCTGCAGACAACATCAGAAGTTTGGTACTGTAAATTAGAACCAAGAGGAGGTAGGAAAAGATTCATTTAAGTTATTAAGAGAGTTTGCTATGGTTTGGATATGGTTTGATTGTGTCCCCCAGTGATTCATGTGCTAGAAGCTGGGACACCAGAATATTGTTTCTGAGGAGGTAAAACTTTAAAGTGGGGTCTAGTGTAAGGTAATTAGATCATGGGGGCAATGCCCATGTTGTTCTTAAGGACTGAGTTAGTGCTTATGAAAATGGTATAAAGTGCCTCCCCACACCATTCATCACCTTCTGTACACAGCCAGTTCCCTTCTGCTTCTCTCCCATGTTGTGACATTGTAGGATTACCTGAGGACTTAGAGCTCAGGCATTTCCTCTTCCCTTAATTGGCCTGATCACGAGCCTAGCACGAGCATGATCAGGAGCTTAACATGAGGGTATTAACAGCAACTGGCAATTTGTAATCAGTGAATGTCTGCTACATATGTATGTTTATTCCCCATTAAACTGAGCCTACGTCTTCAGAACTTGAGCTCCTGGTGTGGTGTTAGCACTGTGGCACTCATCCTCCTTACCCCCACAGGCCGTTCCTGTTCCACTTTACAACATTTTGGCGCCAAAACGTGGGGCCCCTGGGAGAGGGTAATGTAAGCCTAAGTCAGGTGAGTGATCTGCACTCATCTTCCTCACTCCAGCAGAGGGTGAGGTAATCCCAGGTGAGTGACCTGCACAACATAAGCTACATGGGTAATTCACCCTCGGCTTTGTGGACAGGTCAAATAGCCATTCTGCAAGCCTTGTTGTGCAGTAGGCAAGTACAGGTTGATGATAAAGAACTTAGTCATATTTGGGATCTAATAATCTGTCTTTGTCCATGGATGAATTCTAAGGGCATGTGGGACCCTGAATGCCGGCAACAAGTATTACAGCAGACACAAAAATGGGAAGCACAAACAGGGGACCAACCTCCCTGTACTTGTTACCCAGTAATAACAGCCCTTCTGGGTTGCTTGCAGGGGTTAGATCACCTCCCGTGGGAGAGGGACTCCCCTGGGCCTTGGCTGCCCAGCTGGAGGACATGTCTCTTGAAAAAGAAGGGGTCCAAAGAGCTAAAGGAACGGAAACTTCGCCACAACATGGCGTCAGTAAAGAGCAGGAGGAGGAGGCTGCAGCCTCACAGGAGAAAGTAAAGTGGTCCACCTTTATGCCTACACCACAGGGGGCGACTGCTCCCCCTGATCCCTCCTTGCCACCTTATCAGAGTGTAGAATTCTCAAATCCCGTAGCAGAGTTGCCCACCTCTCCATGGCTGGAGGCCTATAAAACCCTCTGAGAACAACAGGATAAAAATTTTGGCTACGAAGGAACGTTTTTCCAAACAGTTCCCAAAAATCCCCCACAAGTTTTTCCTGTTAATGTTAATCCAACACCCACCAGACCTATGTCCTGGTATCCAGTTGAGACTGAAACCATACAGCAGCTTCGCAAGGCAGTGAGAGAGGATGGCTTGAGCTCTCCTTATGCCAAGCAATTGCTAGAAAATCATAATGTGACCCACTGATTTCAGGGCCTTAGTTAAAGCTGTTTTATCTCTGGAACAGCTTTTACTGTGGAACGCCGCTTTCCATGATGGCTGTCTAGAACAAGCTGAAAGAAATTTAACATCAGGTCAGCAACCATATGTACAATTAACTACTGAAGCCCTTAATGGCTCAGGCCCCTTCATGGGACCAGCAGTGCAGGCAACAGGACCGCCCGCTATTTTGATCAAGTGAGAATCATTGCAATGCGGACCTTCAAGAGAGTAGGAGATATAAAAGGAAAAGGACAAAAATTAGCAAATCTAGTTCAAGGTCCTCAAGAGCCGTTCCTTACATTCCTCCTGAGGGTCCGGGAAGCTGTGGATAGGAGAGTAGATAACCCTAAGGCTGCTGAAGCATTAGCAAGGGATCTTCTATAGGGGGGATGCAAAAAGGAATTCAGGCAAGTTCTTGCCCCATTTAGAAGCAGCACCTTGAATGATTGGGTATTAGCAACTAAAGACATTACTGGAGATGAGGGAAAACACCAGCAAATGACTGCTGTGATAGCGCCGGGAATAGTCCAAGCACAGGCAGCTACTCCAAAAAGGCAAGCTAGATGTTGGCACTGTGGACAACAGGGACACTATAAACATCAATGTCCTAACTTAGGGGTTTTCATGGAAGCCCCTAAGGGCCTCCCTCCCTCTACATGTCCTAAATGCAAAAGGAGATTTCACTGGGCCAAAGATTGTAAATCCAAATTTGATGAGGATAAAAAGCCTTTAAACTCCCAACGGGGTGCCCTCCAGCCCCAGTAAGGAGGGATCGTTTACCTAAAGTTCATTGGACCATCCCTGTGCTAGCCCAACAGATGACACTATGTCTTAAGATCAATGGCAAATTATTCAAAGGAATGATAGATTCTGGAGCAGAAGTGACCCTATTAAGGGCAGAGGAAATCCCACAGGACTGGAAAAGCATTGCGGGTCCTAACATGCAAGGGGTACCCTCTAGGAAAAATTAAGAGACCCTGCCACATGGGTAGACCCAGATGGGGAAACAGGGTGTTTTCAACCCCTGGTAGTGGAAGGTATTGCTAACAATTTATGGGGACAGGATCTATTGAAACAAATGAGGACCCATATAACTACAGAAGGTCCAGAAATATTTGAAGACATAATTGAGCATGACAAATGTGGAGCCTCAGGCCAAGTAGCCCCTCTATCAACGGGAGTTATCCCACCGGCTCCAATTCCCTTACAATGGGATACTAAAAATCCCATTTAGGTAGAGCAGTGGCCCTTAAGTCCAGAAAAACTAAAACATTTAAAAGAACTTATACAGGAGCAATTAGACAAAGGTCATCTTGAACCCTCTACTAGTCCCCACAATACACCTGTATTCGTCATTCAAAAAAGGGACAAAAACAAATGGAGATTAGGCCATCCCCTCTTAACCCAAGGGCGAGGGTTTGCTTGTCTTTTTCCACAGGATTCATCAACGCTTATTTGAGTGCCTGCGAAGAACGTCCGACTGTTCCTTGGAAGTGGGCCCCTCTACACCCTCGAGGACTCCAAGAGGGTCCCAGCCATACCCACCAGTAGCTCAAATGAGGAATTTATCACTGGAGGAGACACAACCATCCAAACGGCCGTCTTGACGACGGCACGACCCTAAATGGAGCAATGCCTCCTTTTTAATCAATTAAAAGAACTTGTAATCAAGCTCAAACTCTTGTTCCTCCCAGGGAACAAAACAATCCAGCTATGCTCAAATGTGGTTTTGTTGTTTATGGGCCCTGCTCTAAAAAGAGAATTCTTCCCAGCCAGTCCTCTAACTTACTATGAAAATGCTGACTTTTCTCCTAATTCTGATAACAAGAAAGTATTTTTTCTTCCCAATCCTGGTCCATGGCTCACTGCCCTGGGTTTACCGATTCTTGGGCCATTAATATTTGTTCTTATCCTTTATTTTTTGCCTTTTCTCATAAAATGTTGCAAGTCTTCCTTACAGGTTCAAATTGACAGTTTGAGCAGATCTCTGGCTATGTTTGTGAGCACGGAGCCCCAGCATACCCGCCTGCAGGACAGAAACCCTGCGTACTTGGAGGTTCAACCGTACCAGGATGCCTCTTCCAGACAAGCAAGAAAAACCAGAAGGAGTAATAAAACTCCCAGACCTACCCCCTCTTACATATGTCACCACTGGAACATTGTGCAATCTAGGCAAGGGTGACCAATGGCTGGTAGTCAATGACAGGTAAGGTCCCTGGAAGGGACAACCTAAGACAGGCACAGCCGCAATCCCCTTTTGCCTCCATGAGGGTTGGCCACCCCATGGTAGCATGCCGTCACTCCTGGCCAGAGGACATATGCTTGCACAAATAAAAGAAAAGGGGGAATTGTAGGATTACCTGAGGACATAGAGCTCAGGTATTTCCTCTTCCCTTAATTGGTCTGATCGCGAGCCTAGCACAAGCATGATCGGGAGCTTAACATGCGGGTATTAACAGCTACTGGCAATTTGTAATAAGTGAATGTCTGCTAATATATGTATGTTTGTTCCGCATTAAACCGAGCCTGCGTCTTCATAACTTGAGCTCCCAGTGTGGTGTTAGCGCCATCGCACTCATCCTCCTTACCCCCACAGGCCGCTCCTGTTCCACTTTACAACATGACATAGGTCAGAAGGGACAGTCACCAGAGGCTGAACAGATGGGGCCACTCAATCTTGGAATTTCAACCTCCAAAACTGAGCTAAATAAACCTTATATTATAAAGTACCTAGCATCAGGTACTGTTATGGCAACACAAGAGATTAAGGGCGGGTCTTCATGTCTCTAGGACATTTTAGATACTGAGGTTGGAATAGACAAGATAATTCTAGATCCTATCATGAGGCCAATACAGTGCCTCCTTGTTCAGACCTGGCTAACCAGACTATAAGTCACTTACTAGAAGACACCATGCCTAACTTATCCATCCCATTCTGTATCCTTAGCTGCCAGTCAGTAACTGGCACATTTGAAGCATCTGTTGAATGAATGACTTGCTCTCATACAGTTCAAACCATCTGAAATTTTTAAAGAAAACAACAGCATAAATCACCACCACTTCTTGTAATTCCTTCAAAATATCCACTCTGACTCAATTTGGGATATTATAACAGAAGCAATGATATAGTTATCAATTAGCTAATTTAAAAATATCTTCTGGTGCCTACTATGTGTCAGATGCTAAAATAAGACTCCTAAAACAGCCTTCTGACTAATGTCCTGTATTCATTCTAGCTTTTCTCATAGCCAATCTCATATTAGCCAGGGTAATCTTCTAATTAAACATATTAAGTAATCTAATTAAACATGATTCCCTGTTCAAAACTTCATCAGTCACATTTTTTTTTTTTAATTGTACGAAGGATAAAATCCGAAGTCCTTAGCATGGCTCTCTGTATTCTGGGCTCTATCTCCTGCTCCAGCAGGATCCCTCTGCCATTCACCTTACAACCTTAGAGCATTCATGCATGTTGTACCCCCTACCAGGAACATTGTCTTTGTCCACCACCTACTCATCCTTCAGATGTCAGCTTAAATATCTACTTGAATGTCATGTTCTTTAAAGATCTCTAAATACGTTACATCTGCACAGCATTTACCACTAGCTTGTAGTGATAAATCATATGGTTACTTTTTAACATCAGGGATTGTCTGTTTTACTCAAATATTACCAGCATTAAGAATACATCATATACATATTTTTAAATAAATACAACTAAAGGCCTATGAGACCACAACTTATGAAAGCTACCGCTACCACCAATTAGAACCAAAGAGCCCAAATCAGTAACGCAGTGTCACTTAAGAACAATAACTGGGCAGCTGGCATCATCCTAACCACTCTATCACACCTATTATTAACACAAAAACCCTAAGTAACACCAACATCCCAAAGAAATTTTTAGTGTGTGTGTGTATGTGTGGAATACTGAGCACTATGCCAGGTAAAATTTCTAAATTCTTAATAATTCTACCACTAGGAAAACAAGGACTTATTGGTTTAATGTCCTTTATGATATGGCTTCTATTACTACAATTCATCAGACCATGTCTACATGCTTCTCCTCTACCCTTTCCAACCAACCAAATCTATACTCTGGCCTTGGCCTATACTACTTCTCCCAGCTTACCTCGTCCCCACACCCGACTCCAACCACTGGGTATTTTTTCATGTTGCCATTGCTCCTGTTTTATTCAGGATGATTCCTGACTCCTACATGCCTGAGCTTATCCATCCCTTCCTCTCAGAGAAGGCTCCAGAATTTCAATATGGGAACGTTAAAGGTTGCACTCCAAAGGGAGGACATATTGGAACTTTGTCTTATAGCTGCATTTTCATAGCAAACACACATTGTTACTTTGATTATAAGGTTCATTTGGTATAATTCAGGAAACTGAAGTAAATGCTAAAATTTTCTAATTTCCTCATTAGTACTAACACTGCTTCTACAGAAAAGATTGCTTAACAGACTGAGAACAAATAGGCAGCACATACCATTGTGCATTTACCTATACTAGAGCACTTGATTTTACTGGGGCTGTCCTCCCGTCTATCTCTTACAACTAGCCTATAAAGAAGGCTGACAAAATAGACTACCATTTCATGACTGTAGCCCTGAAGTCCAGAAAAATGCTTGACATGTTGTAGAAACTCAATAAATATTTTATGGACTAAGACAAACCAAGAACTTTATGAATACCTGTGTTGTGCAAAATATCTTTTTTTTTTCACTTTTCATGATTCATCATTATTTATTCTTTCTTTTTAAATTTTGAATCATTTATTTATGGCACTTTTTAAGAGTTTATACATTGTAGTCATTCCAGTTTTCAGAAATAAACAAACATTTCTTTCTAGCATATACAAACTTCGCTGGCATAATGCGACTTTCAACCTGAGTTGAATGATTTTTAAAAAATTTTTTAAATTATTTTTATTTTTACAGACTTCATTTTGATTCATTGTACACATATGGTGTACAAATTTTCATTTCTATGGTTGTGCATGATGTGCATTCATATCATTATTGTTAATCATACCTGTACATACGGTAATGATGGTCTGTCTCATTCCACCATTTTTCATATCCCCACTCCCTCACCCTCTCATTTCCTTCTACAAAATCTAAAGTTCTTATTGAGCTGGGGAACTAGAGATACTCACTGCCTGGTCAAAACTATGGAACACGCAAAATATTTCAAATAGTTTCAAATAAACAAAATACTAACAAATATTGACCATGAATTAAAATTTTATTAACCAGCATTTCTACACATACAAATTTCTAACTAAACTACATTCTACATCATCGAAGAAGCATTAAACACATTGACATAAATTTTATAATGTGAATTTTCCTGAGTTAAGAGTTCTCAGCATTACTAACTTGAGAATAGTATGTGATAATATGGGATAAGCCACTAATTAGCTATAATATTCAATTTCTTGATAGTGCTTTCAGGAAACAGAACAAAATAATGACCCAGATCAGATGACTAAATGAACCTAAACCTCAAACTTCATAAATGTGTTTTTAAATTTTTTGAGAGGATAAGTATACGTCCTTGAAGACAAAAAGTGTGAACAGACACATAGTATAAGAATGTGATCAAAAGAAGAGTCTGTTAAATTAAGAATCAATGAAGTATGTTTTCTCTCATATGTGGAAGCTAGGGAGGGGAAAAAGGAAAACAAAGGTAGAAGTGGATCTCCTAAAAATCAAAGGGAGATCAGTAGAGGAAAGGGACCAAGGAGGGGGAGGTAGGCAGGGAGGAAGGAAATGCTGGGGAGTTAAATTGGCTAGATTATACTGCATGTATGTACAAATATGTAACAAGAAATCCTATCAATACATAACAACTATAATGCACCAATAAAAATGGAGATAAAAAATAATAAATAAGGTGTGGACAACTCTAAATTCTAGGCTGATTTTAATCTAGTAACCAGTCAACTGAGGACTATAATTCTTAATTTGGGAATAGAAAATAGAAATATACTGCTTAAATAAAGGAAACTGTGGTATATATACACAATGGAATATTATTCAGCCATAAATAATAATAAAATTATGACATTTGCAGGTAAATGGATGGAATTGGAGAAGATCATGTTAAGTGAAATAAACCAATCCCAAAAAACCAAAGGCTGAATGATTTCTCTGATAAGTGGCTGAGGACACATAGTGGGGGTGCAGGGAGGTAAGGGAAGAATGGAGAAAGGATGGATTGTATAGAGGAAAATGAGGGGTGAGGAGGGGGCGGGGAAGGAAAGACAATAGAATGAGACAAATATCATTACCCTATGTATATGTATGAATACACAAATTGTATGATTCTACTTTGTGCACAACCAGAAAAACAATAGTTGTCCTCCATTTGTGTACAATGAACTAAAATAAAAAAATAAAAAAAAATGTTTGACACAATAGGTCCTCAAATATATAATGAACAAATAAATTCATGATTAAATGTATTTAGTCTTACAGTGCAAGACTGAGGCATGAACTAAACCATGTGTAAAAAGATGACACCAGGACTAGGGTAGAAGTGGACAACAGTGTTTTTGTAAATATTCTAACAGTCAATGTGTTTGCACTGAAATTGATTTCATTAATCACAAAGCAATGCCACACATACAAATTGTGGGAGTTGTTATGGTACACTTGAGAAAAATGTTTGATAAAAGCATTTGTTTGGTAAATATGGGTTCAAGTCATTGAGTTCTTGGATTAACTATACAGCATACAAATTTCTATTTTTTTTATCTCTGGCTCTCTAAAAATAAGATTTAGGTACATCTGTAATATCTCCTAGTTATAAGGTACTTCGATATCTTGGGTAACATGCCATATTTTAAAATTTGCTTCAATAGTTTACAGGGAAAATGACAAAAGAACTCACTGAGGATTCATATTCAACATTTTAAATTTATTTTCTTCCATTTAACCGGTATGGTGCAAGACCATTATGTAGATAACTATGTGGCAAGACTGAAAAATACACATCATCACACCATCATTTGAGAGTAAGAACAAACTTAGTATTTTATTTAACTTTGTATTACAACAGTAAAATTTTTTAAATGAACATGATTAACACCCAATTTTACCATTTTTTGGCTTAGAAATATATACCACAAAAAGAAAAAGATTAACAGCCCACTTCTAAATATGTTTACAACTAAAATACTTTTCTTCTTTTGTGAACATAAATAATAAGATTAGAACCAATCAACAACAACAGAAATATTTAACCAAGACAATCTTTATAACTAATGTTAATAGTAAACAATATTTAAATCTGAAGAAAAATCATTTCTCAGGTAATTATACTTTACGAAGGGTATAAACTGTAACCAGGAAAAAATTTCAAACGCTTCATCCATTTCGTACCAACAGTAATCAGAGAAGCTAAGAAAAACATTAGCACTCATATCTAAGATTATTACAAATAATTTCAGTGCCAGTCAACAATTAGATATCCCATATTTTGAAGCCCTCTTGTATTTCTGGATGTCAACCTGGGTAGCTCAAAATACTGGGAGAGATTTTGAATAACATTTTCATTATTGTCCATAAGGGAAGAGAAATTAAATTTACTGCTAAGAATCATAAGTAAAGGGACATGAAACAAAATAGCCAATCAACATTACTGTTTATAGATTACCTTTAAGAAGTCAAAAAAGATAACAAATATTCCAAATGCTGGTTTTACATTTTTAAAAATTTCACATAAATTTTCACTTTAGTATAAAAAACAATCCCTCAGATTTCATGTATATGAAACTGTTAAGAGTATGTGAAAATATCAATCCAATGGTAAAGGCTGTATAGATGTTATAATAAATTGTATAAACGAAAATTATCTGATGATTTAAACAAGTTCAGAAAGATGTTATTTCACTTTTAAGAATAGTAAAGAATAATATTTTACTTGAAAAAGATTAGAAAATAAAGATAGGCAAAAATATTTTAAAAGTGATGTGATCCCATAATGTCTTTGTCTCCCTCTAACCTTCCCAGCACACACAAGATTATGGAGACCTTTTCTACACTAGTAATGGTAGTATTAGCAGCAGCAGCAACAGCAGCTGCTAGAATTCTTAGGGTATTCTTGCTTGATTTATATAATATATATGGGTGTAATATATATGGGTGTACTATCTTTTCATGGAAAACATGTTCTCTCTCTTGAAGATCAATTATATTGAAAACAGAGAGTTTTTATTCCAAGGAGAAACTTCAGGGCATTGCATCCCACCATCAGCAGTAGCTATCTGATCAAAGTTCTTTGTAAAATCAGGATGACAGAGATAGGCAAAGATGACAAAACTATTTTGAAGGAAAAACAATCTGCAAGTGGTAAAACTGGATTAAACTAAATATATGATTCCTGGTTCTCAGTAACCTTGTTTGAATGAAGCTGATCCCCTCATGTTAAGTTTCAGTTCCTATCTTTCGTTAATGGTTAAGCTTTACAAAATATAAAGAATGCTTTTATCATTTTTTGAGGTATGTGCTCATTATTTAATATATCAGAAGTCTGTTTGACAATGCTATTATTTATTACCAAATGAGGTTTGAATTTTACTTTGCTGAGAGATCCTGAAAAACAAAAGGAAGATAGTTAATGATGTTAAAAGGCATTAACAGAAATAGTATAAAGTGTCCAATATGACACTAAACAGGACAGGGATATCATAAGCAGATAACCTGTAATGAATTACTATAGATAGAGATGTGAAAATATTAATCAACAACCTCTACAAATCACTGAGTCTTTAATAAAAAGAGATTTCTACTTTAGTTGAAAAGAAAATTATTTCATAACTAAAAGTCAGAACTAAGTATAACCAGTCTCATGTAGCAGTCCCTCTTACAAACTTGAAAACTTATTTGTAGGATAATTATGCTTTTCTGGTTTCACAGTAGAACAGTGATGCTGTACTTTGTTATGCCCCAATTAAACTTTTAAAATAACCAGACAACTAAGGTGAGGAAAACATATTATTTTATGTAACTATAAAACTAATACCACAATTCATTTAAATTGTTTTCTACCTTATCACCTTTTTAGTAGAGCTGTTATTAGTTGAGAGATTAAAATTACCTGTGCTGAAGTGAAACTTATTACATGCCAGGTACTATGCTAGGTACTTTCAAATATTAGCTCAATTAATTCTGAAAATGGCAATATTCACTTTTATTAACCTCACATTACACGAGAAAATTAAGGCCCAGAGAGATTAAGTAACCTGTAAAAGATCCTATCTAGGTCTGAAAGGATAAAGGGGAAAGAGAATTTTAAAATGACTCACAATTTGCCAGTACTTGGATATGCCATCAAAAGGAAAAGGAAGTTAGGGAGAGGCTGGGATTTGCAAGGGTGCTGGCAGGAGAGAAGTGCGTGGCAGTGTACATGCTTTGATAAAATAGCTGGCAGTCAACAGAGTTGTTTGAGGTTGATTAGAAACACAGACTGGCATGGAGATCAACACATTGAAGCTTTTATGTTTATTAATATCAAGTTTATTTTAATTGAAATAAAATTATTTTTGTAATTTTACAGGAAATTACAAAACTTTCAGACCATAAACAAATGCAAACTGTAACCAAATACTAGTTTTAAAGACACATACCTTATCTGTATTGCTAACAACAGTCAAAATTTTTACAGTAACCATTAGAGACTATATTTGTTCTCTAAGGAAGTACCACTGTCACACCTATTAGTGGACTCTGCCAGCAGTGAGCAGGCCAGTTTGATTCTGTATCAGCTTTTCTGTTGGTCTTTTCCTGTCTTTTAATAAATGTTCAGTACTCTTGCCCATTAAGTTTTGTTCTCTGTTTCCAACACTATCAGCCACCTATGTTTCCCAAATCCTAAAGCCAAACACCCCTATCTTTCTATGTCTGAAATCACACATTCCCTTCCTGTTTCACTAAATCTTATCAATCAAAGCTCTTTCTACCGTCTATGGAAAGATTCACTAGGCTAAGAAAAAGATGGAAATTTTCACTAGATGATTCAAGTATAAACAAAAGTCTATTAGTAGCCGGGCGTGGTGGCGCACACCTGTAATCCCAGCACTTGGGAGGCTGAGGTAGGAGGATCGCGAGTTCAAAGCCAGCCTCAGCAACTTAGGGAGGCCCTAAGCAACTCAGTGAGACCCTGTCTCTAAATAAAATACAAAATAGAGCTGGGGATGTGGCTCAGTGGTGCAGTGCCCCTGGGTTCAATCCCCAGTACCAAAAATAAATAAATAAAAGTCTATTAGTTATGAACCCTAAAATATTTTAACATTAGAAGGTTATATATTTAGATTATATAGAAATAATTATACACTTTATCAGTATGTTCTTTGATTTATGCTACTTGCTTAAATATCTTATATATGTCTATGTTGAATGTCTGGAGAATCTAGAGAATAGACATTAAATTTATTTTAGTTTTATAATTATCACCTTATATGTTATGCAAATCCAGATGTGGAACTAATATTTCTAATATAATTGTTTTCTATATAATCTAAATATATCACCTTCTAATGTTAAAATAATAAAATAAAACTTTTTTTGCCCATAATTTAGGTTCTACAGCTTTTAAAAAGTCCTAAGTATATGGCTCTTCTAAAATTGTCCTTCTGCAACTGAAGAAACTGCAGGGTAGGTAAATCAGCTGGCTTTAAGTTGGTGTTCTCTCCCTTAGCCATATTTCCAGGATCCAGGAACTTCACCACCATCAATGGGTTAATAGCAATACTCCCTCAGTCTCATGCTTCCTGATTATTTCTTTGGGAATTATTTACAAACTCAGGAGAGAATTTTCACAATGCTATTACACTTTAGACTGAAGCCTAAAAGATTGAAAACTGAGCCAATGAATTCTTAAAATTCCATAAAAAGATGTCTCACAGAAATGTACCTTATCCATTTTAAAACAAATTTCACAAGAAGTCATCCAATAGTAAATAGTATTCTCTCCTGATCTAGATAGTTTTAAAAAGCTAGTTCTCTATTATATGTATGAAAAGGGGAAAACATGATAAAAAGTATGGTATTATACTTTTACTAAATTTGCAGAGAAACATAGCCTTGCGGTATTTCTTTTGCTAAAAGGAAATAGGGTGTTACTCTACACCATTTGTGGTTCAAACATAATAAATTCTGGATGAGATTCATGAAATGGAATTACACATTTTCAGAAAATAATCTTACATTGACTCACTCAAGTCCTTATTAACTTAGGCACTTCCCTCCCTACCTAGTACTCTACAGTTTATTACAATAAAAGGTAAATATCACCTGGAAGAGTGTTGAGAAGTTTTAGATTGTGCGGCAAATGAAATTAGCCAAAGTTTAGCAGAAAGAGACCTAGAAAAACAATCTAGGTGTTATACAAACAGTATCTTTCATTTCAAATAGGCTAGTACTAGTGTAGTTATCAGCTAAAATTAAGAAAAAAGTTTATAAGCACTGTAAAGGGAAGAAACAATGATTACTATAGAAATCATATTAGGAAGAAATACTTATCAAATAATAACTGGCTTATGTAAACATGTCATATGAATCTGAGGACTACGATTTTTTGGTTCCAATCATTTTTACTTCTCAAACTGACTTTGTAAAATCTATTACTCAGCCATAAAGAAGAATATAATTATGGCATTTTCAGGTAAATGGATGCAGTTGGAGAATATCATGCTAAGTGAGATAAGCCAATCCCAAAAAAACCAAAGGCTGAATGATCTCTCTGGTAAGTGGATGATGATACATAATGTGGGGTGGGTGGGAGGCAAGAATGGAGGAAGGATGGATTGCATAGAGGAAAAAGAGGGGTGAGGATGGGGTGGGGGAAAAGAAAAATAACAGAATGAGATGAATATAATTACCCTATGTGCAAATGACATGACTCTAATTCATGCACAACCATAGAAACAACAGTTGTACTCCATTTGTGTACAATGATTCAAAATCAATTAAATTAAAAAAAATTAAAAATTATCTTTTATTTACTTTTATTTCAGATCATGGATGAATTTTATATCTCCCATGCTCATGAAGGCAGAATTAAATATAAAAATCTAGCATGAAGCTAGAAATTAAGAAAGCACACTTTTTCTACATCAAGAACAATTTTAATTAGGAAGGAGAGAAGACATGAGCAAACTACTGAAATGAATTGCTTATTTATAGAATGTAAGGTGCAAGTAATTCTCACTTTTGAGTCTTCATAGAGGCCTTTGAAGAAGAGGAAAGAATCCACCCAAAGCTACAGCCAATGTTATGTTATGAGGTGTTCTGGCAAAAGCTCCCCTGTTAGTGCAGGAACATTCCATGGTAAAATGTTTGGAGGGCTGTGACCTCATCAGTCCATCCTAGTTTTTTGAATCGACTGGTTGAGTAGTAAGCGTAGGCAGGTAAGGTGTGGCTGGAGTAGGTAGTCACTGGGGACCTGCCCTAGAAGGGTTCATCTTCCCTGCAGTCCTTTCACCTTTCTCTCTCTGCTTCCTGGTCAACATGAAGGCAGCAGTTTTCCTTCACCACACCCTTCCGCCATGATGTTCTGCCTTCCTTTGGGCCCAGAGCAATGGAATCAGTCCACCTGACTTAAACCTCTGAAAATGTGAGCCAAAATGAACTTTTCCTCCTCTAA
>JAJEJO010000876.1:323746-430655 GCA_020662805.1 Glaucomys volans
GTGTGACAGATACCATTGCCCTGTGTACATGCATGAACGCACAGATGGTGTGACTCTACTTTGTGTACAACCAGTGAAACAATAGCTGTACTCCATTTGTGTTCAATGAATCAATAAGTAAATAAAAAAAATCTAGATAACCACCCCCCCAAAAAAAGTTAGTCCAAATTCTAAATGTTAAAGCATTTTGCCAGTTTTGAGGTGGAAGAGGCAAGAAGGAATCATCAAAAAAGACTGGGGAAAAAAAGCAGCAGCCAGAAATGTAGAAGGAAAAATCAGGAGAATATGATATCTGAAAATCAAACATGGAATGTGTTAAATGCTACTGCCAGGTCAAATAAGAGGCCTGATTTGACTTAGTACTGTGAGAGTCACTGAAAGAGCAGTTTTGGTAGAGTGACAGAGGTTAAAGAAACTGAATTTAGAAAGCATAGACAACTGTTTCAATAAGATCAGCTGTAACTGGAAAGACAGACACAGGGTAGTAACTACAAAACTGGAAGCAAGAATTTTTTAAGATAGTAGAAAAAACAGCTTTATAGAAAAAAACAGCTTTTTGATATGTTGGTAGAAAAGACCTTGCAGTGAAGAAAAACTAATGATGCAGGAGAGAGAAGGCAGAATGGCTCCAATCTTTTGAGACTCACTAATTATAATAATTCTCCATTAAGAAAGTTATGTCAACATGAATCCAATATTTAGAATCCCAGTACCTCACGAATTAGTAACATAATTAAAAAGCATAATATATACACTTAATGGTTCTGAAAATAAGAGTAAATGTAGAATAAAAATGAATAATATACTTTTTAACAACTACTTTGCCCAACACATTATTAATGTACATTTTCTTTTTCCTTTATGCAATCTATAAAAGTAAAGGCAGTATTTTAATATTTTTCAATTGATCTGAATTGTGGTTGCTATATAATACATTCATGAAGATACAAATCTACTTTTATATTCACATAGTTCTTTGAAATGAATCATTTAAGTCCATCTTTGGTTCTTACACTGTTAACTCCAGACTTTAGGAAGCTTAATATCCAGTACAGAAACTTATTTTACCTAGTCAACTTTGCTAGGATCATACAAATATATGCCCAACTTTAAGAATATCATCTAAAATCAACAGAATACCTGTATGTAGGACAGCTTCAAGACTGAACTACTTTAAATCAAGCATGGTTGGTGGAGGGGGGGTCGTTGAGAAGAGGACTGGATAGTATTCACTTAGACCTTAAGGATCATATGTAGTCTGTTGCATATGCTTTTTTGTAATCCTAATCCTTTTCAACCATTAAAATTTTTTTTCAGTGTGAAAATAATTTTTGGTTTGTTACACAAAAACAGGCTGAGAAATACATTTGGCTCATGGGCCATAATTTGTCAATTCCTTTAAAAAGTTATACAAAAATATTAAACATGATACAGGTGAATCAAATATCTGGATTAAAATTTGACATTTATTTTAAATGTTTTATCTTCTGTATAATATGTCTCACAACACAAAATTTCTCCTTCAAATAGCACACTTAGATATATGCCTATATTTTAAAAAGTAACTTTCCTTTCACTGACAACTATGGAACTGACAAAAATAATCACTATTTCTGGTCATATAATCAACCCAACTGATAACACTTGTCAGGACTGTCTCTTAAGTATTGCACTAGCAAACAGCAAAGAAGGGGAATGTGCTTTATTTTCCCCATTTTTAAATTCCCTACACTAAAAAATACATAGGAGTTAGATTCAAAATATTTTATGTTAGGAGAATTGCAGTTATTTTATCAACTTCTTTTCAGATTGTTAGATCCTTTAAGACTCTGAAAGAGGCAAGGGATCATTTCTCCAGGAAAAAAAAAAAAAAAAGATAGACATACAAACTTCTGCCCTAATTTCAGAGAGAGCCAGCCTATCAAATGTTCATTAATGGATCCCAGGGAAAGATTCTCTAAACTTAATAGTACAGTTACTTCATTCCTTAATATAATTTCACAAAAGGTTTCTAAAAAGATAAAAACCTACATGATTACCACATGGCGACAAAGTAAAATTATACTTTTAAATAATCTAAAAATCAACATAATTGGCTGGGGATATAGTTCAGGGGTAGAATACATACTTAGCATGAACAAGGCCCCAGCACTAAATCCCAAATCAAAATAAAACAAAGACAATAATCTGTGCTCTTATGTCTGATGATTCAAAGCTTCTTACAATTTGATCAAGCCTCAATGAAATGTTTCTTTCTCTTCACACAGCCTGTGATTTCTGCAGTCATATAGCCAGCTTGTCACTCTTCCCAATATGCCATATTTTTTCTGTACCTGCTCTCTTGAGATATTACCCTTTGCTTCCAGGACTCCTGACATACCTATTCAAATTGTACCTGTCCATAAAGACACAAATTAAATTTCATAGCCCATAATTTATTTTCCTAGATCCATTATTTTTCAACACCAAACACTTAATCATGTGAGAATTTGTATTATCATACCTTGTCTGTGAAGTCTTCCAGCATCTTAGACTATAGCACTATTATAAATTTGATACATATTCAATAGGTAATTGCTAAATAAATGAATTTACTTTTCTGAAACTATTGATTTGATTGCTCAAGTAAATATGAATTAGAGACAAAAACAGAAAAGAAAAACTCACTGAAATGAAACTGAGCACTTAATTTTAAAAAGTGCACCAAATGACAAGTGATAGAGCCCAAAGCTAGAAAAAATTCTATAAACTGATCATGACCATGATTACTTTGTTGTTGTCTTCTTCCCACGGACATGATGGGATAAGAATAAACTGCCCTGATTTTAGTTCAAATTTTGTGGTCTAAATATAGTACCCAACCATAAATGACTGGCATAAACTACTACATCTATTTAGTATTCCATGATTTATTTCTAAGGAACTTTTTTTCATTTAGTGCTACACTTATTATTTATCTTCATATAAATTTTTCCAATGGTACAAACAGTCCCAGGCAGCACTGTAAAGTAGGCAAGCTTCTTCCTTGTTACCCTATTCCTCTGTCATTCCACCCCTTTAAAATCAGGTGCCTTCAACCCACTCTCTGAACACCCAGGGTTCTCCTCGTGCACTCTGCCTAGGCTTGTGCTCAGGGCATACTTCATCCCTTATCTTTCTTTCATTTCTGCTTATAAAATTTCATGAGTATTTATTTTAGTCCATTAAAGTCTTGCCACATAGCTAGGTTAATCTCTTCCTATAAACAAAGTCATTCTAAGTTGTGGTTATTGTGCTTGTTAAAGAAAATTATAATGCTGGAAACATTTTAAATATGAAGGCATTTCAACAATGCCTTTCATATCATACATACAGGAAGTGCTACTCTTCTTACATATAAAGTTAGCACCACTTTAGAGCAAGTACACTGTATTAACAACAAAAGTACATGGTAAACAAGACCATTCCTACAAACATTCAGAAAAAATATTCAGTAAGATTTTAGATGAAGAACAGTGAGACAGCAAGATTCGCAGCTTTCCATATGTAGAACCTTTATTAGCACAGTATTAATGTATGTAAAAGTTATTCATTAATTACTTTAGTATAAGTTATTCGTGTAAAGCTGAACTGTTCAATATTTCATAATTACCTCAAATATATCAAAAATTAAATTTATTACTTTGTTACTAGAACTCAAGCAATAATCCACTTTCTACTAGTGTTTGGACTTAACAGAGAGCAGCATTATCAAACCCAGCCCATGTTAGAATCCCAAGAGTTATCCTTCAGGTCTCTGAATTCCTTATTCCCTCATCCAACTAATCCTCATATCCTATAAATTCTAATCCATAAAGCTCTCTACTATGTCCTCTTCTTTCCCACTGCCACACCACCTCAAGCTCATTATCTCTTTCCTAGATATATTATAAAGTTTACTGAATTGACATCTTTCTATCCTTTGTGGGGCAGATGCAACTATCTTAGAAAAATGGTACTCTATATAACAGAATGTTATACTGCCATCAGAATTATTAGTAATCACACTCAACAACTGTGCCTGGCTTCTTTCACTCAAATAAGTACTACATGTTCCTACTTACATAAAGTACACCAAAGGTAATATCTGTTTCATAAGAAGTCAGGCAAAAGGCCTTCTTGATAACTGGAAAGAAAGACAGGGAGGCCTCCAGGATGTTGGTAATATTTTGTTTCTTTATCTGGGTGCTACTCACCTAGCTATATTAAATTCTTGAATTTACTATTCTTAGAATATATTCACTGTTCTAGATGCTTATCAAGCTTTAAAAAGTTTTTTAAAATACAAATTTGATGGTCAATGTGTTCTTGTTGCTCTTAAGCTAAAACACAAAGGTCAAATATCTAATAATAACCTGGAAGACATTTTGCAGTGTATTATCTTCTCTCCTTTCTCTCTAAGTCTTTTGTCTTGAATATATCTTGTTGTCTTTCCTCCTTCAGGGCTTTTACTCTTTTGTGCTCTCAACTCTGCCTTCCCATTTTGTTTTAACAACTCCTAACAGTGTCTCAGATTCAGTAAAATTTAATTTCTAAATCTGAAGTAGACTATAGTTTTGTTATTTGACCCCAGATTACTTTAGCAATCTCTCCTGCCTTCCCTTGGCAATGCTCCATCACACATCTGTAGTAGATTGTAAATTCTATGAGAGCAGGAAATGTGTTTTGTTTAGCAGTCTATTCTCGAAATTCTCTCTATATTTTATGACTGATCAAATGACTTATTTATTCCCTTTATAAGACCATTAACAGGTAATTGTGACAAAGTTTCAAAACCTAAGTACTCAAGAATTAATTGTGAAATTGCTAATGGTTTTTGATGCATAAAGGAAATAAAAGTTAAATGCTAAATTATTTATGCACAGGAAGATACATGCCACGCATGTAGGTACAGGAAGAAGTCAATTTCAATTGTTCTCAAGTTTATTTGAAAGTTCTATTTTAAACAACAACCTATGATAATAAAATTCTGAAATAAAATTGATCATAAATAAATTTCTACTAATTGTCTACATACAAATGTGGGATTATTTTTGATATGAAAATCAAGGTTCTATCACTGATTTAATGTTGAGTAGGTCAATTAACTACCAATTTCTTTGAAAGAAAAGCTAAGATAATATTTAATATTTGCCTACCTGAACTTAAAAATTATTTATGAATATTTGAAGAATTTAAACTTTTCTACATTGAACATTAAGTAGTTTTGAATAAAAATTAAAAACTTTTTATTATTACTCATGGAAAATAACACAGGTGGTCTAGTGGCATTCACAAGTTTTCTATCAAAAGACAAAATCTGGTTTACTTAAGGTCACCTTTTATGGGGCTTAGGATATAGCTCAGTGGTAAAGCACATGCCTAGCATGTACAAAGCTCTAGGTTCACTCCCTAGCACTACCAAAAAGAAAAGTATCTCGAAACAAAACAAAACAACAACCAACCAATCAAAAAATAAAAGACGAAATAGTTGCCTTTTAAAAAAGGCAAAGGACCTGAATGATAATTATCTTGTCCAAGCAGGAGGATAACTATAATTTATTTCAGAAATCAATATTGTTTTATAGTTTTCTTATACTAGGCATTTAGACTCTTTAAGAAATAGTTTAATTTAAATAAAAAATATAGTTAGTGTTCTAAGTTGTCATACTTTTTTCCTTTTGAGAAATGGTAGTTTTCTGTATATCATCCCTCAAGTTTCTTTTTATTATAACATTCAATTAATGTTAGATTCATTAAATCTTGAATTAGGCAGGCTATACTGACTAACACCAGGGAAAAGAGAAGAAAAATGTATTTTCCTAATATTGAGAAGTAGGCATTAGTTCCCCTAATTAATATAGAACTTGCTTACTTACCATTTCTAAAGTACTATTAAAACATTAAATGTACTTTATAATCAAAAGATCAAAGTACTCTAATCGCTGAAAAAAATACTCTGGAAATAACTAAAATAACATTATTTACCTATTTTCTAGAGTTTCAGTTACTCCTTTTCGAGAAAGGTTTTGAAAAGAGACATAATGGATTTAAATTATTACATATTACTCCTTTTCTCTTTAACCCATCCTCAAGAATTTATCCTACAGTCTTATACTTTATTGGAGGGCCATGTTAATGTAAATAACTAGGAAAGGTTCTAGTTAAAGGGCTGAACAGAAGAAAATCATTAGCAAACTAACTCCTCTCATTTAAAGTGGTATAGACTAGTATATTAAAAATAAGGTTCTTAATAATCTAATTTTTAACAAATAAGCTTTAATTTTCACAAGTATGAAATTTTAAATGGATGAAGGTCTAAATTCTCTGCACTCCAGTTTCTTTACTGATGAAATAAGTACACTAGACTAAATCAGTGCCGACTGAACAAATTTTCTATTACAAAGTCCTTAGAGAATATGATGAAAATTAAGGCAATTCTTCCCAGCAAAAGTATATACAAAATATGATTATAATATCATAGGGTTCACAGACCTCTGAAGCTCATATAAGGATCTCTGGGTTTTCGAAAGGGACTACAAAATATTTAAGATCTTTTGATCTTTAAATTGTGGTTTTGCCTGGCGTGGTGGCGCACACCTGTAATCCAAGCGACTCGGGAGGCTGAGGCAGGAGGATCATGAGTTCAAAGCCAGCCTCAGCAATTTAGCGAACCCTAAGCAACTTAGTGAGACCCTGTCTCTAAATAAAATACAAAATAGGACTGGGGATGTGGCTCAGTGGCTGAGTGCCCCTGAGTTCAATCCCCGGTTCAAAAAAAAAAAATTGTGATTTTGAAAATAAGGTTACTCCTTAAACAAAAGAAAGTTAGCATTGTGAATAAAAGTAACAACCTAAACACAATTATTTAATTTACTCATTGCTGTTAAAGATATAAGTTATGAAAGGCTGAACACTTTACTTATATATAGATGTAGGTATTAAGTTGACAAAATAATTTATACCTTCAACATTAGAAGTAAAGCAAAACAAGATTCTTAGATGAAACCCAGGACTGGATATTTCTAGATGGGGAAATGTATGACAGTCACAGCTTTCAAATGACAATAAGATGTCTCATCCAAATCCCACCATTATCACCAGTTTCCTTCTCAAAGTGAAAAAGAAAACTATTATATCATGAAGACTATGTATGAAACCTTTTAGGTATTTATTTTTGGGGAAAGGCAATACTTTCAAATCCTGTAATTTCTTATTTAGAAATTATTACTGGATTAGTTTTAGAAAACTTACCTGTAATTCTTGTTCTCTGAAGGAAATGCAGTAACTATAAACATACCTACACTCTTGGGTACATTCTCCTAAGTGTGAATGGATTTGGAATGCACCATGGCTTAGACTCTGAACTGCTAAACTGCCACACTGCACTGGCAAGTGGTAACTACCTGCCTACCTGGTAATATGAAAAGCTGACTCCAACAGTCCTTCACTTGGTGAAGAGTAGCGTTCTCATTGTGAGAGTTGTGGACCTGCTATAATTACTGTCCCGAGAGAACACGAGTAGTTTCTACATAGAGCTCAAGGGTACAGCCCTGCTACTGAACAAGACGCTATATACTTCAAAAATGGTACTAAAATTAACACGTTAAAAAATGCTAAAGCTGCCAGGCACGGTGGCACACATCTATAATCCCAGTGGCTTGGGAGGCTGAAGCAGGAGGATCTCGAGTTTAAAGCCTGTCTTAGCATCAGTGGGGCTCTAAGCAACTCATTGAGGACCTGTCTCTAAATAAAATAGAAAATAGGACTGGGGTCTGGCTCAGTGGTTGAGTGCTCCTGAGTTCAATCTCTGGTACCCCCCACAAAAAAAAATTGCTAAAACTAAAAATTAAAATATGTTCCTCTATAAAATAAACCTTTAAGAGAAATGAAAGATTCTGGTAAAAGAACTGATTATTTCCTGGGTCAGAATCTAATGTTCAAAAACAGAGCAAATTACTACAAGTACTTAGATACTTTTAGTATAAAGTAAGTCTTATTCTGTGTCTAACAACCTACTATTTTGTGTTAATATTTGCCAACTTGAGAGTTAAGTAACAGCTGCAGTGGAAACCAATTGTGGGAAAATGTTTTGAAATGGCCAGGACCCTGAAAACTGCTGAGATTATTGCCAAAGGCAAATTGTTTTTCATACAGTGTAGTACTTGTGATGTCCTGTTAGAAAATTTGTATTTTATAAAAGCGAGTAGCTAATCATTCAATTTATAAAATTTCATAAACCTTACACCTTAATGTAAAAACTTTCATTGAAAATGTTTAAATATATAAGGACTGAGAAGACCTTGTTATATAAAATCCCTTTTGTCCTAAACATCCTAGGTAATCAAGAAGAAATAGGCTACAAATAATTTTTATTATCAAAACCCTTAATCCTTTAAGCTAATATATGTCCTTTTGTGATAAAAAAAAAAATCCTCTGCAGAGATTATCTGTCATCTAGTTCTACAAGTTTCTAGGCAGCATGATGATGTCTTCCACTCAAGTTAAACCAGGGCAGGGTTGCCAGATAAAATATAGGACACCCCATTAAATGGCAATTTGGACAAAATACAGCATAGGACATAATTTCACTAAACAATTATTTGTTATTTACTTGAAATGTAAATTAAATGGGAATTGTTTTGTTTTGATTTTTGCATTCTGTTAATCAGGAAATATTAAACCAGGAGAGCTCAAGGGGCCACCCAATGGACTTGCACATGGACAAGGCAAAAAAGGGAGCTCCATTTTTCTAGATCTGCATTTTCAAATATGCTAACTACCAAGTTCATGTGACTATTGAGCATCTGAACTGTGACTAGTCCAATATGAAACGTGGTGAGATAAAATACACACCAGATTTTGAAAGCTAGTATTAAAAAAGTAAAATATTTCATGGATTTTTATACTGATCGAATTTTAAAATATTATTTTGTGCACAATGAATTAAATAAAATGCTATTAAATCTGCCTTTTTAAAAACTTTCCACTGTGCCTACTAATAAACTTAAAAATTATATATACAGCTTACATTGTGGCTTGAATTAATTTTTTATTGTTGGTCTAGGTGTATTCAAAGAGAGTGTTGGGCTAGAATTTTGTGGATGTCTCACCTCTAAAAAATAAATATTGGTAAACATACAAGTCTGCATCTCTTACGTCTCTGCAGTTGTTAAGAGTAGGTAGGAAGCATGATGTATCAAGGAAACAAAATACTAATAGAGATTGTTTGCATGGACTGGTTCTTATTGCTTTAAAAACAAACACAAACATCATCCAATAGTACTGAAAGTCAAATCAAAAGTCTGATTTTTAACAAGTAATTCTTACACAATTCAATATAAATACTAGTATGTACATGCATGCATGTATGTATGTATGTATAAATAAAATCTCCTAGCTATTTTCAATGGAAGAATCCCTCACAATCATTACTACATATTATCAAAATCACAGAACAACGGTTTATTTTGTTCCCTAATAGGAATGGAGGTAGTATAAGCTATTATTAAGATTCACTGGGAAAAGGTCTAATTTTTGATAGTCCAGACACAGAAGGCAACATAGTTTTTTAAAAATGTGTGTACAAGGGGAATTTTTAGGTTACAATCCTAACCTTATAATAACCATTTAGCTTGGGTCAAAAGCAAGTAATTGTTCAATCATCCTTAGATTCTACCTGGCAATTCCAGTAAGTTTAGGTTTTAATTATAAGGTTTCTTTTCAACTGGCTAAAGACTTCATACATTCATCCATTCTCTTTCATGCTATTATAAAAGCAAAAAATATGTAACATGCTCACAGACAAAAATTCAAAGAAAATTGTGAATGTATGTATATATAATCACTAACTTCTCAATTATCTGTATTTCTTCTCTAATATAATCTACCTTATACCTATTTTGAAGTTTTAAATCATTAAAATTACCTGTAGCAAGACTAGTTCTAATTCCTCAACTATTTTCAACTACTTACATATGAAGTAGTAAATTGGTTCTCAAGGTTTTTTAAAAAAGGTTTAAGTTGTATTTTTTTCTAATTCTAACCACAAAAATAAAGGATTATTCCCCTATTTGATATCCTTTTAAGGATAAGGAAAGAACAGTATTTTTGAAAAGATATTAAAATTTATTTTGTATCAGAAGTGGGCTGCCAGACAAAAATCAGCAAATTTCTCCCCAAATTGATTGATCCACTAGAAGTTCACATTTTGGAGAACTAGTTTCCAAAATCACTTTAAGAAAAGATGAATGAAATGAAAAGGACAGTTTCAATTTCTTCATCAGTACTTTAACTCTTCATTGTCAACAGTACAGTATCCTGAGGATCAATCTTAAATGTTTTGTTAAACATTTAGTTTCTTCTTGGCAGCCAAAGTTATTCTTATCTAACAATGACCCATTTCTAATATGGATATTTTCAAAATCAGCAAGTTTCTTTCTATTCTTCTCCAGAGTCAATGAAATATATCCAAATTACATTTTAATTTAGTACAGGTCATTTTGAGAGGTGTCCAAAAAATCTCATGTTGGCTTTGGAAGTAAAGTCAATATATAAACTTATTTACCATTCATATGGTTTCCCTGATGGAACCAATATATTTATTTTTCTTTTCATGATAAAAGGAAAAAGCTCTAAGACAGGAAAAAATTGGTGATTTTAAGTGATTTATTTCAATTAGGTCCTGATAGAGGAAATGTTATGAACATTTTAACAATTAAGAAAGTATTTCCATATTTTTAAAGCTTAATACAGACTACAAATGATCTGAGGATCTTTCCCTGAAGTAAAGGTAAGACATAGCTCAAAAAGATCATAAAAAGCAGTTCTTCAAACTGGTTATGCCAATTTGTAGTCATTTCAGAGTTCTTGAACACAAATCTCAAAATATGCAAGAAGTGTCCTTGAGGAATTAACTTCAGCAGTTATTAACTAATTTAGATAGGGAATGAACTGGAATATAGTATATAGTTACTATAATTAGGGCTGAGCTAGCTCAGTGGTAGAGCACTTACCTAGCATGTGTAAGGCTCTGGGTTTGATTCCCAGCAAAACACACACACGCACACACACACACACACACACACACACAGAAAGAGAGAGAGAGAAAGAGCGAATATCTCCATACATCCCTACAATATGCCTCACTTTTAAATAATGCGAATAGCCTCTTGATGAATGTGTGACATGATGTCCTACCAACAAGTGGCTGCCTGGGCTACCATTCTATGAGAAAGACTCTCAAACCCTCAATGGAGCATTCCAAAACCAGTTCTCTGTTAGGAGCTTGGGCCCAGGAGTGTGCAGTCAACTATGTGGTGCTTACCTTTAGAGAACAAGGTGGTAGACACAAACTGATCAAGTTCTCACCCCACACCTCCAAGAATACTGAAAAAGATCTGCAGATCTTTCTTGGTACAGGAGGGACCTCTTTATAATCTTCTTGTGGTAGAAGTTTAAGATTTTTCCTGAAGGAGGAGAGAAAAGTAAAAAATTATACTGAGATCATACCATTTGTATCCAGTTTATCTTTCTGTATTACAAAATAAGATTCTGAAAAAAGAAATTATATAAAATCATTCTAAAAATGATACTTTCTTTTAAAAAATAATCTCCCCTAAATAATGCATGTTTCAAATATTCCTTAAACCCAAAATCTTGAGTAGTTCTACCTCTTCCCTTTCTCTGATAAACTGAGAAGAAAAATATGGGAAAATTCTATGGAGTCAAATGATCATAGTTGTAAGTTACATTAAAAATAATCAGTACAGCTAAACTGATTGAAAAGCAACAAGTCAAACAGAGCTGGCAGAAATTTTCTCCTATTTACAAACAACATATATTTCATGACAACTAACAGAAAAAGTAGCCTGTTGTGTTAAATGCCACAGAATCATATATGAATCACTCTACTAGAATATAAAACTTCGTGAGGAAAATGAATCTTGGCTTGTGCTTATTTTTTTAAACATTTTAATTATCTGTAGAGTTTTTAATAAGTATTGGCATACTGTAAACAATAAAAAGAATTTGAGGACTAAAAATAAAAATAAACAGTCAATATTAGTCAAGGTCAAAAGAGGAAATAATTTAAAGACTAAAAATGTTCTGAGGAGTTTGAAAATGTGTTAACAATATAAACCTTTAATCACATATTAAATAAATGTTAAGAAAATAATGTCTAAAATACTTTATCTTAAAATATTCATGAGAAAATGTTAAAAACACATTATTCCAATCCAAACTCTGGATAAAGACTGGTATACTTTAAGATCAGGAAATCACATAGTGTACCTTAAAATATATTGCCAGATGTCAAATATAAGAATAAGAATATTAATATAGATGAAAAGTAATATGCCTTAATACTTTAGTACTAATTTTTTCCTCTTATGGAAAGAAGATTAATAGAAACCGAGTGATAAAATGTTTGTATATATGATGTGGCCTAAGTAAATCATTATCATAATATTAAATGGAAATCCAGAAAATATTCTATCTGATAATCTCCCCTAAATAATGCATGTTTCAAATATTCCTTACATATGATTTCCTTATATATGTTAAGCAAATAAGTACCTTTTGTTCAATTTTTAAAAACACAATTTAAATAATACTAAATCCTATTCATTTCCCTAACATTTAAAGACTATTACTAAAAACAGACTGACTTCTTTATAAGTGTTTCCCAACTCTTTCCAAATATGATAAATTAGGGAGAAAAGGGAAAAAAACCCTGAAATAATAGACCAGTGGTATTGATAAAAGACTGAATGTGTATTCTTTTTAAAATCCAATATGCAAGACCACTAGATTCAAAAGAAACAACTGTTTACAAACTACTGGGTTCCTACTGACTCCAAATTCTGAAAATGTGGAATTAATCCTGGTATAGACTACCATATATTTGTAGCCAAAACCTCAGTAAGAAAAAAAGTAGTAAATTCAGGATTTATACTTACTCTGTATCACTGAAATAATGCTTTAACTGACTTATGCTGCCTTGAGCATAGCAATAAAGGGAGTCCCACATTTCACAAAAAATTCAATTTAATATCTTATATCAGGGTATCAGACTTAAAAGGAAGATTTTTTAAAAAAGAAAACTGTTAGGTTAAAAATATTCATATATATAAAAGTTCACAAAATTTAAAATAATTTTTTCTATTTGGTCATCTTGTAAGCCTATTAATTAACTTTGATGAAAAGGGGTAAAGTCAGTTGCAAAGAACTAAGT
Source organism: Glaucomys volans (assembly GCA_020662805.1). Classification (NCBI taxonomy): domain Eukaryota; kingdom Metazoa; phylum Chordata; class Mammalia; order Rodentia; family Sciuridae; genus Glaucomys; species Glaucomys volans. The sequence continues at coordinate 336,981 of JAJEJO010000876.1, forward strand.
ACAATAATAATATGCCAAAAAGAACTACAAAGAGGTGAAGAAGAATCCAAAGTTGAAAATTTTAAATGAACTGGAAAAACTAAAAGCTTAATGAAACTGTGAGGCCCAACAAAGGTGAAAAGAGGAAATAATCTCCCAAGACAGAGGAACTACTTAGGAACTCCTTTGAAGTCTTCATTTATGTTGGTTAATAACAGATTCTTTGGTTCATTCCCACTAGCAGGAAAGCCAACATCTAAGTTTACTACATTCAGAGGTTTAGTGCTAAAATTTAAATTTCACTTCCAAAATAACCTGTCATACTAACAACTCATTTTAAATTCTTTATGAAACTGTCTAGGAATCTATTTTCTCTCTTTCAAATTGACCAATGTTTCACTTACTATCTCCAGGAAAGAACTGCTTTGTTTCCCAGTGTGGCCCCAGATTCTGGAATACTGCTCATGACTAATAATCAGCTCACACCACAAACAAGTTTCCTGGCAGCTTCCTTTACAAGACTTGTCTACCTTTCAACCAGATGAGATGGGTGATAAGCTTATATAATACAGAAATATTACACTGCCATACAAATTTCTAAACAAGAGAAGAAATTGACAGTACAAGAAGCACTGAACTAGGTCAGGAAAGTATGAGGAGGAGGTAGTGATGTGGACTGTGCTCTGTTCAAAGACTAAGAAAATAATTTGCTGGTCTATCATCTACTCTGCATTTGTAAATTCACAAAACATTTTTTAAACTACTGAAGTGGTTGATTTCATATCTAGGAAGAAATCAGAGTGGCACGCAAGCAAAGGCAGAGAAACATGAGCTCATAAGTCAATCATAGCAACTGGCATAAATTACAGAATGAAGGCCATGTCTCTTAACTTTTACTAACCATGAAGTCAGAGGGAATTTTATAGTTAAATCTTCAGGGTCAGAGAGGTATCTTCTAGTACCTACATTACACATCTATACTTGCATCAATATCACTGTTTTAGATATTGTTGCTTTTTAATACCTTCTAATATTTAGTAGGGTGAGAGTTGGCCTCATAGAATCACTGGAAAATAAATAAATCACTACAAATTTTGAAAACTAGAAGTAAACCTAAAAATCTATCTGTGGCTTTTAGTCAAATAATTTGTTAATATTCTCAGTTCAGAAATAGTTTCTATTTATTTGAATCCTAAATTTTTTTCAAATATGATATTTTTTCTAAAAATCGCTCTAGTAAGTTACAAAGTATTGTATTTTGTTTGCTACCATTCTGAGTAGGGTCTTTTTCCAGTATTTTTTTGGCTGACATAATGATCCAGTATATCTAGCATTTTGTTTTTCATTATTTAAGTAAAGAATCTTAAAACTGGTTGCCTTAGATTTTCTAGGTAATCAGTCATGATATCTAATAATGAAAGTTTGGGTTTTATTTCTTACACAGGCTTTTTTCATTAGTAGTATTAAATCAAAATGTGATTATTGGTAACTGATAAATACTAATAATTAAAATTTAGTGATTGTTTCATTACTGAATTTATGCTAATCTACTGTACTGTCTCAGTGATAACCATTTAGTTTGCTGATTTAATTAAGTATCCTACTCTTTGAAGCTCAACTTATCACCCACAACTCATCACAATAGAGAATATTTTACCAAGCAGTACTGAGAAAAGGTATTCAACTCCTATACAATCACTATTGTATATGTTGAATACATAAGGTTATCCTAACACTGACAATGTTTATGAAAAGCAAATAAGAAATACCTTTATTCTATAAAAGACCCCACAATTATATATTTTTTTTTAAAAAAAAAACAGGTACTCAATGCGGTATGTGGTCCTTCTATCTTAAGTTACTTCTGGATATTACATTAGGTATTTAAGAGAAAATATTTAAAACATCATTCTTCTTTCTTGGATGATGAATTTATTTAGGAAATTTCTTCACAGAGAACTTCTACTACTACATGTAGAAGGGTGGCAGATCTAAAACTTTATTGTCTTTCAAACACTAATAACAGAATTGATTCAGAGGATAATGAAAAAATGGATGAAACAATGAGAAGAAAGATTGTTGGAAATCTCTTAATAGAGATTGGGCTGTGACAAATAGACATTACATGATGCTCCGTGATGATGGGATGCAGTATGAAGCAATATACCCATGTATGAAGTAGTCCTATATTCCTCCACCTTCCAGTTCAAAAACCAAAGTTGAACCTGAATCAAATGAAGTTTTTTGTTGTTGTTTTGTTTTTTAGCTAACTGCTAATTTACAGAAAATGTAGGGGCTAGAAGAATAAGTTAGCAGGGAGGAGCTAAAATAATCCAGAAGAGGGAATACACTATAAGACAGTTAATTCTGCTTCTTAAATAAGCAGGAACAGGGAGGAAGAAAGGAAGAAGAGAAGAAAGGAAAGGGAGAGGGAGGGAAGTAGTGGTGAGAAAATATATTTGAATTATAGAGCATTCCTAAAAACCAAAAGCTATATAGATTTTGTTTAGATTTTGAATGGACAACCCAAATGTAAAATGACATTCTGCAGTCAAAAGGAGGGGAAAGTGAATGTAGAGATAATATGAAGTCATAAGTAATCATTACTAATTTTGTTGGATATAATAAAGATAATATGGTTACATATGAAAAATGTCCTTTTTTAAAGAGAGATGCATACTGAAGAATATAAAAGTGAACAGACTTGAGACCTTGTGATCCACTTCAAAAATGGCTGAAGAAAAGGAGAAATAGATAACCCTAGATGTTAGATCTGGGTCATTGATATATGGGGCTTATTATACTAGTCTCTCTTGTGTATGTTTGAAAATTTTCACAGTATTGTTGTAATTCAGGCTTCTGAAACATGACCTATTAAATCAAATACATTCTAGTATAAATAAATATAGAACTATCTACTACTACCCTCTTATATTAACCAACATTCACAACCAATACAAAGCAAGGACGCAATAGATATGATAGAGTGCCCTGAGTGTGACTGGCATATATTTGCCTCTGCTTCAAGATTCATTTTTAAGCTAAATTTGATTTATACATACTGTTACTGTGTATATGTTTATTTGTAGAGGGAAAGTACTTCGTAAGTTCTACTCCAACAATACTGTAGGAAATAAAAATTTTTAAAAATAAAAGATTTTGTTTCCCCTCAACAAAATGCATCAAATAATCTAATTTTCTATAAGGCATATACTCTTATTAGCCCCATTTTAGAGATTAGGAAACTGAAGCACAGTAGAGTCACACAACTTTCTTCAGATTGAAAGCCTTATAAGTGCCAGAGTTAATAGCCAGGATGACTCGAGAGACCAACTTCTTAACTATAATTTGGAAATATTTAATGTACAACTGCTTCAAATAATTTTATTAAATGGTTTCTAAAATACATGTGGATAGGCATTTATGAGTTTATTCAGTTCATATTCTCATTTCTCAATACCTCAGAAACTTGAAGATCTTTCCACAACAGTTTTTCATTTTAAATAAGCTATATAAGTAATAAGGCTATCACAGTCTTACTAATTTTGAAGATATATTTTCAAAGACTTCCTGGACAATTTTTATGTCATAATGAATAACTTCATCTCAGTGAGGAAAGTGAATTAAGTTAGCCTACTACAGATCAATTCTCAAGATATCCTTAAGAAAGACTGCTGTTTTTATAATGTCACAAGGCACTATACCTCTATTATAATTACTTATTTAATGTCTATGTTCATTCCCAAACTATAACCTGGGGATCACATTAGTCTCATTTAAGTTTATGCCCTTAATGCCCAGTATAAGGCACAACATATAGCACAATATAAGAATTTATGGAATGAATAAATGGGATTTACTCTTCTATCTCTTAGGTTTATTTAGTAAAGATCCCACAATAGGTAGTAGCTTAATATTGCTAAAATAATGACTTCATATGAAATTTTATATTTTTATAATTATTATCAATGCATACATTTTTAGAGAATGGACTTTTTTTCAGATAAATTCTTGTGATGTATATCAGCAACAATCCTTCTTTATAAATGTCATAACTTCTTAAAACAATGAATGTTAGAAGGTACCCAACTTTATTTTACACATTAAAAAGGTTTCTCCTTATATTGAAATGAAAACATTTTTTTCCTTCCCACAACTACAAATAACTTCTATTAAAATTTGCCTTTTTAAATTTCTGATTGTTTCCACAGGAATTAACCATTGTTAATTCCAATTTGTTTCTTCTGAGGGTAGTAGCTCCAAAATTCAATATTAAACTTGTACATTACACCATATATAATCAGACACTGTACTATTTGCTATACTAAAAAGTTATATAGCAAAAAGTTGATGATTACTGGGAGACCTTTGCTTTAGAAACAAGTCATTTGTAATTAATTTCAATAAAAGAAATGCTGTGTATCATCATCTATCTGTGATACATAAAATTTATGTTTTAAAGTCTTTGTGTTAGCTAAATGCCTAATTCTCCACCTGACATTATGGACAAAGCAAAGCTAACTCATAGGACCAAAAGGAGATGTTAAAATTGGATATTAAAAACATATTGCAAGGCATGATATGCAGCAAGAAATGTTTTCCCCAGGCACCCCTTCTGAGAGGCCTGGAAAAAACATCATTCTCCCAGCCTAACAAGTGAAACTGTCTCAATCTCTGTGCTAAGACATTTAAATTAGCACTTGAAAGTCAGTTTGGTGATCTTCTTTTGAATATGTCCAAAAAACCCTAAACTGAGTAGTCATCACAAAGATTAAATTCAACATAATTTTAAGTGAAAAGTTCACAATGTATTTAATTTGGATTGTACCATTTGAAAAAGATTTGTATTCATTTAATATTTAAATAACTTACATATTTCAGGAATAAATTAAGGAAAGACCATTTCTATTTGAAAAGTAAGCTTTTCTGATTTAAGTTTCATGCTGAATTGTACATACAGATTCAATTTGTTAATACTGAGAGCTGAATAAAGAAAAACTAGTACAGTGGTGCGACTTCAATTCTCAATTACTTATTATATAGTTTGGGACTATCTAGTAAAGAAGAGCTAAGGGCTCCAAACATAAAGAAATGATGAGAGGGAAATGCTAATTACCCTAATTTGATGAGAACATGTTGTAATACATGTAAATAAAAATCAAATCAAATCTACTCTTCTAAGAGGGTTTTCAAAAATGTTCACAAATTTCACATATAAAGAGACATAAAATGATAATTTTTCAAACATCACTAGTGTCATTCCTTTAGATAAGATTCTGGGTCCAGAAGGAAAGTATAAATGGTTAGGGATCCAAATGTCCTACCATTTTATTTTCCAAGATTTAAGAAATATGTATGCATTAAAATAAATGAGAAACTTAAGTCTTACATTCTTTTCTTTAAAAAGGGATAAAGCTGATTAAGGAAATCAACTACCATTAACTTATCTGCATGTAACAACTTTAAATCAGTTGAAGCAATCAGGGTCCTCCTTATTGGCATTCATTCCTGAAATGTTAAAGATCCTATAAGAACTCTCTTTCATAAATAAAATTCTCACATAAGAATTCTGCTTTAGATAAGGCTTTATTGGAAATTGTTAAGAAATCCAAGAAAACAAAACAGCAGCATGAAATATGTATTTCTCCATGGTTAGAATTTAGTCTTTCCAATACCTTGCTTGGACGATTTTCAGTTAACAGAATTATGAACTTTAAAAAGTTCAAAAAGAGTTATCATTTCACTTTAAGAAACAAATGTGTGGTCCCTGTGTTTTATATATACCAATCATCTTGCTTTCTACTCTCATAACAACTTAAGCCTTTTCATGTATTGGCTTCTTTTTCACAGAACTGGTTACAATTTTACATTTGTTTGCATAATTATATTTACAATGTAACTTCTACCTATACTAGAAGTCCAAAAGCAGTTAGGGAATATCTCTATTTTTAATCTCAGCATTTTATTCTCAGCACCGAGCTGAATGGATAACACACAATAGATATTTTATACAATTTAAATTATCAGATAAATTGAGGATGGTTGTTACAATCTAGAGTACTGAGTTCACTGTCAGTATTCGAGTGATTATATGATGGCTGATGCTGGCCTAGCTACTTGTCACAAATGCTATTTCTGATATGTTATTAAGCTCTAGAAAACACCTAAAAACATGACCGGATTCAATTAATATCACTTTGATATCTCTAATTAAGCAAGAAAAAAAATACTCAAACTCTGTCACTCTAGAAAGTCCTAAATTTGAGAACAGAATTATAATCTTGTATTAAAATGCTCATCTTCATCAGTCATTATATAGCTATCATAAAACTACTATATCCATGTAGACAGTAATCATCAATTTTAGATTTCATTTTCTACTCCTGTCCAAAGTTGACATAAGTAATCATGGATCCAACAGGACACATAATCCAACAGGATACATATGTCCAAATAAAGTGATACACAGGTACCAAATACATTCCAGAGAAAAATACAAGTTTAAGATCTTGTGAAGTATAAAAATGAGGCAAATTTAGAAGTTTTTCTAGTAGAAACGTGAAAAAAGGAAGATATACCTGATATTATCATCAAAATTTGATACTATGCTGTATTGTGAATAGCTTTATTTTGAGTATACAAACAGCATATCATGCAAATTTAACATTCCCCAAAAGTGTAGTAGCAATTTTTAAGGTATAGCAGCATTTTAGAGGCTTAATGTTAAACTAAAAGGATTTTATTATTTGATGCTATACTTTTTTCTTACATTATTTTATAATGGAGGTTTAAAACAAAACAGTATTGAATAGACTACTACAAAATATGACATATACTTTAATGTCAAGTACCTATAAATCTGAATAGATAAATTTGGTTTGGTATACATTTTTGAAAAATTTAAATTTCACTTGAGCAATATTTATAATATGCTATTATAAAAGGCTATTAGCTATGTAACTATAAAAATGAATTTGTTAAAATGGACATGAACTATATAATTGATTTTTCACACATCATTACTATGTTCTTAACATAAGTACACAAAACTTTCTGCTCATCTACAAAACCATTCTTTGCATTTATTTTATTAAAAGAATAAGTAATGGATATACAAATCTAAACATTTGACAATTATATATCTCAGTTTAGAATTAAAATACTCTGAAATTTTAATTTAAATACAATAAATTGATATGCTTTACAGATACAAACACACATACATAATTTAAATAAAGATGCTTACCATTGATTTCCTTTTGATAGTCACTCCATTAGTCTTTCTTGACAGTGCCTTCCTATGTCAAGCAGACAGTAGCCAAATCACAAAATGACATTTGGATGCTCATGTCTTCAGATGGAGTTTTCGGCCAATTGCCAGTTGAAAATTTAAACTGAAAACTAAATTACCCAAACTTTATTAAATTGTTCTTGTACCTACAAAGTGATAATGAGCAATGACTCTAAACTGGAAAATAAAGTGATCATGATCTTTTCTGAAGCAGTCATAATATTATGTTTGAAAAGAAATGCTATGACCAAAAAATATTCCCTACATTTCTGATATCTTTAGAGAACAATTTTAAGTAAATTTTAACTCTCCCCAAGAAATTGCCTCAATTTTCCTGTAACCCAAACTAATTCATGATAAAGATGGTATTTATTCAACAATGTAATAAAGTATGAAGTCACAAATTTAAATCCTATCGAACATTGTTGCCACCTAAAAACCAACTATAATGTTTGACAGTATTATTTATATTTAGAAAATATTTATTAAATCATAGTTGTAGTGTACATATCATAAAGAAGTTAAAAGTTACTGATGAAGCATGTCCTGCTTGCAAACATTTTTGGTATTGAAAATTCAAAATTTATGATTATCAATTTCTAATTATAATACAAAAATGTCTCAGCTGATTTTCTGCACCAATTGAGGCTCAATTTATTTGATCATAGCTACCACTCTTTGTAGAGCTTGCCAATTATATATGATTTTTTATCATTATGTTTTACGATTATTCAGTTGTGTGATACCAAATATTAGGCATATTAAATTGTTTCCAAATGTTGCTAAGATAAACCTCAGAGCCCTAATGTCATTTATGCTCAGTTATAAATTCACAACTTTTTATTATTTATCCTCAACAATTTAAGTTAAAGAGAAAACATGAAAGGAAAGGAAAGCATGTCTTTATATTCCTCAACCATCATGCTTACTTCTGATTAAAATAGTTTCTAAATGTGAACTATAGAAGTTCCAAAATTAAGTGCACGTAACTATAAAGCTACAAGAATGAGATCTAAACATGACACCTGCACCAAATCTTTTTTTTTAAAAATTATTTATTTATTTTTTTTAATTTAGTTATTGATTCATTGAACACAAATGGAGTACAGCTATTGTTTCCCTGGCTGTACACAAAGTAAAAATCTGTCTGTCAAACTGAACCAAATCTTATATTCTATTCATGATCCTCCTTTCTCTCTCTCTCCCTCTCATAAATGTATATGCACAACCATTCAACCTATACCCTGACAGATGTTATAACTGACACCAAGGTGATATATAAGAGAAAATTTAAGATGAATAATCAGCTTATGATTAAATCAAGAGAAACTGGCTTCAGAAACAAAAATCCAGATTTTAATAAAACTATACTATCTTTGAGTTAGATACCCTAGAAACATGCTGATTCCATTCTATTCAATAATTTTAATCCCAAATCCTCAATAGCCATAATTCATAAATATTCAGAGACTTAACAGTATTCTGTCCTAGGTGCTCTGAGATACAAAGGAAAGATCAGTTTCCTTTCTCAAGGAGTTTATAATGTAAAACTTGCAGGGTGTATGTGTATGCAGGGATGGGGGTGGTGCATAAAGATAAATAGCTAGATTTCCAAAACAGAAGCAAGAATGGTTTATCATATGTGGGGCTAATCTGAGAAACTTTTTATCAAGAAGTGTTTTTAATGCAGAACATATATACAACTGCTTTTTTCTTATTTAGGCTAATAAAACCCGTAAAACAAACCATGATTAAATATAGAATGTAGCTGTGGAAGAATTCCATGTCCTCACTCTGGAAGATCAAGGATAATTTCTTGGCCAAATGAAATTAGACAACATGGATATATCGCTCCACAAAACATTTAAACTTTTCAGTACAAGAGAAGCAATTCTGTTCATTTCACTCATTCTAATGATTGTAATACCATAGTAGTCATTTTTAATTTTTAGAAGAGGAAACAATACTAAAAAGTCACAATCATATAAACAAAATCATTAATCAAAAATCAGAAATTATTTTCTTGGTATGAATAACATTACTGATAACATACCATCACAAGAGTGTTAATTTCAGAACACTGATCCAGAAGATGAGAAGCAAGTAACTTGCCATCGTGTATTTTTAAATAATCTTAATAAATTTAACTAATGCACTTTTAGGAGTTTTGAAATTCAACACTACCCTTCATTTTATAAATAAATACACAGGCCCAGTAGTATGACATTATTTGCCCAAATCATATCACTAGTCAACAGTAAAATCATAACCCCTTAAGAACAATACATACTTCATTTACCATAATCAAGGAAATAGCTGAACCTCAGAAAAGGAAAAAAAAAAAATTTTTTCTTTTTTGGTATGGGAGACTGGCACCACATCCCCAGCCCTTTTTTGTATTTTAGAGACAGGGTCTCACTGAGTTGTTTAGGGCCTTGCTAAGTTGTTGAGGCTACCTTTGAACTAGCAATTCTCCTGCCTCAGCCTCCTGAACCTCTGATTACAGACATGCATCACCACGCCAAGCAGAAAAGGAAAAATTTTGGTAGGAAAATTTCCACTTTTTAACTTCCATGTTAACCTCAAATATTCAGATCATCAGCCCCAGAAAATGCAAAAAATGCATTTATAAAGTTAGAGAAAAAGGGTGTACGATCAACTTAAATCTGATACCTACCTCCTCACTACACTGAGTTTTAAGATGAGCATTCAGCATATATGTATTTCTTACAGACCAAGAACAAGAGTTTATAGAATATACAAAATTTTATCAAAACCCTCTAAAAAAGATCATTCCCTAGAATTTTCCATGGCATCACACCTATTTATTTTTAATTCCTGGCATCCTACTCTCCAGTTTTTCATAGGCTTGTCTAACAATGGAGAACAACAGAAATACAGAATCTTATCTTGACTATTTCAGGTGAAATAAATTATCCAAACTATACATGAATGTGCAGAAAGGAGAAGTTTTAAAAATTTGTAAATGATAAATATAAAAAGAAACAGTTGAAATGCTGTTTAGATTTAGTTGTAAGAATAAGTGGTGTACACTAACTCAATTTAGATTCCATTGTCTACTTGAAGTCACAACTCACAAAATATTTATGAGCATACAACATACTTTGAAAAAATTCAACTAGTCTCAGAAGTCAGAGCACTCATTAGGCAACATCTAAAATCATTCACCAAAACTCTTTTGGGCAGTGATGTTAAACAAATTTGATATAGCCTCCCTCCACCTGACAATCACCACTTTTAGCCTTACCCCACTGCCCAGAGACTATGAACCAAAAGGGCACAAAATACCTCTTATTACTAAAAGACAACATTTTAGCATATAAAACCAAGATTATCTTATTCTATAAAAGAAAAAATATACTCAACGAGTTTTATTTATATGCCACTTGGTCACCAAGTAACATGTTAATATTTCATATGCATGTGAGAGGATACTTTTGTGTTTGTGTCTAGATATGAATTTACATATTTTTTCTCCATTTTTCCACTCTGGTTCTATCAAAGTTCCACAGTATATACATAAATGAGTTATATTTTGTAATCTGATCAAAATGGGTTAAATAAAAGCTATGAACAGTTATGAAATTTCACAATAGTAGATATACAATTTGCTAGAGCGCTTACATAGTATTGCTTCAGGTAGCACTGTTGTGGCCCTAGTACATGCAAAATGGCCTTGAGAATGCTGGGCTTTAAAAAAAATAGTATGTAATATGATCAATATCTATGGGTTCCAAATATTCATGAGAAAAATTTCACAGTTGCTGCTGACCAGTACAAAGTAATTATACCTATGGTTACATCAGTACTGAACTTACCCTTATCTTGTCATTATTCCATGAACACCCCAGTACAACTACTTAAATAGCATTTACATTGCATTAGGTATTATAAGTAATCCAGAGATCATCTGAAGTATGTACAAGAGGACTGGGTAGGTTATATGCAAATACTACATAGTCCATTTTCTATAAGAGGCTTTGAGAATATATAGATTTTGGTACCTGCAGAGTCCTGGAATCAATTCCCTTCATATATCAAAGGACAACAATACTTGGTTCTATGTTACCATTTAACTTTACACTAAAAAATTGCACTCACTAGTTTACAGAAGGTTTGGTTATTACTGAAAAAATCCAGTATGATTAGACTTACTGACTGAAAAATAGGTTTTCGAAATTTTAACAATATTTTTCTGAATTTATATTTTCATTCTTCATGACTGTTCCAGCACATTTTATTCATATGATCAACCAAATTAATCAGTAATACTAATATTTATGAATAAAGATATCTTAAGAGTTACCATATTTTAAAGATAGTAAATTAATCCTTATAACATCACATTAAAATAGTCAAATACCATTTCTGAAGTAGATAAGCCATTATTCTTTTTCTTCTTCATCCTTCTTTTTTTTTTCTTTTTCCTTTCCTTTTTTTTTTTTTTTTTTTGGTATCAGGGATTGAACCTGATACCAGTGGTTAAGGATCACTTAACCACTGAGCCATATCCCCATCCCTTTTTATGTTTTATTTTGAGGAGGGAATCTCACTAAATTTCTTAGGGCCTCACTAAATTACTGAGGCTGGCTTTGAACTTGCAATCCTCCTGCCTCAGCCTCCTGAGTTGCTGAGATTATAGGTATGTGCCACCAGGCCCAGCTATGAACCACTTATCTAAAAGCATAAAGGAAAGAGAACCAACATCTGTTAAAACACCTCCTACACTAGATGTAAATCACTTGATTTTTAATCCTCATAACTCAGAGAAATAGGTATAACATACCCATTTTACAGCTATGAACTTGCATAAGATCCCAGAACTATTAAATGATCCAGTGATAATTAATACCATTATCTGTCTAGCCACAAAATCAAAGTTCTTCCTTCTTACAATAACTATCTGGAACACTGCCAAGTATCATACTAATGTAGAGACTAAGGTATAAGGAGGTAGGTGCATTGAGTAGAGCAGAGGCACTAAGTGAAGTAAAAGCAAACATCATAAAGTTCAAGTACTTCATTCACTGAAGTGCTCTTCGAGTCTATTAAGAAGCCTCATTATATGACTTTATTCACTGATCCCTTCTCTATACATTAGTAGCTATGCAAATAAATGTTTTGAAAAACAAGGCACTATTTACAAAAACTCGAAGCAGCAATAGGTACTGAGAATTGTTTTTTGAAAGAACAAATGGCCCTATAACATACTTTAGTAGTCTGTGAAGATACTGTATTAACAAATATTAATCAACAATACCAATCAAAATACATAAAACTTTCTCTAGTAAACGAAGAATATAAGCATTTATTTTTGGAAATTTTACTAATCAAATGCTCAACAATGCTAGAAGAACAAAGCATTAATTTATCTAGAAATCTTGGGGAAGTGTCTATGCTAACATTTCAGGCTTTCCCAATGGATATAGTATACAAAAATCAATCATCATAAATTAAGTAGGAAAAAAATTAAAAATTCCAAAAGGTAAAAAGTTCTTAATTTTAAGAAAAGGAAAACCAAGGACACCTCTTTCAAAGCTAAAAAAGTACTTCAAAAATGGAATTTTAGCTCCTAAAGCACTCTGTAAATGAAGTTGAAATTTTTGTTGTGCCAACTCTCTTCTCTCCTTCCTTGCCTCACCTTTAAATAGCACTTAAAATGTCTCATTTTACTTGAAGAAAAATGCTCTACCATGTAGTATTAAAATGTGGAACAACTTTACATTTTAAATTTTCAAAAGGTAGTGCAGAGTTCTGAGGCTCTCGATACAAAATTCCAAACAGGTTGGATCTTCAAAAAACGTTACAACAGAAGAGCAAAAATGTCTCCCTAGTATTTTAAACAAGGTTTCACAGAATAATTAGAATGGCAGTAGGTCATTTAACATGTGACCCTTTGTACAGCAACAATTCTGAAACTTAGCTGCCAAGAGCACAGTCATTTATTTGCTTTGTTACCTTAATTTAGGAGAAAATACACAAGATGACCAATTTGACACAAAGAATTAACACAGTATTGTGCAAATAAAAGTAAATATGGTTTAGTTGAAAGGGAATCAAATAATGAAAAGCCAGAGCATGGTCAAAGAACTAAACTGGCAAATGAGAAGCATAAACCATTTGGCCTAGAATTGTTTGTAATGACTGTGTGACCTAGATACTGGACAACATTCAGAAATCTAAAAACTTAAATAAATGAAATATATAGTGACCAGGTTAAATATTTTATTTAAAGTGACAGATACTTAGCTAATTAGCAGTTTGTATATAGTTTATTTTTAAAGTAATTTTTTTTTACTACATAAAGGATCACACACACACCTCACCTTCATAAAATCAGACTATAGTACACTACCTACAACAGAGATTATGATACAAAAATCCTTTGAAGAACAGAGAAGAAAGAGAGTACACCTCTTGGGGTGAGTTTGTTGTCTGCATGTTTGTTAAACTGGGGATCAAATCCTGCCTAAGAAGGCATCTACCACTGAGTTACTTGCCCCCCCAATCCTACCCAAGAATTCAGACACACACACACACACACACACACACACACACACACACACTCATTTGTAGTCCATACCATTTATTCTATTAAAAAGGTATCTAGTAAATGATGAGAATTTGGGGGGGGGGATTATCTTCAATTCACAATCTATAAAAGCTTTTCCTAATGAAGGTTCTGGAACACAGGGGACAGAGTAGATTCACCAGAGACTAACCTCATACTTACACAGGCTCCAGAAAGGAAAGTGGTATTTGACATAAGTAAAAGTTTCAGATAATACAGAATGCTTAATGGACCTCTAGTGGATCATGTTGAGTATCTATTTGATGGTTCCCTCCTTCTTCATGATTTCATTTCTATATCCACCATCTCTCCTAGTAGTCAATGTACCCCAGGGGAAGCAGACTGACTCAGCTGCAAGGGTAGAACACAATTAGTCTAACCTATTATGGTAAGTATATTCCCTTTGTCAATAACTAGTTTTGGTATATTTATAATTAAATTTAGGCTAATGAGAAGCAAGAATGCAGGTGAGGGGTGGACAGAAACTGCTTAAAGAAAAGCCATGCCCCAAGAGAAAGTGAAAAGAATTTAATTCTTGTGGTAGCCATTCTGTAACTATAACATTGGGAGAAAGGCAACACCAGGTAGAAAGAATAAAGCAATTTGTGTCTTTAAAAAACACAATTGAGACACAATAAAAACAACCTAATGTATATCTTACTTACATAATTTTTTATGTGGATCAACCATCATTCTTTTACAGACAAAATTAGACTAATTTGGGAACTAGTTAGCAATAAGAAAACTACAAATCACCATGTTCTATTTAATTACTTTTAGAAAATTATAAAATCTATTTCACTTCATTTTTGGCTTTAAAAAATGCTAATTCTTCCTATATTATTTTAGTGGAGTCAAACAATAACAGGAATTAGCTCAATTCACACATTATTTTTTAAGGAATAATGCTTTCTAAATTGTATTCTATAATATAATTACTTCCTAACATTAAACAAAAGTTACTGAAAGGATTTTAGAGGTGATCTTACCATCATATTCCAGACCGGACAACAGTAATACTAGTTTTACATTTCTGTCAATTAGCAGACTTTACATCTTCAATTTCAAATTCATTCCCTTCTCTCCAACTCTACAACTGTACCCATCACCTTCAACCTGGCCTGCAGAAATAGCTTCTAGCAACATTGCTTCTACTTTTATTGCAGATTCATGTTTTTCAAATGGAAATTTAATCAAGGCATACTCTTTCTTAAAACCTTTCAATGACTTTCCAATAGCCCTTAGGATAAAGGTCAAAATCCTAAAAAAAGAATGCATAATCTTTTTCTTGCATTCTTCTCCACCTTCAGTTCTTCTTTTCAATGTTCAACTCACAATGGAATCCTTTCAGTTGTTCCTCTTACTTTTGAAGATGCTGTTCTGTTGCCTGTAATGTTCTAGTTGACTCTTCTAATTCCAAGGTTTAAGCTAACTCTTGCTGACTCTTCCTGGCTCAGCTGAAAAGTTATTTCTCTTGTCCTTCCCTGATGTTACAATTCTCCCATTATATTTTCTCATATCCCCTTACAACTTATCTTTTAACACTTCTCTTAATTGTAACCAGATGTTTAGTTCCAGACTTTTCCAAGATGTTGCTTCATGTGGATAGACCATATATCTTATTTACTGGCTTACATTGTCATTCAACACAAAGCCTGGCATACGATAATAGCATTCAGTAAAAAATGTGTTGAATAAATGAATTTCATTAGATTGCAGTTAACTCATAATTAAATGGATCATTATTGAAAAGATAGCATAGTACAGTAGACAGTACATATGTCCAGAAGTCTGAAAGATTTGGTTTATAATCCCATGTCTACCAAATATTGTGGAACCTTAAGTCTCAAACACTTGGGTTATTTTACCATAACAAAAATATTATCCATTACCTACTCTTTCTTTCTTACATAGTTGTTGGGAGATAAAAAGAAATCATTTATTTGCTCTGAATCTATTCAACTCTGAAAGGCATATTTTTCACTTTAATGTTTTTAAATTCAAATCTTAATAGTAGACATCAAAAGAATCTTGTCACATATTACACATACGATTAAAAGGGAGAGACCATAAATATTCATGTGTATCCTCATATCCAAGTGAACTTTGATATGACTAAGAATATACCCTCTTATCTGTTGTTTCAGTTATTTGCATTGACAAAATTACATGCAGTTGAATTTTAACTTAATTTTTAATCCCTAATTACCTCTTAACATGTCTTTATAAAGGTAACCATAATATGGCACTGAAATAAAACGTTATATATGCAGAACTGCCTGTGATGTGTGGCTCATTTATGTTTAGTGGAACACCAAGTGAAAAATCCTAAACAGGTACCAAACACCTGTCTTCTTGATGACTTTCAAGAAAAGTTATTTAACTTCTATGTAATATAATTAGAAAAAAAATAATTAAATAGGAAATGGAAATCTAGCTAAAGTAATTCCCAGCTGTGCCTCAGAATTATACTATCAATCCTAAAATACTAGAGGTCAAGAAGAGCAGCATATGACTACAATGCCTATGTATTGTCAAAAGAATTCAGAATAATCCTTAGAACAAATTTTCTTCTTCTCCCAAGCAAAGCATTTGGTGTTTCCAAAAAGAGGCGGGGACTTGTTCTTGAATCAAAGCATATGTCTTACAACTGGTAATCTCTAGAATCAAGAAAATACAGTATGCAGGAACTTACATTCTGAAAATTAAGTGCTACACAGACAGGTCATTTTAAAGGTGTGCTGTATATAAAAAAGAGTGTTTTGCATTAAACTTAAAAGCTTCCAAATATCACTTACAAAATCAATGCTTGAAAATGAGAAAATGAAAAGAGATTCCAATATTAATGATTTTTTAGAGGAAATGAAAAATTTTTCTAACTTTCAACAGATAGATTTGACAAAATCAAGTCTACTTTCAGCAATGCCCACATAATATGTCAAATTCTTTAAAATATTCTCCTGGGGCTCTGGGTGGGGGTAGTTCAGTGGGAGAGTACATGGTTAGCACAAGCAAGACCATGGCTTCAATTCCTAGTATTGTTCCCCCAGGAAATGTATTCTAATATCTAATCATTATTACTGTTCAAAAGTTCTTTTTTATATCTATTTCCATCTTTCACTTTTCTGTTACATAAATAAAACACTTTATTTAGTTTTGCAAATATTGTTTAAAACCAACATAAATCCTCAATGTTATCCAAGAGTAAATCAGGACATGTGTTTTTAGTTAGTTTCCTATAAGTAGGACCATTCTCTATGATTCCCTTACCTGGTAACCAAAACTCTATATTGACAATATTACAGGCTAGTGGCATTGGTGACCACTGAGACTAGAACAAACACTAGCCTATACAGAATAGCTTATTCAGAATTCTAGCATTAGGTGGATAATTAGATTAAAAGACCTATAAACTATGTAACTGTCATAAACTACTCAGAGTAGAACCATAAAAATTTCTTAATAAAATTGATACTTTGAATGAATTATGATTTGTCATTAAAAACATACTTTTAACTACTACCATCACAAATATAGTAGCTCCCCCTTCAATCAGCAATACATTCCAAGAACTCCAGCAGATGCCTGATACCACAGACAAACCATAGTACCATCGATTTGCTTTTTTACAATCTGATCTTGCCATGAAGGAATAAAGCCCATTACCTTCCCCCTTGATCTAGGCTGGCCTTGGAATTGCTTTGACCAGCAGATTAGGCAGACTCTGGGCCCCTGAATCAAGAACTTAAAAGAACTGCAGCCTCTGCCTTTGCCTGTGGAACAATCCTTCTCAGAATCTAGCTACCATACTCTGAGGAGGTTTAAACATGTTCACAGAGAAGTATGTATAAGGAAATAAAATACTGAAACCCCCAGTCTGTATCTACTGCCACTCATGTGAATGAAGAGATTTTGGATTGCCCTGCCATCCTAACACCCCAGCCAACACCACATAAAGTAGAAGAGTAACTCAGTCAACCCTAAAATTTTTAGAATAAATTACTGTTGTTTAAAGTCATTAAACTTTGGGATGGCTCATTAAATAGCAATTGATGAGTTACACTCACCATCCTATTTAGAATAATACCAGTAACAGCATTTAAAAATCCAATAAACCTAAAATACTTCCTTTCTGTGACTAATGAAACAGAACTTTGAAAAACCACAGTAAAGCTTAAATTTTTAAGAATTACTATAGGTTACACTTAGTTTAAATCAAAATCAACACTATTTAGCACTTATATCACAATGTGTTAAAATCACAATGACTATGGATAAAGTCAATATTGATGAAATCACTGAGTCTTAAGAAAATAAGGGTATCATCACTTTGAAGTTCAAAAAAAGAAAAGGTTATAAAACAGTTTAGTTATTTCAAAATAAAGCATTTAGATGTGATTTATATTCTATGTACTATGGATTATTAGATGTACTACATGTGTTATGGATTACTGTCATATGAAGAATTAGCATACAATAAAATATATAATACTGAATTATACTAAACATAATATTTAATCTTATTTAGAACCTTAAGGGAAAATATTACATTGATGAACTATACTGGACAGGCAGCAAAAATACCAATTTATAAATATTTCCAATTGATAAGAGTCTATATTATAGTTCATTCCTTTACATTTCTATTATATAAACACAAGGTGTTTGAATACATGCAAATCTCATAAAATTTCATTTTATATGACCTTTCAAAGATATCAGGTACTTATTACAAAAAAGGGTATATTTATGAAAAGATAAACCTAATCACCAGTAGTGTCATTGTCAAAGTTACACAATTGCCCTGACCCCAAAACAAACAAATAAACATGAAGTCTCCTGTGATCTGAATAGCAGAACGAAGATAATTCCTACTTTGGTATCATTATATACGGTAGGAAAAAACTGAATTCCACACAAATACTTATTATAATCTTAAAATTCTTAGAAAATAAAGATTATAAAATCTCAATTCAAGAATTTTATCCAACTAATGCTGATATTGTTACTTAATCAAGTAAAAACATTTCTGAAAAAGTAGAAGAAATTCAATGACTTAAAAATCTTATCCTTAAAGCTTAATTTTGTTTTAAGGTAGACATTAGGAAAGATTCTATATCCAAAAATAAAAATACATTTTGCTGAAAAAATTTTTGGGGAATCTAACATAAGGATTAAGGTCTAGCAATTTATAACTATTATATTTCTTTCCAATTGCTACTATAGAACACACATTCAAGACAGATTCTTCATTCTCTTATGTGACCCCAGATATTCAGCTAGCACTGAGGTTGAAACCATGCCCAAGCCCTTGCACATTCACACAAAGTTGCTCTTTGGCTGTAAAGGAGCCTTTTAAAAGAGAAAAAGTGAATATAAATGGGAGAGAAAGGAACTGGGGAGAAAGAAAAAAGCCTCTATTGTGCCATATGAATTATTTATTCAGTCAAGCAATGAACTCACTATTTCTAACTCTAACAATCTATCAGGGAACTCTAAATACTGGACTCCAAGACTAAGAAAGTTTAAAAACTATCACTATTCAGTCAACTTGTGCTTCTTTCCTACTTGAAAACATTTTTAATAATATAACAAATTTTATCTTTATCTAATAATTTACATTTCTAATTTATAATTTTTATAAATCAGACCGAAAGTGTCAATTTTTAAAACTGACCCCAAAAATCCAGCTAAAAACTTTCATCATCAGCTATTAGGAACTAACCAACCTTTTTGCTCTTCTTAACTCAGGAAGCTAATTATAGACAGGTTCATTTGTGAACCTTATTATAATTTGTGTCTGACTAATAATCAAATATTTTAAACTGTTTCTCCACTGGTGAATACTGTTGAAATTTATTTTACTACAGTCTCTGGAAGGCAGTCCTGGTTCTTGATTAGCAGACAGGCAAGAGGCAAGGATCAGATTCTCTTACAACCACGAATGATGTTTGGTTACCTATATAATTAATAGAAATTAAGTCTCCTTTGAATAAGGGCATAGATAAGGTACCTGCTTCTTCAAAACTATCACATTTTATCTGTGCCCCAAAAAACTCAATCAAAAAAGAAGTAAAGGGCTGGGGCTGTAGCTCAGTGGTAGAGCACTTGCCTCACATGTGTAGGGCACTGGGTTCAATTCTTAGCACCACATGAAAAAATAAATAAAGATATTGTGTCCATCTACAACTAAAAAAATATTTTAAAAAAAGAAGTAAAGGGACTGAGGATGTCATTCAATGATAGAGCATTTCCCTAGCATGTGTGAATCCCTGGATTCATCACATCCCCAGAACCACAGAACAAAAACAAAATGAAGGAGCTGAAAAGACATTTCTCAAAAGACAACATTCACAGGGCAAACAGATATATGATAAAACACTCAACATCACTAATCATCAGGGAAATGCAAATTTAAACCACCTCACATCTCTTAGAATAGCTACAAGTTAATCATTTATTACAAAAGGTAAGTGTTGGTAAGGATGTAGAGAAAAGGGAAACATTGTACACTATTGGTAAGAATGCAAACTAGACAAAATTTATACACAAATAGTCATGTCAGGTACTAATAAGAAAACTTTTAAAAATATGTCCAACCACATAAGGGGAGATGGTATATCAAGCCAAATAACTAAAGTGGACCAATTTGAAATGTTTGTCAAAGTTGTATACTAATTTTCCCATGTCAAGTGATGTCTGTGATGGGGGACAAATTATAAAAATTCACGAATACATATTTTCAATGAAATAAATCCTTTCATCTTCACTGAATGAGATTCTATTACAGTAAGATTGACAGAGATAAGAGTGGAATCTTATTTTAAATAAGCAGCAGCTATATGGAAGCTGGGAATGATCTACATTCTCTAAGAAATATATTAGCTTAATTTGTTTTCTTTTTTTCCTCTGCTGGGAATGGAACTCAGGGCCTCCTCCATGATAGGCAAGAGTTCAATCACTCTAGATATAATAGATGAGCACATTAGAATGCTGTATTTACTTTGAAAAGAAAAAACTAGACATGATACATTTATTCTTTGTTAAAAGAAACATAACTCCCAAAGCCATCTAATTTAATATAAATAGAAGGCAACTGCTATAACACCTTTAAAATGCAGTTCGATTTAATTTCAAAGTACTGAACCCACATCATTTTGTCTTTATTTTGCACCTAAAGTTTCTCATATTCTTTTATTAGTAAGTCTCTGTAACTAGGATTCTGAAAACCAACTATCCAGTTACTAAAAATAAGCTCCAAAATAGGGGTTGAAATGCCCAAGTTAGCAAAAAATTTCCCATAATTCTGTTTGCAACGATGTAAGAAACTTTCACATAAGATACTGAATAGAACTTTTCTTCTGAAATAAAGTAGATGTGGTACAGTGAACAATCTGTACAGTTAACTGGTAGTTATTTTGCCATCTAGTCCCCTATAACTTCCTTATAGTTTAGTAATGACTATTCACAATTCTAACCAACCAAACCCAGTAAGGCACTCACAGCAGAAGCTTCAAACTAGCTCACTGATCTAAACCAAATCATATAACTTTTTGAGGTTATCAGTTCTATTTATAAAAAATCAGACCAGATGAATTCTAAGGTTTCTTTCCCCTTTAAGAATCTATATTACATTTTGTCAGTCTATTTTATATCTTTTTCAAAGGAAGCAAGGCACTTAGAAAATGTTCTTGTCTTTTTCTGTTGGTCTGCACAGAAAAGTTTTCTAGGTTTTCTCAGCATTTTCAATAACCCCCTTGGAATCTAGAAAAGCTAATTCTCCCTTTATGCAAAATGAACCCTAAAAATGAATGAGGCTGTTTCTGCTAACAGCCTCCTTTTAATTAGTCTCTGTTTAGACTATTGGCTACTAATTCTAACTGGGCAGGGACCCTATGTGTCCTTTTAAGAGAGG
Source organism: Glaucomys volans (assembly GCA_020662805.1). Classification (NCBI taxonomy): domain Eukaryota; kingdom Metazoa; phylum Chordata; class Mammalia; order Rodentia; family Sciuridae; genus Glaucomys; species Glaucomys volans. The sequence goes on from JAJEJO010000876.1 coordinate 358,758, forward strand.
AGCCTCATAAGCCATAATAGTTTCTCTTCCATTAAAGGTGTTAAGAGTTTGGTCTGGTTTGGTTTGATCTTTATACCATTAGAAACATCAAGGCTTTGGAAAGTGGTTTTGTACAGTTGGACAACTGAGCACTTGGGATATGGATTCACCACATTAGCTAGAAAACATGAGAAATCTAAAGAGAAAAATTTTAGGTTATCAGCTTACCTTCCTGTCGTAAGTTTATTCTGAAAGGTAAAATTAATGTTTCTATTTTAAATAGTTCTAATGGCATGTATTATAAAATAGAAAAGCTCTGAAAATCATTTTCATCTCTTAACATAATCTTCAGCTAAATGGTTACTAATAAATGGAGTGATATGAACATTGTAACTGAAAATGCTAGTAAACCAAAATGCTGAATACATAAATGGTTTAGGGAAATGCTTGTGAATTTGAATATTCTATATGCTAATTTATACACTGACCACCTTCTCCTTTTCCTCCCTTCCCCCCAAATTCTTAAACCAAAATAAATTCTTCTGGTAGAAAATTACCAATAAAATCTTATCATCTGGACAAATGCTCAAATATTTTGACTTTCTAGGTTTTCTAATGTCAAAATTATTAGACATTCCACCTGTGTAATATGTTACACTAATTCAAATTTGAAACTAATATTTGTTAAAATAAATATATAAAAAGTAAATAAGCTTTAATCACTATTGATTCACCAAAAAAAAAAAAGAAAAGAAAAACATGAATTGGTTCAGTTCTCAACTATTCCATATCTCCAGCTCAATACACTCAAAATAACCCTGAACAAGTTTAAAAATTTCTGAGTTAGTAAGAAATTTCCCACAATCCATGTCTAAAGGGAAGAAGTAAGGGTCTTTCCACCCAAGGCACTGAATAGCTTTTCTTCTAAAAGTGTTGAGGTACAGGGAACAGGGAATAAAGGGAACCACTTCCTTGTCACTCAGTCCACTATAACTTTCTTCTAATTTCACAATTAATGACTATTTGCAGCTTCTAACCAATTACAACCAATAAGGATATACTAGTTTCTGCTACAGAAAGCCAAGTGACCCTAAAAATATTTTTTATTTTCTAAGAGATTATCAGGACCTACATCAGAAAGTTTAAGACACTAATATTCAGGAATTTTTAATTCTCATCACAATAAAACTGACACAAATTAAAAACTACTCATTTAAGTACATTTTATATCTGAGCTGACAAACTAAAAATTACCAGATTTACAAAAATTTACACAGAAAAATATATAAATAATATTTTAATATGTACCATCTACACATATGAACACATAAAAACTTTGTATATTGACTACTTGAGATAATCTAATCTAGTTCATTGATAAAAGAAAACTGGGGCAATTCCACATATAGTGTCCATAGTGATATATTAATTTACTTAATATAATTTGTCAGTTAATGTGCCTATTACTTAACAAAGTATATCAAATGAGAACCACAAATAACAACCAGCAACCCATCTAGTTTGCTTTACATTAACACATGAAAATCACCAATACCAGTATGGAGAAGCTTCAAACTAGAAAGTATGGAGAAGGCAGCAAGGCTTGCACTTTTTCCTCAGAAAGAACTGTCACTTATTCCCCCCAAAATCTCTATATAGCAGAAAAAGATAAGCATGGGGATTATGCCAAATTGACCCCAAGCATTCCAACTTTATCCATAGAGAGGAGGAATAAATAATAATAAACAAACCCAGTTTATTCCTATCTTTCAACAAACCAAATATAACTTCAATCTATCTTTAAAAAGCTGGAAATCAAAGAAGGAAAATGACATTTATTTATTCCACTCTCCCACTTCTTCTTGTTTACAGATCTTCAATTATATACCTCCTCATTTATGGAGAGCAGTATCATAATCTTCCTCTCTACCCAAATTTATATTACAGCTTTAGAACTTTTCAACATCTATATAGATGTTAGAGTTTCTATAATAATCATCCTTTACTCCACTCCTGACCCTGTTATTGCCCCAAACCATACCACCTCAAAAAAAATCAACTCCAACATTTTACTTTTTTCCTCTTCTGCATCTCTCATGCCTTCCATTACATACCACAGAGACCTACAATTCCAGAATTCCTCAGTTTTCCACCATCTCCCTATCCTGGACTCAGTTTCATCCCTACTGGCTAAATAGTTGTATGAGTTACTTAACCTCTTTTGCCTAGTTTACAAACATCAGTAAAATGGGAATAGAGTATGTAACTCGTATTCACTCACTTATTCAACAAGTATTTCAGCCCATTCTATATTATAAGCATTAGGAATACAAAAACTTAATTTGAATTCTCTATGAGAACTGTGTTGGTTTTAAGGATTAAATCAATTACTATATGTAAAGAATCATGCAGAGCACATAATATGCAACATTTGGCACAGCTGATATCTAAACTTCTTTAACAGCTTAATTTCCCTAAACTGTACCACCCTGATAAAATCTCAACCTTAGATTAATGCTATATTCTTATCTCCCTCATCAAAGACATCTAAGGAAATCACAACTGTATAGATATGCTCCATGAAAAAATGTGTGAAAAAATGTGTGGTTTCCTATCTCAGTTGGGTCCTCATGTTGACCAACTATTTCATTTTGGGTCAGCTCCTTCTCTGCCTCCTTTGTGAGGCTTATTTTTCTCATCTTGACTCTGAAACATTAATGCCCCCCAAGAGTCTACCTTCTGCCCTCATTTTTTTTCCTCTTCAAAACACACGTGCTTCCTAAATGGCCCCATAGTTTCAATCATAAGCCAATTAATTCTTAATTCAGAATTTCCAGCCCAGGACTCCCATTTAATCTCACAGCATCAGATTCAAGACAATTGCCTTGTTAGACCTCTCCTGCTGTAAATCTATCAGACTCAAAATATATAAAACTGACTTTCTTATGTACTCCTAAATTATTTTTATTCACATAATTCCTCTTTGGTGTCATCACCATCCAAGTAGTCACCCCAGTTAGAAATTTCATAATTAACCTGGTATACTTCCTCTCCCTCACTGATCATTTCAAAGCATCAAGTCAGACTGCACTTAATATTTCCCAATAAAAATATGTAGAATCTGAAATATTTCCTCTTCTCCATTTCTATTAACACAGTTCTAGTTTAAATCCTCATCAATCCTTTTATAGTGCCAACTACTTCCCAAATGGTCTCCCTGACTCCAAGCATTTTCCTTCAAATTGATCCTCTACAACAGATAGCAGAGTGGTTTATTAAATCTAAATACAATCAAATTAGGCTCCTGTTTAAAATTTCTGAATGGCTTCCCAGAGCACAGACTGAGAAATCAAGTTCCAGCTCCTAAACATGGCATAAAAACACTCTTCATGATTTGGTTTCATTATCTCTCCAGACTCAGCTCTCATCTCCCTCTGCCTCTTTATTTTATACTCCCACCAACACAGGTCTGCTTGAACTTTCAGGACATATTATGTTATCATGTGCCTTTCTTCCTATTATCCTCTACGCTGGTCATCTGTTCCTATTTCCCTGTCCTCCTCACTTCAGTTCTCAAGTACACACAACACAAAATCAATTTCATCAAAATCAACCTAACCCCTCTTCTCTCCTCCTTTCCCTGGATATTCAGTTCAGACATTATCTCTTTGAGTAAACTTTTTTCCAGTCATCCTTTCCATTTATCAGTAACATATCGATTGCACACATTAAACATATGTTTTGTCTCTACTCTTCACTTGACTGTGAGTTACTTAAGTACAGAATCACAGCTATATTCATCACAGTATTCCTGTCAATTAGCACACTGCCTAGAGGCAATCAATAAATGTTTGTTACATTATATTATCTAATCTCATACTAAGAATAGCTAGGAAGTCATAGAGTACCAAACTGTAAAGTTATATAAAACTGAAAATGAAAAGGTAGGGATTTATTTTTCCTTTCTGAATGTTAATTGCTATTATTAAAATGCTATCAATTGGTTCTAGAGATGAGCTGCCACTTCACTCTACAAAGATCAGACTTTTATATTTTCCTAGTTCATTCTCTAAATGGTTTCAGGTCTATACTAAAAATATGTTAATAATTTATAAAATGTATCTCAAAATGTTCTGACATCAAGAAGACATCCTGTGCCTAGAACAGGATGTGCTTGGAAGAAAAGGGAGCACAAGAGAGAGATTTGAAGACACAGAATAAATAACATAATTATACTTAATGATTCATTTAACCCAATTTCTAAAAGAAAAATTAATATAAATACCTATTGTAATTTCCAGTAATGCACACAAATTATGGAGTATCACAGCAATTTAAAAATTAATTTTAACCAGGTGCAGTGGTGCACATCTGTAATCCCAGCAGCTTGGGAGGCTGAGATAGGAGGATCACGAGTTCAAAGTCAGCCTCAGCAAAAGTGAGGCACTGAGTAACTCAATGAAAACATGTCTTTAAATAAAAATACAAAATAAGGCTGGGGATGTGGCTCAGTGGCCAAGTGCCCCTGAGTTCAATCTCCAATACCAAATAATAATAATAATAATAATAATAATAATAATAATAATAATAATAATAAATTCATTGTAAAAATGGAGTCAATATGTATTTCTCACTTTCAAACAATTCATCAATTCATGAAGGATATGTATACACACACACACACACACACACACACACCCCAAATGAGCCAGGGCTATAATGTGCTGTCCTGTGTTGTGCTGAGATGGATTAAATTTAAGTAATATTAAAATATCATAAATTATATGACCTACTCTCCCTACACAGAAGTAGAACAAAACAAATACCGGATGTGGATGATACACTCATAATTACTCAGTTTTGTGAACAACCCACATTATCTGACTTCAATAGTTATAGCTATAAACTGCTATTCATGTATATGGATTCCTAAAAAATGTTTTTATTTAGCTCCAAGAGCTCCTTCTTATTTAAAAGTAAACAACTGCTTACCCTATGTTACATATGTACATAATCTTACAGGAGAAAAACCAGTCATTCAAGCAAATTAAAAAGAAAATACTGTCACTTTGAAGAATCTCTAAAAGTGAATATAGGCTACATTCATCATTTGTGCTCTAAAGGAAAAATCATTAGCACTCATGTGTTTTGCCTGACAAAATCATGTGTCACTGAAAGTTAATCTATTTGAAGTGGCTAACTAAAAGCAGCACAAAGAAAAGGAGAAATTCTTAGACATGATATCTGAAACATGCAACTACAGGATAAGATCTCTCAAGTAAGACCCCCTACCATAAAAGTTCTAAATAGAGTGTGACACTGAATGGGTAACAAATTATTGCTCTAAAGGATCTGTCACATTCTTCTTTCTTTAACTGTGGTACCTCATTTTAGAATATTATTACTAAAGTTTTAACAAATCACTTTAAATTGCCAAATTTTTTCTATCCACAATTTAACTCTACCATAAAAATTTCCCAAAGTTACCACGTCAATATCCTTAAATCAAGTATTGCTTTCTCAAATTTATGCTACTATTAAACTTTCTTATTTTAAATTACAACTCCATCAACCCATCATCTGAAGGTCACTATCACCAGATATATATGGTGATATTATGGCCAGATCTGCAATTAAGTAGATACTTTTCCCTACCCACTACTCTCATTTCACGAACATATGGGCACACAATTCATTTAAGACTAAAGTTACGAACACATGGGCACACAATTCATTTAATTAAGTAATGCCATGCAGTATATAATTTACCAATATTTTTTACATTCTCTGTTAAAAGAAGGAATTAGATAACCATTTCATCATAGTTTGACAATATGCAGGCAAACTTCAAAACTAGCATCTGTTTATTAAATAATATTGGAAAAGATGGAGTACTTCCTCTAGAGATCTACTTCATATGGTCTTTTCTAGCCTATGGTTAAGTGCACATACTATGGAGCCAGATTACCTAGGACTGAACAGTGGGTCCGCTTACTAGCTGCATGATTTTAGGTGACAATTTTATTGTATCTCAGTTTCTTGACCCATCAAACAAGCGTAATAATTTCTTCTAATGAAGATTAAATGATTATGATAATGCCTGAAAATAAGTGTTGCTTGATAAATAAACAGATTGTGAAACAAAATATTATGTTCATAAATGTAAACAATATTAACAATAAAAGATGAAATATGATATTTAAGTTACAAAAATATAAGATAAGGGAATGCCTTTTTCAAACTTCCTAAAACATGGACAATAACCAGAAAATACATGAAAGTAGTAAACATGTAAATTTTATTCTTAGAAAAATATAAAAGAATTTAAAATTTCTATATTCATTGAAATAAATACATCTTGGAGTATCTCACAACCAGGAGTAGAAATTATGCTCAATTATATACAATGATAGTACTAACTAAAACTATTGCAAAGAAATTGATTAAATTTGAGAACTGATAAAGAATAAATACAAGAAATACATAGCAAACACTGCACTTTACTCAAAATGATTCACTTTAGTTATTATTTTAAATTAAATGTTGGTTATTAGTAGCAACCAACTATTATCAGTAACTAGTAATATCAAACATTAAAGAATTCTATAAAGTATATACAAAGAATAAAATAAACATTTGAGAATTCACCATCCAGATTTTTTATAAAAAAAAGAAAAAAAATTATCTGACCTCCAATATGTACTCTGTCCTCACTCATCCCTAAATGTTTTCATTCTCTTTAGAGTTGTACCACATATATTTGTATCCATGTTATTAATGTTGCATACTCTTGAATTTTACATAAATAGAATCAAGCTGTATATTCTGTGATTAGTATTATTCCAACATTATATTTCTGATATGATCTAAGTTGTTGAACTTAGGTGTAACCCATTTGTAGTCAGTACTATATAGCATTCTATCACATAACTGTACCACAATTAGTTTATCCTACTGTTGATAGTTTATTTCATTTTTATTACTATAAGGAGTGCTGTCTGTAGCACTACTGGTTAATCTGTACATAGATTTTTCTAAGACATAGGAAAAAAAGATAACAGTGCACATGCATCTTCAACTTTCTTTAAGGACTTTTTCCACAGAAAAAGTCCCAATTTACGTTAGCATCAAGATGGCTACGTGTTATGTTGCTTCAAATCCACATGAACAGTCCTATCATTTTGCTTTAAATTTTTGAGACCATGGGAGTACGAAATGTCTTCTCACTGTGGTTTTAATTTGCATATCTCTTATTATTTATGAGGCTGAATATCCTATGTAGGCTGATTATACTGAAATGCTTGGGACCAGAAATGTTTCAGATTTCGGATTTTTTTTTTCAGATTCTGGAATATGTGCATATACACAATAAGATATCTTGAAGACAGGACCCAAATCTAAACACAAAATTCATTTATGTACATACAAGCCTTATACACATAGCCTGAAGGTAATTTTATATAAAATTTTTAGTGTGCCTGCGTTTTGCAACTCATCTGTCACATGAGGTCAGATGTGGAATCTTCCATTATGCTGGCTCTTAAAAAAGTCAGTTTTTGGAGCATTTCAGATTTCAGACTTTCAGAGGAGCTATTGCTGTATTGTCAAGCGTGTAATATGCTTATTGGTCAAATGAGTTTATTCTTTTATGAGGGTCTATTCAAGTCCTTTTTCCAGTTTCCTATTAGGTTGTCTTTATTTCATCAAGTAGATTTTTATATATGATAAATATTAACAATCACCACATTCTTTACAGTATCTATTAGTGAAAAGAAATTCTTAATTTATGTATTACTGCCAATCTTTTGTTCTTTTATGCCTTTTTATCTTGTTTACTCAGTCATATTATCTTTACAAAGGGTTAGTTTTATTTTATGTGTAACTTTACCTTTAGATTTACATCTATAATCCAGATGAATTGATTTTTCTAAATAATGTAAGGAACTTCTTTTCCATTTAATTAACTAACAACAATTATTGAAAGCCTCATCCTGTTTCCACTGATTAGCAATTCAGTGGCCTCACAGATCATTTCCTTAATGAGTTACCTTGCCTCTTAGCTCTTCCTTCTAAGTTTTAGAATCAGATTGTCAACTTCCACAAACCTGTTGATATTTTGATCATATGCCACAGAACCTATGGTTAAAATTGGGAAGAAATGACATCATCACAACATTCAACTTTTGTCCATGAACATGGTACATTATGCTATTAATGAGCTCTTTCTTTAACTCTTCCAAAAATATTTGACAATTCTCAGAAATCCTGCATGGTGTTTATTAGATTTATTTATATCATTTTATACTACTGTAATGATATAAAGTTTTTTCATTGCATATGCCAGCAAAGAGTTTAAAAACATAATTGACTTTGGTTTAATTACTTTTGTATCCAAATTTAAACTTTGTATAATCCTAATAATTCATCTGTGGATTTTTCTGGACCACATACAGTCATATAATTTGCAAATAGTTTTATTATTTTTCCTTTTAATGTTCACAGCTTTTTAAAAACTTACTGCATTCACTATACGTCTAGTACAAGGTTGACTAAAAAGTGACATAAACAGGCACTCTTGTCTTTTGCCTTACACCAAAGGGAACAAACACCTTCAATACTTTACCACTGATGTAACAGGCTGGGCTGGAGATTTTCTTTGAATGAAAAACGTGCCTTTATGAGGTTAAGAAAGGGCCTTTTTATTTACTGACTCACTGAAAGTTTTATCATAAATGAATCTATTGAGATGTTTACATGATTCTTTTCCTTTAAATGTCTAATGTGGCAAATTACATTAACTGGTCTTCTAATATACACAAACTTTGAAATTCTGAGATCGACCCAACTTGATTATGTGTTACTTTCTTTCACATGACTGTATCAAGCAGGATGATATTTATTAACGTATTTATGTTTGGGTTAAGAAATGTGCTGTAATTTTCATTTCTCATACTTTACTTTTAGCTTCATAAAATGAGGTGGGAACTATTTCTTTTTCCAAGCTACGTAATACTTTCTATAAGCTTAGAATTATTATTCCTTGGATGTTTTGTGGACCTTGCTAGTAAAACCATCTGGAGTTGATACTTTTCTTTGTTGAGACTATTTTTCTTTTATGTGTTAAGTCTATTCAATTTTCTACTCCTTCTTGAGTCAGCATGAGCTGTATTTTCCTAGGAATCTGTCCATTTAATTAAGCTTTCAATTATATTATCTTAGATCGTTACTTAAATGATCAATAAAGTTGATCATGCCTCAACTACAGATAGTAACAGCTCCCTTTCTTTTTCCAGATACTACCTTTGTGACTTCTCTTTTCCACTATCTTGCCAGTAGTGTGACAGTTCTATTGGTTTTCAAAAACCTATTTTTTAACTGCATTTTGTTCTTTGATTTATTATTATACAGTTCATCAATTTATAGCTCTTCTTTATTATTTCCTTTTACTTCAATTAAGGAGTACACCATTATTCTTTTTCCAATTCTTAGGAATGCAAGATTATTATTCTTCAGGCTTTATTCTTGTAAGGTAAGTCTAAGTCTCCATAAACTATCACCTTAGTTACACACAAGTTCTGATACATATTATATGCATAGCAATTTATGCATAATTGTATTGCTAATTACACATATTTTCTAACTTTCCCTACAAGTTTTTCTTTGACTGACAGGTTACTTGGAAATAAACATGTCACTTTTCAAACATACAAGGAAATATTGTTACTTACAACTAAGTTAATGGCATCGTAAACAGAATGCAGCATGATACCAACCCACTGAAATTTGTTAAAATTATTTATATTTGGAATACAGTTGTTGGGCACAGTATTCCACACATGTTCATTAGAGCAAGCTTGTGTATCCTATCATTAAAATCTTTTTTGTCAATTTTTCTCTGCTTGTTCCAACATTTATTGAGAGATACTTAAAATGAACCACAATGAATTTGCCTATATCTTTTGTGGTGCTACTTTTTCCTTAATAAATTTTGAAAGTGTATTATAAGTTTTATGCTAATTTAAAATTATATCTTCCTTTTATCACTACTTAGTGACCCTCATTAAGATAGATTTCTTGTCTCAAAGTCAACAGTATATGACACTAAGATGGTCACAGCTTTTTCTGTTTAGTATTATCAGGGATATTGTTTTTTTTTTTCACCCTTTTTAGTTTCAAGCTTTCTATATGCTTTTTATTTTTATCTTTATTGGTTCTTTTTAGTTATACATGACAGTAGAATCCATTTAGATAAAATTATACAAGCATGAAATATATCTTATTCTAATTAGTACCCCATTATTGCGGATGTACACAATGATGGGATTCACTTTGGTATCTTCATATATGTACATAGGAAAATTATGTCACATTCATTCCACTGTCTTTCCTATTCCTATCCCTTATCCCCTTTCCCTTCCCTTCATCCCCCTTTGTCTAATCTACTGAAATTTTCATCTTCCCTTCTTTCCCATAAGTGTGGTTTAACTTCCACATAACAGCAAAAACATTCGATCTCTGGTTTCTTGGGATTGGCTTATTTCCCTTAGCTTGATAGTCTCCAGATCTATCCATTTACTGGCAAATGTCATAAAATCATTCTTTTTTATGACTTGAATTTTTATTCAATAGAAGAATCAGGCCTGAAATGCAGTATTTTGAATAAAAAACATTCAGGTAAATAAAATTTTATTTCACCTAGAATTAGAGAGTTTTACAGATGCCTAAGATATTTCAATTCAGGCAATAAAATAGCCAGCTTACTTATCAGCTTCATTTATCATAGGCAATCAGGTACTGCACCATTCCAGTTTAAAGAATGGCAAAAAATTACTCAACTGAATTATATTATATATCTATGATAGAGAACAATAATCAAAGTACAAAACTGAAAGTCCAGTAATAGGCTCACAAGATGAAGCTCTACATAGAACTACTAATAAATGCCAGAAATAATCTAGAAACTATCTAGCAACAACTAATGTAGAATATTTTACATCTTTAGAGAACCATAATTAATGGCAGTAAAACTATCTCATTCATTAGGATTATAAATCCATACACACTAGTGATTTATTGATTTGGAAAAAGTGAAAATATGCAATTCCCTGTAAAAGCGCAGAGCACAGAAATGCATAACCAACTTGGTGTACAGATGTCAGTCACCAATTCTAAACTATGGCCGATTATACTTAATAAAATAATTCTTTCACTGCTTAAATAATGATGGTAGAAGTGGTAGTGGTGATAGTGACGACAGTGACAGCACCATTTCAAAGCAATTACTATATTAACTATTACAATTATAAAGATAAGCAATAACTAAGGAAAGCAGGTGAATCAATCTTTACTTTTACAGTTTTCCCACTTTAAGTACAGCAAGAATATATTTAGATTTTTAATCATATTAACATTTAATATACAAAAAATATAAAATGATGAATTATAATTCCTCATCACATTCAAGATAGAAATCCGCTCGTTTGCTTCCCATCTAATCCTCTAACCTCTCCAGCTCTTGCTTTCACTCACTCTACACAGTTAAGCCAAATGTGACTTGCAGGTGCCACAATGTGTGTCTTATGCTTTTACACAAACTATTCTCCCTGTGTGGAACTGTAATGTTCTACACCTTTACTATGATAATCCAGACACATCCTTTAAGACTCAGCTTAAGTACAATCCCCTTTATGCATATGGGAAAGAGTATCACATCTGTTACCAAACCATATTCTGAGTTTGTTTTCCAATTTTCTTCCCTACTGCACTGTAAGCTTCTTAGGGCAAGGTACTGGATCTGTCATCTTCAGTCTTACTGCCTACTACATAGTAATCCATCATTTTCATTACACAGATGAACAAACTTAGGCCCAGATGAACATATTTTCCCAATTTCATAAACCAATTAATGACAGATTCAATATTAGAATCTATGACTCTGTCTCTCAGTTCAATGCTCCCATGAATGTACCAGATCAAAAGGAATTATGGTTGTACACAAAGTAGAATCATACAATTTGCATATTTATACATATACATTGGGTATAGATGTTTGTCTCATTCTATTATCTTTCCTTTGTGCACAACCAGAAAAATGATAGTTGCACTCCAGTTGTGTACGATGAACTAAAATAAAAAATTTAATAAAAAAGGAATTATGTATTAATACATAGTGCAAAATAAACACAGAACTAAAATATGAGTAAGTAAGTAAATATCTGTAATCAACTTATCAAAGTTCAATGTAAGCTGGGCGTGGTGGCGCACGCCTGCAATCCCAGCATTTGAGAGGCTGAGGCAGGAGGATCACGAGTTCAAAGCCAGCTTCAGCAACTTAGTGAGGTCCTAAGCAACTCAGAGAGACCCTGTCTCTACATAAAATACAAAACAGGGCTGGGGATGTGGTTCAGTGGTGGAGTGCCCCTGGGTTCAATACCCAGTACCCAAAAAAAAAAAAAAAAAAAAAGTTCAATGTAACTAAAGTTTTTCTTTAGCACTAGCAAAGTGAGAGGCAAAACATATAACTAAAAATCATTAAAATCAAGTATTCATACAAAAGATAAAATTATATCCCTTAATTAATTCAAAATAGATGCTGGTTTAAATAAACAACCCATGTAAAGAGAGAAGCTATGGAATGTGAAAAGAAACTGGTATAGTGCTAAATTCATTAAAGCTTTGTAGGAAATGAGACCTCAAAGAAAACATTCACATTCTGCTTAACTATGGCCACCCTCCTTTGGTATCTTTCTCTGAAACTGTTAACTTTAATAAAGTATTGATGATTTAATTAAAAATGTGTGAGGGACACAAGAAATCTTGAAATCACTGATGAAATACAATGCAATTATCTTTTTTAAAAAATGTTTAAACCAGGGAAGTAGGATTCATGTTCCTGTATAATCTTGAGCTTTGGTTCATGGATAAACCCTGAAAATACATATTTAAAAAATTTGAATACAGATTCTCATACTGAATTTCAGGGAGTAAAGACTAAATTTTGGTTCTTGCAAATCACTGAAGGCTGACTCAGGCAGGCTTATAGATGGAAGAGTAAAACTGAGTATGGACAGTAATTAAATTAACCTAAAATGGATCATAGACCTAAATGTCAGAGCTATAAACTTCTCAAAAAAAATCAAATCTTCAAATCTTCACCTTGACTGAGTGACACTTCTTAGATAGAATGCAAAAAGTGTCTAAGAGAACAACATTATAAACTGGTCTTCACCAAAATTTAAAACGTGTAACAGTATATCTTGTATGTTATTATATCTCAATAAAGTTAATTAAAACACACATACACTCCTGTCAAAAATATCATTAAGAAAATTAAAATATAAGCCACAGAAAGGCAGAAAATATTTAAATCCTATATCCAGCAAATAACTTGAGACCAGAATACACAAAGAATTCTTACAACCCAATAAAAAGTTAAATAATTCAAAATGGACAAATGATTTGAATAGACATCTCACAAAAAAATAAACAAATGGTTCATAAGTATACCAAAAGATCTTCAAAAATAGTCTCAGTGAAATACAAATGAAAACCAAAGTGATACTACCACGAACCTATCAGACCGACTAAATTTAAAAGCACGAACAAGTGGTCTGCAAGAACTCGAAGCAACTAGTACTCTCACACATTTGCTAGGGGAAAGTAAAATTGCTACAACAACTTTACAGTGTGAGAGTTTCTTACTAAGTTGACCATGTAGTCTCTGTATGATCCAGAAATTCTTCCTGAGTATTTACTCAAGAGAAAGGTCAGTTTATATTCACATAAAATTTGCATGTAAAATTATAGCAAAAAAACCCAGAAACAAACAAAATTAATAAGTCCATTGTAATTGAATGGCTACACAAATTGTGGTGTATTCATACCATGAAATACTACTCAGAAAAATGAACTACTGGTCCTATGAGTCTCCAGAACATTATGAAGAGTTAAAGAAAGAAGTCAAAAAAGAATATACTGTGATTCCAATTCTAAGAACAAAAAGCAGACATATCATTGATTGCTTAGGGTCACAGATGGAGAGAACTGGATGAAATTGGGTACAAAGGAACTTTAGGGATGATAAAATATTCTAGACATTGACTGTGGTAATGGTTACACAAGTATGTATTATATGTATGTATATATAATATACCAAAATTTATATGTTTAACAGTATATCTTGTATGTAAGTATTCCTCAATAAATACACACACACACACACACACACACACCCCATAGGTATGCTTTTAACTTTCGTCTTAGGATTGCTCTGATCTATAACATGTAATATGTAAGACACCTATCTTCTCAAAATATTCCATGTCAAAAGGATGTATGAAAAGCACAAACTCAATATTGCTTAGGTTATTCAAATATAAAATATACACTTTAGTTCTCTTGGGATTGGGTTCTTTGATTAGTCCAACAGAATAAGAACAGGGCTTTATCCTTGAAGTCCATGTCAATATCACAAATCAAACTGATATGGAAAGGTCTCTTTCAATATAATACTCCTTAAAAAATGAGTCCAAGCAACCCTCCTCTAGCTAAGAAGAACATCACAAGCAGCATTTGTTGCTTAAGGCCTCACTAAGTTGCTGAGGCTGGCTTTGAACTCGCGATCCTCCTGACTCAGCCTCCCAAGTCGCTTGGATTACAGGCGTGCGCCACCACGCCCGGCCCACAAGCAGCATTAAGATGAAACTTCAGTAGGCTGGTAACATAGCTCAGTGGTAACATATCTCAGAGATCTGTCTATTGTGCCTGATGTTCAATCCCCAATACTACAAAAATAAATAAATGAATTTTAATAACATGAAACTTCAGTGTGTTTTACTAGATTACTGCTGATTTAACAAACAGCCTTGTTTAAGACTAAAAGAACTAAGTAATGCTTAAGATTAAAGCTAAAGAAACAATAGACATATTTTCTAGAAAAATTCTTTTAGATGGCAGTTACATTAGTTAGCATTAATATCGGACAAGAAATTGTGAACTGATGTAAGATGTGTTCAAAAGAAATTTAATAAAATTTAAAATGAGCATTTATTAAATGATTAAATATACACTAGACACAATGCTTCACATGCCTCACTGAACCTTCCCAACTCTTAGATTATCACATCCATTTTACATATAGGGAAATGTAAACATGGGGAGACTAATTAAGCCAAATGAGACAGCTAGTAAAATGCAGGATCAACCAAAACTCTTTTTTTTTTTTTTTTGGTTGTGTAGTTTTCTTTTTTTTAATTTTTTTAATTTACTTATTGATTCATTGAACACAAATGGAGTACAGCTATTGTTTCACTGGCTGTACACAAAGTAGAGTCACTCCATCTGTGCATGGTCTCTCTGATAAATGAAAGATGATGCAAAACTCTTAACTACTACACATGCTCCCCTTAAAAAAGAAACACTATTTCAAAAGGTGAATTCCAGATGCATATGAAAGATCAAACTATGAAATGAATAGAAGAAATTCTAGGAAAGCATCTTTGTAATAGATGGATTAGGAAGGACTTCTTACTACTCACAAAGAAAAAAGCTGAGCTTTGAATACATTGAAATTAGGAATTCCTGTACCATGAAGTCAACAGACGATAGACACACTGGGAATTATTATATTGAATATACCAGAAATTCTGAAACTCAACAAGAAGACAAAACACAACCAAAAAGATAGACAAAGGTGTCAATAGGCCAGGAATGGAAAGAGGAAACCAAATGGCTAAATAGATATGAAGAAATTATCAACTTTCTGGCAAATAGAAACATAATGCCACCATGAAATTCTATTTAACAACTATCAAATTAGCAAAATGCAGGATATTTTGCAGACCAAAAGCTGGAAAAAATGAAATAATAGGAATTCTTATACATTGTTAGTGAGGGGGGAAATTGTTGTTGCCATTTTGAAAAACAATTGGTAGAATTTTGTGATATTAAATTAGTGATTTACCTATACCTGACAACATGATACCTGGATATATCCCCAGAGAAACTATTCCATAGACATTAGTGACACAAAGGAAGTCACTTAGTATAGAATTATTTGTATCCAAGAGTTGGAGTCATCCATCATTTAATAAGCAATTTGTGCTTACTACACATATGAAACACTACAGTTAAAAACAATGAATTAGAAGTACATTCGCAATACCAACAGATCTCAAACAATACCATGTACAAGTAAAAGAACAAAGCAACAGTCATGTAAACATACATAAAGAACTACAAAATTTTACAAGAGCTATGTAACCAAGGACATACCTAAAAACGCACTGGATTTAGTAAAATCAGAGGTATGGAAAAGGAAATGGAAGTGGAGATTGGGAATGATGACAATGTAATTCAAATGAGAGTATTCCTCTAAATAAAACTAAATTAACTCTATGCTCCTGAAATGTTCTAAGCAATACAGTTATATAAACTACTAAATTTTATAGATTGATGCATGCATTTTAGAAATTCCTTTTTTTCTGAGATGATGAGCATTCTACACAAGACATTTTGGTTTTAATTACGATAAATTTGAAAGTGGCATCTAATTCTTATAACCATGAGAAATATGCACAAATGATCTAATAAAAGGAATACTAAACTAGTAATCTGAGAAGCTGCGACCTAGTCCAAGCTAACTAGTAATGTATCTCTTGGAATCTATTTAACTGTAGAAGAGGTTTTGTGTGATTCTCTCAAATCCATCCAGTTCCAAAATTATTTCACTTCACTTTCTTAATATTTAATCATATAAAATTATTTTCTTGTACTCCACTCCTCCCTCCCCTGCTGCTGCCCTCCCTCATCATAAAAGCAAAACATCCCCCCCAAAAAATACCAAGAGTATCAAAAACATTTTAAAAAAGTGATATAGCAATAGAAATAATTAGCAACTTAGTTTTAGAGTAGAAAAGAGAAACCATTAAAGAGATACAGTGATTTCACAGCCTTTTCAAGTACCACAGTCTTTTCAAGTACCAACAAAGAACAAGGTTGACTTGAGCCCAGGTTCAAGCAACAGTCTCCATGAAGGATTTTATTTATCTTACATGCCACTACATCTGTCTGGCATCACACCTTCTCAAAGCACATGTTCAAGTATCCTCTGGAGTTTCTACTTAAAGACTAAATTTCAGGTTCATCTATAAAAGTTTTTGGATAAAATGTGATTTTGGACATGACAATATTTCACACCAGAAATTATGATACAAAAACTTGACAATTTCTTAAATCAAGAAACTAGTTACACCCTGAACACGATCTACTTAACAACAAACAAACAAACACCAACTTTTCTGTGAGAATTATGGATTATAAACTTCCAGAACAAGAATATCAAAAGTCTAGGGATATAGCTCAGTGATGGAGGATGCCCAAAGTTCTCAGGGGGGATCCTCAACACCATGCCAGAAAAAAAAAAAGTGAACTCATTGTAGGTTGGTGACCATGAATAGTAACTGAGATATCTAAAGAAGAACAGTGTCCTCTTTGATAAAGTTACAATCAGAATATTTTTAAATATCTAAAAAATTGAAATTAGGAGACTTTTAAAAAGGAAAACAGGACTTTTGGTATAGAATACAGCAAGAAACATGAGAAATTACATAATTTGTAGACTTATAGTTCATTCATTTTTAAGTTTAAATATGGATGGGGAAGAGAAACAAAAGAGAATTAAGAGGTCACAAAATATCAGTTACCAATAATTTCTGCACAGATGTAGCTGTTATTGTGAAAGATGATTTTTACAGGCTACTAGAAGGTCTTCTAAAAAAAGATAATAGTTTATACCTCAAACCCCATGTGTCAATCTCAATAAATATAAAATTCTAATCATGATGAGAAACGTATGTAATAGTCCTCACTGTTTCACAATTTGAGTTTTCAATAACTTTTACTTAAGTATATAATTGTCCCATTTTATTATTAGTTGCTATTACTCCCTTACTATTACTAAATTTTAAGTTAAATTTTACCCTAGCTATGTATGTATAGGAAAAACCAGCACTGTATATAAAGGTTTCAGTAGAACATCTTGGAACATGTCCCCCTTTAAGAGAGGATTACTGTACAGTTGTGTGCTGCCTAACCACATCAATGGAAAAACTGCATATCCAGTGGTGATCCTCCATTGTACTGCTTAGTGACATCACAGTCATCTTAGTTCATATAAGTGCACTGATATTGCACAGTGATAAAATCTCCTATTCACACATTTCTCAGAGTGTACTCCCATGTTGTTAACAGATACAGAACTGATATAGAACTATATACAGATAGATAAATGTCATAGCTATACAGTGAACATAGATTAAATAGCAGAAGCAGTTTGAAGAAATCAGAAAAACTAACTTCTTAGAAAATGAAAAATTAAGAATCTAATAGTTTCATAGCTTTAATAAAAATATGCGTGTGAACTTGTCTTTTGTTTTGTTGTTGCTCTTCCTCTGAAAATCTTTTGATATATCTACATACATAAACTATATTTCCAAAGTACATTTTTACAAAATTAATGAAGTACATTCTAAATATCAATTTTTATTCCTGAAAACAATCTTAAAGAAACTTTTACTTACTAAAGAACATTTTGTCATTTAAATAATATATTGTCATATTTTCCAGCAATCCAGTGTCAGGTTAAAAAACAGCATAACCCATTTCCATAAAGTTTAAAATCCAGACTTGCTCACTCTATATTTGAAATTTTTATGTGGTAAAACTGATGTCGTAAAATGCTGCTTTTAGAAATATGATATTCAAAACACTGTCTCTTCCAAAGAGAAGATTATTTCCTTTGGCAATACCTAAAGATCAGATTTATGTTTTTAAAGATGTATGTCTTTATTATCATTTCATAAAAATTCAGGTGCATCTTTGAAAACTGCTGCAGTGGTCAAAATATATCACTTTGTTTTCTGTCAAATGGGTGACTTCTCTGTGTGTAACAGTGCAGTTCAAATACAAAATTTTAATTAGGGTCATAACAAAACCTTTTCTACTACATACATATCAATCTATACAACTTTCACCCTTGTCATAGTTATTCAGTTAGTAATATGTGCATCATTATCATTTAAAAGGATATTTTTAGAAAATGTTTTAGTTGCAGATGGACACAATACCTTTATTTATTTATTTTTATGTGGTGCTGAGGATCAAACCCAGTGCCTCACACATGCTAGGCAAGCACTCTACCACTGAGTTACAATCCCAGCCCTAAAAGGGTATTTTTAAAAATCACTATTTCAGAGCACTTTTCTAATTTAAAATTTTCCAAATATTCTCTCAATGATGCACTTTTATTTTAGCTTATAACTCTATTAGAAATACATTTCCC
The DNA here is from genome assembly GCA_020662805.1 of Glaucomys volans. Classification (NCBI taxonomy): domain Eukaryota; kingdom Metazoa; phylum Chordata; class Mammalia; order Rodentia; family Sciuridae; genus Glaucomys; species Glaucomys volans. The sequence goes on from JAJEJO010000876.1 coordinate 378,076, forward strand.
ATAAATTAATAGCCATGCTCCAAAGATTGAGAAATCTTTTTCAACTTTAAATACTATTTCTACAATTTCATCAATTCACCTAATGACTCATTGCACTTTTGCACACAAATGCATGTCTTCTTCCAACATTTGTATGATTTTTCTCCTGTTCTGCAATTCAACATAGGTAGTTAAAAGTAGGTAACAGCATAATTCCATATGATATTGCATCTGTGTTTACATCTGGCTCTAATCACACACTTAGAGTGATTTATACAAAGCAAAGCAAAAGGAGGCATAAAAACACAACTATGAGAAATAATGACGCTATTATTTTAAAAATATTATCCCTAATTTGATAGAAATTTCTCATCACATGCTCCAAAGCTATTAAAACTGCAAACATAGGAGGGTATGGAATTTCAAAAATATTGGGAAGACTAAGAAAGGAAACAAAACCAGAAGTATTAAACAAATATCACTCTTGCTTTTATATCAGGATTGTCTTAACAAGTAATTGATGTTCTCAATTTATAATATACTTTCAAGTTATATTCTATGCTCAATTATATAATTCATATATATGAATTATATATATAATTAATGAATTATATAATTCATTAATTCATAATTCTGTAGTAAAGTTTCTCAATTCATCAAAAAGTGAACCATACCTATTAAACTATTTAGCTCTTAGGAATTAGAATACAGAATAAATATCTGACAGGAAATGAAAAACTATATTTACGTGTGTGAGCACGCACACACACGCACACACTATCCATGAGAAGTTCATACAGGCTAACCTGGCAATTCAGGTAATACTTTAATTCAAGACTACTGCATTATGGTACTGGTATGAGTACATTTATGGAAACCCCATTAAAAATAATTAGGGAAATAAATACTCCAAACATTCAACTTAATGAAAGGCTTAAAGTTTACAGTTACATTAACATAATCTTAGGGACACAAAACAAAAAGACATGACCAAATACATTAAGTTCTATGCAATTATGTATATGTAAAAGTAATAATTTTAACTTACATACTTTGCTGAAAGTAGTAATTCTGTGAATACAAGCAAGCAACAATTAATGAACTAGTTTATTACTCACTGCACTTAAATCCTCAAATCAAACTTATATCCTTAATTTATAATTGGTAATTTTACAGTTTATACACTAGCAATTTTTAACTAAAGAAATGGGATGGGGAAGGGCCACCAGTAGCAAATGGATTTGAAGGGTAAAGACAAGGTAAAATTTTAAAATCACTAACATCTGAAAGTACTGGTTAACAAAACTTTAGGAGTTATCTGCCATCCCATCTACACTCCAACCCTACATAAGTTATGGAAAAATTATGACACAGTATTATGAATCAAATTGTTTTCCTTAGCACACTTAACCATTTACAGCTTTTAATATCTAAAACAAAATTTTCAGGAAACCTATGAACAAAAGACAAATAAAAAGTATAGCCAATACACACTATAAATAGGGGTAATCTTTAAATTTTCTTCTCCAAATCTAAGAAAACAAAACTTTTTAAAAAGGGAATATGACTGCTTTAATGGAAGACTAAAATAATATCAATTTCTATTCAAGATTTAAAAAGCTAAAGTTCATATGATTATTCAAACTAAAATATTTCTACTTCTTTCTACTATCCAAAAACAAGAAAATGCTTCTGTCTAATTTATCCTGGGCCAGTTTTAAGTAACAATAAGATTCAGAATTATAACAGCAGATCCCAACCAGCACAGAAGACAGACAGACTTGTGACACAACTATATCCATAATCATTTTTGTTAGCATCCTCTACTGGTGGTTTCCAAAGACAGCAAGAAGGAATGGTGCTAATGACAGAAAAATATGTACCTGCTATTCCATCTAAGGTGAATCAATCAGCATGTGGTCATTAGTAGCTAGAGTACATTTCTCAAGGAAAAAAAAAATAAGAAAACCACATCACAAAGAGAGCAGAATGTGGAAAATCAGAAAAAACATTTTTTAAAATACAACAGAGCATTAAATTATAAATGGCAATAATCAATTTAAGCAATTCTAATGTCACTCCTTTATAAATGACTAACAGCATTACCATAAAGTTAAACCACACAACGCTTGATGCTTTAGCCAAACCTTACTCAACTGGCTTACCCCTGTCAAGTCATATTACTTGATATTCCCATTAATACTGTAGCCTGCAGATATATTCCAGAAAGGAAATTAAAATGTTTTACTGAAGGCTTAGCAATAAAATCTGCATACCTTATTTCAAAATTAATAAACAACATAAAATATCTCTATGACTATCTCCCACTGTATATACCACCATTTCATTAAAAGGATTTAAGAATTATTTCCAGGCAATTCTGTCCAAAAGCACATCTGCAACTTAAAGATGACTGCGTTGCTAAGAAATATTAACCAGCACCTATCCTGAGGTTTCACAACACAATGGCATGTAACTTCATTTTAATTTGCAAAAATATGAGACTAAATCAAATAGCATGGCTGTAATGATCAGCAATGGATAAAAATGCATGAGAACAAAAAGAAATACACGGATAGAGTCAAAAGTGATGAAAATGGAAGATACCTGTACAGTGCTATCTTAAACACCTTTTGTTTTCTGAGAATAATGCATACTGCAGACAAGGATTTTTGTGCTAAAAAGCCCCAAATCTGTTTTTCTAATATTAAACACAAAGGAAAAACACTGACAGCAAGCGTGGTAAATAAATCCCTCCCTCGAGAATGAAAGCAGCAGACAAGAGGGGGCTGACATACATGCAGGAGAAAACTAAACACCATCTTTTTTCTACCTGCACAAGTTGCCATTTGCTGCAGCGATCAAGAATCTCTTTTTCCTGTGGATTTCAAGTACCTTTCAGGAGAGCTTTTCCCCCTTTAAGTCATCTGTTGATATGTCTTAGGAGTATAATATTCACATCACAGAATGTCTAGGAGAAAAATCCATTCTTTCCTGTTCAGGTAAACATGTTTACAGCAGCTGCACAGTCGCTGGGTGGTTCAGACTCACATGTCACACACATGTCGTCAGCAACAAGAAAAGCCCCTTTCTCTGGCGATCAACATTTTAAATAAGGTAAAAAGCGAGCAACCCTTTCCGAACCAACTTACCTTTCATAAAGCCACATCAGCAACAGCCGCAACAGCTCAATATAGAACACACACTATGTGACGCTGAAACAGGAAATTAAAATTGCAATAGCCTATGCTCTGCTCCTTGCCATAACAAGTCATCTCTCCACAATGAGGACACCACATATACCTTTTGGTCGTAACTAAGAGACGTCTTTAAAATGCACATTTATTTGAAAAACTCAAATCATTCATGAAAGCAGTGATTTTAATGTCGGCTCAAATATGTCAAAAATATGTTTACGATTGGAAGAAAACATCTTGGAACAGCCTAAAACCTTCCTATCTGCTTCTAGACAGGAAATCCCACACAAAATCTAAAATTGCCAGGAAAGGTTACAAAACCTCGCGTTTCGCATCCCGGAGGGGAGGGAGAAAGAGAGCCCAGGCGCAGGGGGTGGGCGGGGGTGAGCGCGCGAGAGTTTTCACTTAAACACGTATTTCCTCATTTTCTGGACGTTACGCTGATCCCATCAGGCGCGCATTTATTCCCCCACTCTTAAAAACTCGTCGAAAAAATAACGCAGGAGCCAAAATGAGCTCCTGGGTCCGAAATGCACGCGTAATTCCTTATATAGACTCGGCCGCAGCCAGCGCAGGGCCGTTGCCGCCCATTATTATACAAACAGGTACCCGGCGCGGGCGGGGGCATCTCTCCACCGCGCTCCCGCCGCCCCCGGCCGGCCAGTCTCGCCCCTTTCGCCACAGGAACTGTCCAGACAATAACAATCAGCAGACATTTCACCGCTGAGCAGAAGGTAGAGAAGGCATAGAATCGCCCCCAGATAAGCAGAAATACAATCAACTTACAACGTCTCTTCAAACTGGAAAAAGCGACCGTGCAACCACCACATGTTCGGGACTCGATCTCTCTCCTTGTTTCTCTCTTTTTTTTTTTAAACTCTCACGCCAGGCAGAGGGGTGTGTGTTTCCCTAGCACATCAGCACAAATCAATACACACTGCAGCTGCAGCGCGAGCAGCAGCCCGGCGCGTCCGTCAGTCCGTCCGCCCCCTCCCCCACCCCCACCCTCCTTCCACCCGAGACCCAGAGAGCCATCCAAGCTCCATTATCCGGCTTCAGCGCTCCGTGCGTCCGGCCCAGGTAATAACTTCCCCAAAAACCGAAAGAGAAAAGAAAGGCGTAAGCACACAGTCCCATCCCGGCGCCCAGAGCGAGTCCTGCTCGGGGAGGGGGATCTGTCTGTGGTGCTTCCAGATCTCTTGAAACCAGGTAGTAACTCCACAACACACCGACTGCCCGAGCTCGCCGCCATCCACAGAGCGCCCTGGCAGCACCAAGTAGGTGCCCGTTCCTGCCTGTGCCCTCTGTGCCGCCCCACCAGCTCCGCACAAAATGGGGACCTCCCTCGCGCGGATCCGCGCCCCAAGATCGGGAGCCCGGGGGCAAAGTAGCCGGGGGTGCAGAGGAAGGAGGGGCGTGTGGGGACCCGCGTCTCTAGAGCCCCGTTCCGCGAGCGCACTGGTCACAACTTTACCGCCGCCGGCCGAGCCGGGTCCGCCCGCGGCGCGCTCCGCCGGCGCCCGCGCACACGCGCGCACGGACAACACGCAGCCGGGCCGTCCGTCCCGCCGTCGCCGCCGCCCGCCGCGCGCCCGCAGCCCTGCCCGAGCCGCGGGCCCCGGACTCCAGCGCCTGCCGTGGCCGTGGCGCGCGGAAGCCACTTTGCACGGTCAGCGCCGGGCACAAGTTTGTTCCTAGGCTCCCGGGGCCCTGGGCGCTGAGGGAGCTGAACGCAGAGAGAGCTGAAGAGGAGGGGGAGAGGGAGGCGCCGAGGGGCAAAAAAGAGTGGGGAAAAGTGCGAAAAGAAGCAACAGTCGCTCCACCCGAGACCAGAAAAGTGGCCGGCCGCGTCCCTGCCGGCCGCCCTGCGCCGGGGATGCGGCGGCGGCGGCGGCTAACGGTCCAGGGAGGCGGCAGGGGCGGCAGGAGCCGCTAGGCGGAGAGAGACCAGGTAAGAGACATAACGGTTCAGGGAGAGCGAGCGGCCGCGGCGCGGCTCCGGCAGTGGCGGCAGCGGAGGGGGGCAGAGAGCACTACTTTCTACTTTCCCACTCCACTTTGCCCGTCCCTGCCCCGGCCGCCCCCAACCCGGCTCGCCCCCCTCATCCCCGGGGGCGCCCCGGCTGCCCGGCTCCCCCTGACTCCGCCGCTCCCCGGTCCCCTCCGCCACTCACCGTTATTGCGCCGCGGGTTCGCCTGCTTTCTGCGCTTACACCTGGGGCCATCCGCCATGATCCTCTCGCTTGTGTCTAAATGCTCGAGTCACCTCCTCCCCCTCCCTCCCCCTCCCCCCCCACCCCTCCGCCTCCACCCCTCCCCCCTCCCCACCGCACCTGGTTTACGACACTCGCGGCTTTACGACATCACCTTCCTTACACCTAGAGGCGCTCGCTCTACGGCCGGAACCTTGTTGCTAAGGGCTGGACGGTTTGCGGCAACCTAGGACGCTGCAGAGTTTGAATTGAGAGGAGAGGGAAAAGTTTTCCTCAGGTGTGGCTGGGTGAGAGATTGGGTCGTTGGGATACGGTGGGGACGTGGTCAGAAGGGCGACCGGCTGTCCGAGTGGGAAAGGTGAAGTTGGAGTAGCGGCGTTCTGCGACTGAAGTAGCCACACCCGCCTTGGCTGTTTAGGACGCTGACGGGTCTGGCTGCTGCTACTCTGGACCCTGTGCCCTCAGAACGGCCCCTCTGAGCGTAGTGAGCGACCGTCGGCCCTCCCTCTTCCTGAAGGTTGGACTCGGCTCCCACGCCTGGTTCGTCCGCCCTGCGCACTTCGGGGCCAGGGAGAGGGTCGTGCTCTGGACAACCCCAGGGAGTTCCCATGATTCGGGGAAGGACGGGTTCGGGGAACAGTGAGGGAGTGATTGGGGAACTCGGCCTTTGACTGCCAGGACACGCGGCGTCACGAAAGCGACTACCTGACCCGCTGGGTCCTGACTCCCGTCCCTCACACGGACGCACGGTTTTCCCCGTAGAGAATCAGGATGGGAAGTGACTTCAGTTAGGCTGAACTTCAGCTGGACCGAAAGAGACGAGAGGTTCCGCTTGCAGTAAAGCGGAATGAGTAATACCCACACAGTGCCTGTCTCACTTCCTCATACGCGCCGGGCTCTCACCTGCTGTCACCTTGGCCTCCCCCGCCCTGCCTTCCTCTCCGCCCTCCCGGCTTTCATCTCTGGGTAGACCGCCGGACTCGTAGGCGTCGTGACTTAAGAGTTTAGGTATTAAACAGGCCATGGTTTACTTGTTAAATGAGCCGTCGTCGCTGTGTAAGGACCTTAAGGCAAAAAACAGATGTTTTTGATGCGGATAGGTTGCTGATTTTTATCTTAATTCCTTGACTCTGTACAAGTTCGGGGATTTCTAGAAGACCATCTGTATAACACCACAAATACTGAAAAAGTTGTCTTCAAAATGTAGGATTTGAATTTAGGTCTCTCCTCCTGCTCCCCGCCCTTTTTAAAATGAGGAATTTTCTGAGAACAACTGTATGGAATAAATGAGCTATATTTCAACTAATGTAGTTATAAATTAGCAACATAAGACCAATAAATAGAGATATCGAGCAAACAGAAACCTGACCTGTGAATAGTGAATAGTGTAGTGAATAGTGAAACAGTACTAGCATAATAGATGCTTAGTAAATTTATGCCTACAATTTTTGTCATGCCTATGGCAGAACTTTTTATTGAAATTACCGTTTAAACACGACCTACCAGAAAATGTAGAGGATTCATTGATGAGTCTCTTCAAACCTTTCAACCGAAATAACCTCATAGCTAAAGTCTGGACTTCTAAAATCAGATAGTTTCAATCCTGAATATAAATTAAAAGATGCCCCATTTGCTTTGGCATTTTGAAAAATGCATTATTTATCAGTGCATGAAATGGGACTATAAGTAATCTTTGCTCTGCGTTATGTATCTGTGCTCTTTCCCAATCCCAAAACTAGAATCATTGTTCCTAATGATCATTTTAAATGCAGGCATTTCTCAATCCCCTCAATACCATGTTGACTGAAACTTAGCGTGTCAGAATGCTTGGTCCAATTGTAATTTTTTTCCTCCCCTTTTTAAGGGCTATATGATACTCTTCAGTTACCTTCTGAATCAGGTCATAGACTTTATGTTTTGCCAGAAATTCCCTCCAAACTTTTTTATATTGCTAACCTAATTTCCAGCCAGAAAAGAAATACATAAATATTTCTAACTCTAGCACATTTTACCTATCCTTAAACTTAGGAATACATGCCATTTTTTTCTTCTGACTTAAAAATATTTACCAAGTTTCTTTCAGTCTTCATCCTCACCTTAAATAAGAAACAAAATGAGTTAAAGTCATTTTATTCCTTACTTTAGTGATTACTAATTTGGTTAACTTAAGGTAGATATTATGTGATCAGATAACTTTTTAGGTAGGTTTTTTTTTCTTGTTCATTTTTGTATCCTCAACACCTAACAGAGGACCTAGTCATAAGTAGATACTTAATAAATAAATATTTCTTAAATAAATTAACATCTACCTTCATCACATACATCCTTGGGAACAGTTGAAATTATGAATGTGATAGCCACTTACTGTCATATCCAGTCTAATTGCTCTTGATTTTAGTTTCTTCATAATCATTTTCCCTAAATGATTAATTCTGCTCAGTTCTAAATTTTATATTTGTACAAGAAATACTGAGATCAAATCTAATATAAATTTTGTAAAATCATTAGTTAGCTATATATTATAAATTAAATACTTGACTGATATACCTTATATAGTATTCTTGAAAACAGTGAAATCTAGACTGAAAAGAAAGCAGAAAAAAGTAAATCAAAAAATAAAATCCTGCTTTAAACTTGATGCATATATGATAGTTGCTTATCTCTTAAATGTTAACTGGCGATGGGAAAACTCTAGAATTGCTTTATAAAGAAAGCAATTTATTAAGAATTAGAGTAAATTGAACAGTAGAGGTTACTGATGATATGTTCTGCACTATTGGTTTTCAGTAATTATAATGCCATCATACAACAATCATTCAGTATATGCTCCTATTTTTAATGTGTCAATGAAATGTTAGCACTGCTTCTACCAAGCACTGTGATTATATAGGCTGAAAGGCTGAAAGTCAGGTATTCTAGAAATGAATTGTCTTTTCCAAATTTGCTGGGAAGGTATAAATGGGAAGAATATTTTTAGTATTGATTTTTTTATATATTTTCATAATTTGTAGTTATTTGCTTTTCATATAAGCTTTATGTATGTTAAGACAAGAGTTCAACAAAATTATTTTCAAGTTTAAATTGCACATATTTCATGGTGTTCCACATCAAAGGTATGATTTTCATGTACCTCACTTCCCAAATACATTTGAGTACAGCAATATATTATTATCTAATCATCAGAATTTTAAAATTGGTTAATTTCATGGAAGTCTGAATAGCATGTTGGTGTTCCTTCTCCATTGGATGGCTATTTTCCATCCTAGAGCTCTGATGGGGAAAAGAATGCATTTGATACATGTTATCCCTCAAAGAATAGAATATGGAGGTCTGGTCAAGCTTCTTCTTAATCCATGGTTCAACTAAGACAATCTGTGATTCCCAATGGGACCAAGAGTACAAGTATGATCATTTTATAGCTGCAGTTTCACCAGTTCTGTAATCACAAGAGTCAAACAAGGAAACATGAGCAAAGGAGGATGTAGAACCAATGGTTGACCTCAGGACCCATGCCTGCTTTTCAAATAAAGCTTTCCCAGGAGGTGGTAAAAAGGACAATTGTATATAAGTGAATAAACTTAACAGATGAGGCTTCTTATATAGGGAGCAAGTTTTCAGGAATATTTCAAGTATAACGAAATGTTAAGTGTAAATATATTTAGGGAGTGATGTTTGTAGGATGTCAGTGAAAATCCAAAAAACTAGTACTAATCTTTCCCATAAAATCACAGTAGTTGAAGAAAATTGCTTTCAAAAACTGCCTTCTTAAAAAACAATTTTAATTGGGGTGAGATGAAATATTAGGGTAGTTTTGATTTGCATTTCTCTTATTACTAGAGATGTTGAACATTTTTTCATATATCTGTTGATTGATTGTAGATCTGTAAAGTGTCTGCTCATTTCCTTACACCATTTATTAATTGGATTATTTGTATTCTTGGTGTAAAGTTTTTTGAGTTCTTTATAGATTCTGGAGATTAGTGCTTTATCTGAAGTGTGTGTGACTAAGATTTTTCTCCCACTCTAAAGGCTCTCTCTTCACATTGCTGATTGTTTCCTTTGCTGAGAAAAACCTTTTTAGTTTGAATCTATCCCAATTATTGATTCCTGCAATTAGAATGTCTATTATCAAGAATATAAGCAATGATAGGTGTTGTTGAGGATATGGGGAAAAAGGTACACTCATACATTGCTGGTGGGGTTGCAAATTGGTGCAGCAACTCTGGAAAGCAGTATGGAGATTCCTTAGAAAACTTGGAATGGAACCACCATTTGACCCAGCTATCCCACTACTTGGCCTATACCCAAAGGACTTGAAGTCAGCATACTACAGTGACAGAGCCACATCAATTCACAATAACTAGATTGTGGGACTAGCCTTGATGCCCTTCAGTAGATGAATGGATAAAAAATACTGTGGTATATATACGCAATGGATATTATTCAACCACAAAGAAGAATAAAATTATGGCATTTACAGGTAAATGGATGGAGTTGGAGAATATTACGCTAAGTGAAATAAGCCAATTCCAAAAAACCAAAGGCTGAATGATTTCTCTGATAAGTGGATGATGATATAAAACCAGGGGTTGGGAGGAGGCAAGAAAGAAGGAAGGATGGATTGTATAGAGGAAAATGAGGGGTGGGGAGGAGGGAGTGGGGGGGCAGGAAAAATAATAGAATGAGACAAGTCATTACCCTGTGTACATATATGATAATGCAAATGGTGTGACTTCCTCATGTGCAACCAGAGAAACGAAAGTTGTACCCCATTTGTGTACAATGAATTTAAAAAGACAGTTTTTATTATTGATATTACATAAACATGAAAACCCTTTTAAATAGTTGGAATTATAGATAAGAGAGCAGCATGAATATTTTGAAATTGAGTGAATTTTAATTATTAGCCTTGATATCAGGGGTCCAGTATCTGATTTCTGCTGTTTTTTTCTTTGTTACTTTGCATTTCTTTTCTCTGGCATCTTGACTTCTTTTAGCAGCAGATTGGTTGTGTATAGAGTATGGCTGTTTCTTTGACCTACAGCCATCTCTGTAATCCACAGGTTCTCAGTTATAATCACAACTACTGTTAAATTACATATAATATATATATATAAATTATATAATATTTTCATATAGATCTATCTCCTGTAGGCAGTGACAGGTTTTAGATGTCCCACCATTGTGTTAATCTCTCATAACAAAATTGAGATAAGAAATACCCAGTGTTCAGTTATATATACAACTTTAAGATCTTGGTCAGACCTTTCTCATTCCTTCATCTCTTACCTCCAGTTTTTTTTTTTTTCTCACTCTCCTCATCCTACATATATACTAGACTAGCCATTGTGCCCCTCCCACTGGTTTACTTTTTGATCATTCTCTTAATCTTCCTTTGTGCGAGGTCTGATAGCTCTGTTCAGATCATTTCCCTTTCTTTTTTAAGTTAAGATTTTTAAAATTGTTCCCAGCTCTATAAAATGCTTTGGTTTTTCATATGATGCTTGTTACTGTCTCACACAAAATTCGTTCTCTGCCTTCCATGCTCTTAGTAGCTGACTTTTGTGGACCACATCAATGAACCAGGCTCCATTGCCCTTTGGTTTCTGTTTGGTTTCAGCCAGTTTGGGAGGCATTGGCAAATGATCAGAAGGAGGAGAGGAAGAGAGTTTGGGATATTGATTCCACTCTTTTTCCTGCCTGATTGTGGTTATAGCTTCATTCTACTAAGGCCCATGACCTTTGTCAGACACCTCTGTCCCATGCCTAAAGACCTTGAAGAGTTCCAGAAACTACTAGTTCCCTTTGTGCCTTCAGGCCTATGGATGATAATGGTTGGATGCTGTATCATTGCTTCCCTTGAAACCTGCCCAGACCTTTTTAAATAGTCTCTTCATTATACTTTCTTCAGTTACCCTTTGAGTGTGACATCTGCCTCCTCCCAGGGGCCTAAGTAACACAAATAGACATTAAAAATTATTTTTAACCCTATTATCATCCAAGAAATCTGCTCCCAAGAATTATAGTCTTAAAGTTTGAATCTGATGTAAATGTCTTCTGTCATTCATTGAACATATAAATACATATATTTGCATGTTCTAATTTGTGTGTACATGCAAAATCTGATAAATACAATTACATAGCAATTGTTCAAGAATTTGATGGGATGAAGACATCTGTCCTAATTGATCCAAAATCTAGTTCAATTCACTTTATGTTCTTAAAACAATAAGAGGGGAAAAAACACATTACCACAGTATTAAGGTAGAGATCCTAGCCAGTTGTCCCCAATATGTTTCCTACTCTTTAATGATAGAACTATCTACTCTTACCACACAGCTCCTTGAAATAATGTCTTTATTTTCTTCTCTGCATGTACCTAGGTGCTACTAGATATGACCAATGAGATAAAAGTGGAAATGGTGTGTGCAACATTGAGGAAGTTCTTCAAAAGAAGATGATTTGCCATTCTTTCTTTTCTTCCTGCTGGTTGAAATTAGACATGCTGGTTCAAGGTCCTTAAGGAAGGCAGAGCAACAAGACTGAAAGAGCGGAGTCCTTGACACTGGAATACCACAATCAGCCCTTGACTTTCTACCTTCACCCACTTTTACATGGAGAGAAATAAACTTCTATCTTATTTAAGTTACAATTATCTTAGGTTTTCTGACATACATAGCCAAAGTTATCTTGTTCAATGTGAGTATGTATATTAGCTTCCTATTGCTGATGTAGAAAGAATCACAGATTTAATGGATTAAAACAAATTTATTGTAATTCTGCAATTCAGAGTATAAAATGGGTCTCATGAGACTAAAATCAAGGTTTTGGCAAGATGGGTCTACTTCAGAAGACTCTAGGGAAGAATCTGTTTCTTTGCCTTTTCCAGCTCCTAGGCTGCTCACATTCCTTGGCTCTTTAGCATCTTCTTCCATCTTCAAAGCCAACAACATCTGGCAGTCATTCTTATATTGCCAACTCACTGGTTCTTTTTATTCTGCCTCCCTCTTCCACATAAAAAGGACTTTGCTATCCAGTTGAACCCACCCAGGTAATCAGAACATCTTCCTATTTCAAAATCAACTGATTAGCAAGCTTAATTCCATCTGCAATTTTTAATTCCCCTTTGTAATATAACCTAACAGTCACAGGTTTGGGTGATGAGGATATGAACACTTTTGTGGGCCACTGTTCTGCCTACACAGTGTACAAATTTTTAGGTTTTGTGATTGAGAAATATGTTTTCACTTGATTTATCTTTAATACACATGCAACTTTATAGCATGCTAATTGGCCATTACTCTTTATAGAACATTTGGCATTATGCACCATAGTTTTTAATAATTATTCATTGATTAATTTATTCAACTAATATTCTTGAGAATATTCTATTTGACCAACACTGCATCCAGTGCCTGGCCTCAAGAAGCTTACAAGTCTGTGGGAGAAACATTTCCAAAAAGTCTGTTATACAAATGTAAGGGAGGCATGGTATATGTAAGAGAGAGAGCTAAGCTCTCAGGAAGTCTTTCTGAAAGTTCTACTAAGCACTGATTTTATATGTGAAGCACAGTTATTCTAAAAGTGAATTATAATCTTTTCCAAATTTACTGGGAAAGTGTAAATGGGTAGAATATTTTCAGTATTGTTTTTCTTTATAATCTTCATGATTTATTTGCAGTTATATACTTTTCATACAAGATTCATGTATAAGTTAAAGTTCAACATAAATGATTTTCAAGTTTAAATTGTACATATTTCTTGGTTTTCCTCACTTTCCAAGCACATTTGAGTATAGCAATTTATGATTCTCTAAACATCAAAAATTTTAAATTGGTTAATTTCTTGGAACTCTGAATAGCATGTTGGTGTTACTCCTTCATTCATTGTCTATTTTTGATCCTAGTGCTTAGATGTGAGGGGGTGAGAGAGAATTCAGAGATAGAAGTCACAGTGTATACAAATCCTACAGATGAAAGCATAGTACTTTGGGGATGTATATCCGGTAGAATTAAGTCCCACATAGCTTATAATTCCCCATATACTTTAGTTTGTCACTGTCTCTGGTAAGCATTTATCACTTAAATATATGTGGCTTTTGTTTGTTTTTCTTTTTTTATGTCTGACCCCTCTCCAAGTCATCTTTGTGTTTCTGATACTGAAAGCAGTACCTGTCTGAAGTATTCTTAGTAATTATGGAAAAGATGGAAAGTTTTTGTCACTGGTGAGTCATTCCTGCACAGTGGTTTTGTGAAGAGCAAAGAGAATAGTGTATGTGGACTGTTCCACATGGTATCTGGCATTTGAAAAACAGTACATGAAAGGTAACAAAAAAGAAAATATAGCAGATTCACAGGCAAAGATTAAAGTCAGATGTCAAGGGCATAATCCACATAGTGCCTTTATCTTCAAGGCTAAAACAATTTTTATCCCTGAAATTGTCATTTCAAGCATACATGTAACTAAAGAGCAAAAGGAAGAGAGAATATTAACATGTTTTGCTTAGCATTAGTTGGAATATTGTCTAAAAATGTTGGCTTACCTTAGCTATATTGTTTAAGGAACTGCCTCTACAATAAGTACACTTCCTACTAGGATAAATATCACTATTTGCAATGCAATTAGCTAGCCTGTGGCTCATGCTACTCTTCTACAAGTCCATTTTAAAAATGCAAGTTAAAGATTATGGAAGAAATATAAAAATTGCCTTAGTTTTGTTTCTTGGTTTGCATGTTACAGACACCTGTTTGAAGTGTAGAAGCAAAAGTAGGAATTTATCATAAAGATATTAGTGATTTTTTTTTCATAGAATCCAAAAGTAGAAGTGAAGTCAGGTCTCACAAATGAATCAAACACCTCTAAATGTACAGGTGGTGCCTTTCCATTACTTGCCTCTGGGTCTCTGTTTCTGTTTCATTTTGTGGCAGGGCCTACTGCTGGGCACGAAGGTGGTCTGGACTTGGAAGAGGTATGAGGAGACAGATAAGCACCTGCCATAACCATTCCATTCCATAATGCTTAGAGAAAAAAATCCTACTTCACAAGTGTTATTCAATAAAGATTGTATTGTTCAGTGTTTTTTCACATGTATAGTTAATGTAGTTAAAACTGTCTATTTTTCCATATACATATAAGAACAACATATAATTTAGTATTATGCTATTTTCACTTAACATATCCATTTTCCTACATAGCGATGTAACTGTTATATTTGTCCTTTTTTACATGATTGTAACATTCAGGTTGATAGGTGTCATTTACTAAGCTAGTTTCATATTGTTGAAAGTTTTACTTATTTTTGTTTTATAAAGATAAACACTATTATAATGCAGTATTGTTTTGTTTGAAATTTGATAATTTCCTCAAAGAATACTCTCAAAACTGTAAATACTTAATACATGGAAATGACTATATTTGTCTTTTTGACAGATTGTGAGCTTATTTTTGAAAAAGATTGAACAAACATGATGTCACTAGAGATTTACAAGTTTGACCATGATTTAAAATTTTCCAAAATTGGTAGTTTATTTACACAGACCAAAAACATTTGAATTCCTTGATATTTTTAGTATAGATATGTAGGAAAACACTTAAATGCAACAAGAACATATATAAAACATATAATAAGTTCCATACTGGATTAAATCAATGATTACTCCAGCTCTGGATCTTAAGACCTAATCAGGCTCTTTCATGTTAAATTCACCTTGTTCTGGTTTTGAAAAACTTTTTTTTCTGAAGATTTTTGCAAAGGACTGGCTTTATAACCAGTTTTGTCTCTGAAATTATCTATGTAGACTTTGTCCAAGGTGCTCCATTAATGCAAATGCAGTTGAATTTAATCACATTTTTCTTTCAAGATTAATTTGTAAGGTTTTCTATAGATCATTAAAATGCCCACAAAGAGCCAAATTGTTTTATTTCCAGCTTTGATCTTTTTATATTTTTGTAACAACGGTTTAGGTATTTACATTGTTTTACTTCAGTAGCTATATTTTAATTAAAGGTAAAGTTATTCCTAGTTAAAATAGTTGTAAAATATACACATTTGGAATCAAGGTTATTAAGCATATTTTGGTATTACAACTAAAAGTGTTGTAACTATTTGTGGAATTTTATTCTTTTCACACAGAATTAATTACTGTCATAAAATAAGTACCTTCTCTGGTGGCTCAATTTATTTTGTGAAATCTACCCATTGATACTGTGCTTTTGATTTATAAAATCACCAATAAATAGATACTTTTTTAAAAAAAGAGTCCATTTTCCTTATAAAATATATAAAATCTTTCAGCAGATATTTTCATTAGCTATCGTGGTATTTTCAGTAAATGCCAAAAAGTAATTTATGAATATATAAAACATCAAATATTTAGCATAAACATTAGCAGAAATGGTTCATAGAATAATTGATTCATATATTATCTGCTAACAAAGGATTAACATTGACATTATAAGAAATTATAATTAGTATTTTGAGCTGATCAAGTAAATTTATTTCGGTTCTCTGTTGTATTTTCTATGACCATGGAAGACCTACTTAAAAAAGTATAGTTTTGAATTCTGTTTATTTCTCTTTTTTTCCTTACTACCTAGTTTACTTATATTTTTGTCTTTTCTTGAACTTACTTTCTTCAGACTTTGGGTACGTTATGGTCATAAATCAAACCACTAAGATCCACTTTTGAATGTTGATATTGGTTTCAAAGCGTGTCCTTGTTCCATCTGCTCCCCTCTGATTGCTACAAAGCTGACCAAAAGGCTCTCAACCGGACAGAAACATTTGATGCAAAGAATTTGACAGCCCATTAGCTAGAAAACTATTCCCTGAATAATTTAAAATTGTTTGAAGTCTTTCTTCTATATATAAAATAGTTCTATAGTTCTATTCATTTTTGCATTCCTCCTTTGTGTAGCCTTGGAGAAAACAGATCAGTGTTACCGCAGCAAAGGACATCATGATGCCAAATAGGAAACAAGGACTTGGAAGACGCTTTGGACCTCTTAATTCCAGGCCACTTGATAGCAGATACAGTTCATTACACAAGAAAATTGCTTGATCTTGGGAAAAGAGGGTGCTGTAGGTGAGGGAAAATGAGTTAGTCACCAATACAGTTCACCTTGCAATTCAGTCGTTTAGATCTAACCACAGAATGATTGCTGCCATGTTCCAGACAGAGAATGAAAGCTTCTTTGCCCTATAAGATGGTGAATCATCTCTCTTCTTTGTTTAGATTCTAGGGAAAAGAGTAAAGGGAAAAAAGGAGGATCCTTTTCCCAATCCTTTCACCCCTCCCAATCTGCCCTTTATTCTTCATAACAACAAATCCTATGTTTAAATTCTGTTGAACTTGATAAACAAAATCATACCCAGGGATCTTCCAGGACAAGATTGTAAAGCATAAAAAATATGTAAATATTTAGAAAAATAGAAGCAGAAGTATTTCAATGAATATTATATGTTCAATATTTCTATAAATATAATATGCAAAATTTTAAATGACATATGATTCTATACTCTATGATGTTGAGCAGTTTCATGAACACGAAATATTCCTCCTGCTCTAATGATTTACTTTCTGAGAAAATCCCCCCACCACCACCCACATCCGTCCCCATCTGCCATTTATTTATTCTTCATTGATTGCCCTGGTCTCTCACCACCTACCCCAAATTTTTAACATTTATTTTATAGTCAAGTATTTCATGCCATATGTCTCATGCTATATTATAAACACTTTTATGACCAAGAGCTTAGATAACTCCTCTTACAGTTATGAGTATATTTGAATATATATATTTTTAAATAGATATCCCATAGCTATATTATCTATGTCAGGTATAAGAAGAGAGTACTGAATGGAATCTGATATAGAAGGAGATCAGTCTGTCTCAGAGCAATTGATTAATAACCTGAACCTAACTTGATAGGAAGCACAAAACTGAAAAACAATAACCCTAAAAAGGTTAAGTGGACTACCCATCGTATGTGATTAACCACTACATTTTAGTATCATTACATATATTAGGATATTGTGAGTTCTATGAACCAAGGAAGAAAAGATCAATCTTTGGAGTAAGAATCTTTAAAATGACTAGGCAAAATACAAAATAAAAAAGAGAAAAATGAAAAATGACAGAAGTTGATAGTCTTTCATTATCCAAAACAGCTTAAATTCTGAATTAGAATTTAGAAGCCCTGGAATAGAAAGAGATCTAGATTATCATTGAACATGAAGACATGACAGTATATCTTTGGAATTTTGACAAAACGTCAAAAATATGTCTTCTAAAGTAAATGCCTCTATTGAGGAAAACCAAGAATTGGGAGAAATGCAAATATTGTATTGCTGGTAACATAACCCACAAACATAATAAAAAGATTATTTTGAAACAAAAAGGGTCTTTCTTATGTTAACATAGTATATGAAGCCAAGAACTAATAACTATTGTCATTCCTTTTAGACTAAAGCAAAGTGCCAGCCAGCTACATACTTAATTAGTAAAACTCTGAAAGTATTGTATCTCCAATATACACGAATTAGTTAAATAGAAGAGTTAAGACATGGTAGAAATAGAGATGAAGGAAGAAGTTCTTTAAGCTATCACAAGATGATATCGTGGAAGGAATTTTCTCAAGAAGTTTTATCATCAGACCGTTTCCTGTCAAAAATTACTTCCAAGTTGGAAGAAATCTTAGAAATCTATCTAAAAGATAATGTAGAGTAAAAACAAATTCCCTTCTACCACCTAAAAAAGTTTTTAGGAGACTTTAGAGAATTAGAACTAAGATTGATTTCTGCAAGAATATGATTTTGTACACATACAAGATAACAGTGATTGAGAATTTCATAAGGTACAATGAAATAAATGGGGAAATGAGAAAATGATGATTATAACAAAACAGTAGGAGCCTAGTCGTACTATTAAAGGGGAAGGACTACTGGAAAGAATGTAGATACAGATACAAATAGCATTTTTTCTGGAAAGAAGTGTAAACAGAGAAAGAGTTTCTTTTAAAAGTCATTCAAGTGCTGAGAAAACTGGATATCCACATGGAGAAGTATAAAATTAGATTTTCATCTCACACACTACACAAATCAACTCAAAATGGATCACAGACTTAAACATGAAAAATATAGAAGTGGCAGATCTAAACGTAAGGGAAAATCTTCAAGACATTGGTCTGGGCAGTGATTGTTTTAGATATGATCCAAAAAGCATAAGCAACAAAAGCAAAAATAGACAAACAGGATTATAACAAACTAAAAAGCAAAGGAAACAACAGTGAAGAAACAACCTACAAAATGGAAGAAAGTGTTTGCCAACTAGACATCTGACGAAGGATGAATATCCAGGATACATAAGACTCTGGAAGAACTTAACAATAAAATAAGTGATATAAAAATCTGCAAATGGTTTGAATAGACACTTCTCAAAAGAAAATACAAATGACCAACAGGTATATTTAAAAATTGTTTAATGTCACTAATAAGATAAATGCAAATTAAAACTACAATTACTACATCACACCTGTTATCAAAAAGGTGAAAGGGAAGTGTTAACAAGGATATGGAGAAAAGGAAATCCTTATAAACTGTTAATAGGATTATAGACTAGTACAGCCATTTTAGAAAACATCATGAAGTTTCTTCAAAAAATTTTAAAAAGAACTACCATATGATCCAGTAATTCCACTAGTAGGGATATATACAAAGGAAATGGAATTAGTTTATTGAAGAGATTTCTTCACTTCTGTGTTCATTATAGCACCATTCACAATAGCCAAGATAGAAAATCAGCCTAATTTCTATCAACAGATTAATACACAAAGAAAATATGGTACATATATACAGTGGAGTACTACTGAGCCTTAAAAACAAAGGAATCAGGTCATTTGCAACAACTGGATGACAATGGAGCACATTGTGTTAAGGGATGTAAGCTAGGAACAGAAGAAGAAATACTGTGTGATCTCACTTATATGTGGAATCCAAATAAGTCAAATTGGAAGCAGAGACCAGAAACTGGTGTGGGGAAGGTTTGGGAGATTTGGGCCAAATCATTCAAAATTTTAGATAAGAGGAATAAGTTAAATCTGTTATGTACCATAGTAACTATATAATAATACATTGTATATTTGAATATTAAATGTCATTAACAATGACCTCAAGTAGAACTAGATTTTAAGTGTTCTTGCCACAAAAAAGTCTGTGAGGTAATGCATATGTTAACTAGCTTGATTTAGCCAATCCACAATGTATCCATATATCAAAACATCATGCTGTATACCATAAACATACACAATTTTTACCTAACAATTTAATCAAACAAGTCATTAAAAATCTTGGAACAAAAGAAATTACAGTGAAATTGAGTATTTTAAAGGCTTCTGGGTTGAGCTTACTATTGGTTTCATGCACAAGATTTATTGTTCTTTCAGTAGCAGGGAAGGTCAACTTAGTTAGTCATTCCAGAAAATCTTGTGGGATTGTTTTTAGAAGACTGCAAAGCCATGTACCTAAGTAAGATAAAATGGAAACCATGTATTAGGCCAAAGATATCAAAAGATGCCATTTAAACTTATAAACCTAATGTGGATCCAAGGAAGAATACTTAGTCTTTTTAAAAGAGGGAGACAAAAATTCATCCATTCATTCATTCATTCATACATTCTGCAAAAGTATTTGTCTGCTTTTATGTGTCTAGGCACTGTTCTAAGATCTTGGCATATTTAAAGGAACCAGAAGCAAAAATCCCTGCCGAGCAGCACATACATTGTTATGGAATGAAACATAGAATAAGCGATAAAAAGAAATTATATAACATATTTGAAAATGTTGAAATGCTACAGAATAATAAAGAAGAGTGATGATGACTGGAGATGTGGAGGCATCATGGTTTCCTTTTAAGTTACAAAATCTAAAACTCAGTTTTCTGTGTTGTCTAACATTCTCAGAAAGGTGCACATCAGTATATTAAGAAGGAAGTCAGTGGAGCCAGGCATGTGGGGGCTGCCCAGTATGATTTTTAACTACTCAATAATTCACTTTCAGTTCAAAGCAGATGTCATAGCAAAAAGTTGTAGAATTCCTGTAAAAGAAATGCTATAATAAACAAAATCTGTGATGTCTCCCATTAATTGAATCCCTAACACCTGTTCTTTTTATTTACCTTATTTTTGTTTTTCATTTTGGTAAATACTATTTCTCTACTATTTTAAAAACAAAATAATTGAACATATGTGCAGTTTTAGTTATAAAAACATTTACATTTTTTCATCAGTGTTAATGAAGATATAATTGTCTATGTTTGTATGCCTGAGAAAATAGGGATAATTTATTTAACTACCACAAATGAATATGTATAGCTCATCTGTTTAAGCAGAGGCTGAGGAATTATAAAGGAATTTACTAGCTTAGGGATAGGATAGGGACCTTGCATCTTTTACTTAGCTCTTTTAGTTTTTTCAACGATGTAACTGCTGTAGTAGTTCTACTAGAGGTCATTGTTCATGACACTTAATTTCAAGACCATATAGATTCTTCATAGGTAATTTCAAAACCATATAGATACTTCTGCCTCCTTTTTTCTGCCCTTGAAAGATCATTATAATTAGGAAAACAATATATTATTATTAAACTACAATGGTAATAGTTTAAGGAGCTTTATGCTCTTTACTAGTTAAAATCTCACTTGACCATCATAATAATGTTATGATATCAGAAAGATTCACTGGAAACAGCCTTACAGAGGCTACTTACCAAAGGCACTGACCTACTGGGTCTGGGGTAGAAAACACCAGGTGTTGGGCTGAGGTGAATTCTACAAACATCTAAGCTATTTCTGTTTAAGTGGCTTGGTTTTGTTGTCAAAATTGAAACAGAGTTTAATAGGACTGACCAAATCTAGATATTGTTATTGTCTAGGTAAACTCTTGTCATTTAATGACTAAGCATCTCTCCTATTGCTCCACTCTTCCTGTTTCTCTTCCTCAGTCAGGGGCTCAGCTCACCTCATGTCACCTTTCCTATTCATCTTTGGGATAGGGACAGAACTATAATAAATCTCAAATAAGGGAAGCAACCAACAATGTACAAGAATTTCAGTTGGCTTGTTTAATGTTATGTTCACTTAGTCTATGAACTTTAAATTTTTTAAAAAGTGAAACAATATCTCATGTAATAATTCTTAATAATTCAAAATTTTTAAGATTGAAAAAACTCAAACTGGATATTATAAAATATTTCAAAGCCAGGGGTTTTTCTTTTGCTATTTTGTATATAATTTATGAATCAAAATTTTAGAATTCAAGCTTGTGAAATGTTCCAGTCTCAATACTCATTACAGAAGTAGAATTGCTAAACACTGGGTCATTTTAGTCTTTTACTATAAATTAATGAATGTCTGGAACATTAGCTGCCATAGGCTTTGCCTCAGGTTTCTCTTTCCAACTTGTCCATTAACTAGATTTCCAAAAGAATAACCTATTGCATTTTGTTTTATGAAACAGTGACAGTAAAAAATGGCTAGAAATCTCAAGTGTGTGTTTTATTGGTGTTCAAAAAATTTATTTTTGGAATTTTTTTGCGCTTTACCAAGAGATGGTAGACAAATGTACATTAAATAATGAGATTAAATTTATCATTACCACAGGAGTGTCCCACCTGGTGATCAAGTGAAAAGCATCATATTATTTACAGAGTATATTTAAAGATTGAAATAACTCCCCAGTTAAGGAGATTTACAACCTCATTCCAGATTTTTACAGGTTTATTAGGATAGTCTTCCTTATTGCTCAAATGGCTTACTACTTTTGGATTTGGGGATTTTCTGCCTGATTTGTTTTTTAACTGGAACTAAGGCAGAGTGAGCCTTATGCTGAATTCCATAGCATCTCATCCACTCAAGGACATTGATCCTGAAATGACCTCCTTTCTCCTGCACCAGTGTTCCCTTCAGTAACACAATGTGCTGTAATATTGTTAAATCCAGTGGTTAGTTCTTAGCCTCTATATACCCTAAGAGAGTAACTGCCCTCTCTTCTTTTAGCTTCTTGGACACCATACTTGCTTGGTTTCCCCAAAGCTATGCCTTTTCAGTTCCTCGTATTTATTTTGTCCTCTCCCTTTACTCAATATCAAAATGCCAAGGCTCAGTCCTTGGATATCTTCCCTTCTCCTTTCACATGCCTCCCTTTAGTGATCATATCAACTTTCTTGATTTTAATTTTCACCTGTCTGCCAGTGGTTTCTCCATAGTATCTCCAGCCAGAACTCTAGGCTTACTTGGTCTTTCTGTTTGAATGGCTAATAGACATTGCAAATTTAAACTGCTCCTGACTGAGCCTCTTGTATCAACCTCTCTCCTCTAAACCTGCTTACTCTTTGTGAAATCTGTTATTTCAAATAGTAGTAAGTCCATCCTTCTAAAGGCTCAGGCTGAAACCCTGGAGTTACCCTTGACTCCTCTTTTTCTTAATCACCCATTCAATTTTTCAGAACATTCATATGTTTGATTTTCAAAATACAGCCAAAATTTGACTATTTCTGGTGAGTTTCCCTGCCACAACCTGGGTCAAGCCAACATCATCACTACTGGTACTATCACAATCTCTCTCTCTAGATTTCCCTGTTTCTACTTTTACCAACTTTCACTATGTACAAGACAGATCATGGTCTTAGAAAAACTCATTTAAACAATAATCAAAATTCATATAGTGGTCTTCAAGGTCTATATGATCTGTCCATACCCTAACTCTCCAACCTTAGCTTCTCCATCCTTCACTGTATTCAAGTCACACCAACTTCCTCAATATTTCTTGAATATGCCAGGCATGCTCCTGCTTTAAAGCAGAGGTTAGAATACAGAGTCTCTCAGATTCTAAAGCCAGTTCCTAAATCCAAATAACTTAATAGAGACTCTCTAGAAATCCTAATCAGAATATTCTCATAAAAACATAGTACCTTAACCATATACTAGTTTTAAGTGCTCTAAACCATACTAGTTTTTAAATGCTCTATTAATAGAAATTGTAAACATGATACTTAATTTTTTTAGGTGCAAAGGGGGAGTGATTTAATGGGATTTAACACCGGACGTTCAAGGCAGATTGGCGACTCAGGAGGTTGGATATAATAAAATAAGGAAGAGGCCGCCACTGTCACTGCCACTGCTGCCCCAGAGACACCAGCCAGAGCAGTCCATTTGTGAGCAAAGGGGAGGATTAAGGAAATTAAATGAACCCACATTTTAGGAAACCTGAGGTGTGTCTTGGTACAGAGAGATCAGAGATCAAAGACACTGTCCAACTAATATGGAGGGCATGCTACACATTCTTCTTGTGTAGGAAAGAAGCCACATCTCTCCCAGCTACCCACAGAAGACAGAGGAAAGAACCATTTTGCATTCCAGGCATGGTGGCCAGCAGTTGGGGAGCCAAGTCTCATAAACCCAAGTTGGACCCAAAATATAGGCCTGGCAAACCCACACTGCACAACATAAAGTGACCAGGAGAAAATCAAATGTGGAGAGAGCTTTACACAGGGGACAACTGGTCATGGAAATGCATGGCTTTCCCCTATCCCTCCAGTGTGGCAGCTTGCAAGACTGGCTGGGAGAGATGCACCTTGCCAGGAATTCAAAAGGGTAGAGGCTGGAGAAATTGAGTTTGGAGACTAAACCCAAGATCAGGAACCGTGGGTCCACAGGTGATGGACTGGACTAAGAATTGACTCCTCCACCACACAAGTAGAACCCAGGGGAAATCCCTGGGGGCCAGCATAGACCAGCAATTGCTGGACCCTGGAGGTGCACTGATTTAAAATCTCCAGACATTCAGCAGTGGGTCTGGAGCCCACCTAAGCCTAAACCCCGCCTCCAGAAATTATGCCTACAGTATTACCTCTCTCACTCTAGCAATCTGGAGTGGGGAGCATCACACTCCAGATGATCCCACCTAACACTGCTGAGAAGAGAACCTGAAAATCTTTTGAACTCCAATGGGAATGATTCTTTAACTTTCCATTGAGATTCCCCCCACCCACTTTTCTTTTCTCTGTTTAATTTTGATCTTAATGGTTCATGGACCTTTATACATACACATATTTGTTTTTTTTCATCATTTATAGCATTTTTGAAGCCAGTTATTTTTCATAGATCAGTGTTTTGAGGACTAGGATGTTTGATTAGTACATTTCAGTTTTGTTTTGTATCCTTTCATTTCTCTTAAAAAATTTTACTTTATAGATTTTTTTCTTTCATTTATCTAATTTCCCTTGATTCTCTCATTTCTTCTGCTAACAGCCAATATTTATTGTTCTCTGTTTCACTCTTCCTTTCATTTTTTATTTCTATTTTCTCTCCTCTCCCTTCATAATCATCACATCCTACATCACTTCTGTTCTCTCCATGTCTATGATTTGAAATTGTAAACTTCTTTGCAAACTTACTGTTTTTTACTGTGGGAAATAACTGATCTGTTTATTATAACATTTAATGTTGTAGATATCATAGCAGGAACTACTTGGATTAATGCCATATGTTGTTTGCATTGACTGTTATTATTTGACTTTCTCTAAATGGTGAGGTAATTTTCAGGGACACTAAAAGTCCACAGGAAAGAAACTCTGCTGACTCAGATCCATACTGTTAGATGGGTAGACACACAAACAACATGAAAAATCAAGGGGACAAATTTCCCCAAACAAACCAAGGTACTTCAAAAAATAATCCATCAACACAGTGGAAGAAATTTCAGAAAATGAATTTAGAATGTTCATAGTTAAACTGATCTGTGAGGTAAAGGACTACGTAAGGAGTGAAATCAAAGAGGAAATACAGGAAGCAAAAGATCAGTAAAGAGAGATTCTGAAAAAAAAAGCAGAAATCCTCAAAATGAAGGAATCAACAAAACAAATTAAAAATTAAATGGAAAGCATCACCAGCAGATTAGATCACTTGGAAGATGGAGTTTCTGGCAATGAAAACAAAACATACAATCTTGAAAATAAAGTTGACCATGGGGAAAATATGTTAAGAGACCATGAACAGAATTTCCAAGAAATATGGGATAGCATGAACAGACCAAATGTAAGATTTATCAGGATAGATGAAAGCTCAGAGATACAAACCAAGGAATGCAAAATCTTTTCAATGAAATAAGACCAGAAAATTTCCCAAACCTTAAGAATAAAGTGGAAAATCAAATACAGGAAGCTTACAGGACCTGAAATGTACAAAATTACAACAGACCCACACCAAGGCACATTATTAAGAAAATGCGTAACATACAGAATAAAGATGAAATTTTAAAGGCTGCAGAGAAAGATGACATGTAACATTTAGAGGGAAACTAGTCTGGATCTTGGCTGATTTCTCAAACAGACCCTCAATGCTAGGAGGTCTTAGAATACTATATACTAGGCTCTAAAAGAAAATGGTTGCTAGCCAAAAATACTACACCCAGAAAAATTAAGCTTCAGAATTGATGATGAAATAAAAATCTTCCATTATAAACAAAAGTAAAAAGAATTCACAACTAGAAAACCTATAATACAAAACATATTCAATAAAATATTTCATGAAGAAATGAAAAATAAAGTGGAAAACCAGCAAAGGGAGAAAATACATTAGAAGAATAGTCAATCAAAGGAGAAACACTCAAATTAAAAACCAGAAATAAATAAACATGAAAGAAATCAAAATCATTCTCAATAACATTGTATTTAAATGGCCTTAACTCATCAATCAAAAGACACACACTGGCAGATAGGATTAAAAAACAAGACCTAACAATATGCTGTCTCCAGGAGACTTCCCTCATAAGCAAAGACATCCACAGAGTGAAGGTAAAAGGATGGGAAAAGCATCATTCACATGGACCTCGAAAACAAGCAGGGGCTTCTGTCCTCTTATCAAATAAAATAGACTTCAAGTCAAAGTTAATCAGAAGGGACAAAGAAGGTCATTTAATACTTCTTAATGGAATTGTACATCAACAAGACATGACAATTGTAAAATATTTATACCCCAAACAATGGAGCAGCTATGTATATCAAACAAACCCTTCTCAATTTCAAGAATCAAAAAGATCACAACACAATAATACTGGGTGACTTTAACATGCCTCTCTCATTACTGGATAGATCTTCCAAACAAAAGCTAAATAAAGAAGATATAGAACTAAAAAATATAATTAATAGTTTAGACTTAACAGATACATATAGAATGTTTCATCCATCAACTACTGAATACACTTTCAGCAGTACATGGCTCCTTCTCTCTAAAATAGACCACATCTTAGTCTACAAAGCAAATCTTAGCAAATACAAAAAAATAGAGCTGATACCTTGCATTCTGTCAGATCATAATGGAATGAAATTAGAAATCAACAATAAAATTAAAAAATGGAACCTACTCTAAAACCTGGAGATTAAATAATATGCTATTGAATGACCAATGAATAGCATAAGAAATCAGGGATGAAATTTAAAATACTTAGAGGTAAATGAGATTAGCGACAACATCAAAATCTCTGGGATACTACGAAGGTGGTTCTAAAAGAAAAGTTTATTGCATTGAGCTCATTCATTAAAAGAATAGAAAGTCAACAAATAAATAACCTAACATTATATCTCAAGGCCCTAGAAAAAGAAGAACAACTCAACACCAAAAGCAGTAGAAGACAGGAAATAATTAAAATCAGATCCCAAATCAATGACATTGAAACAAACACAAAACAATTCAAAAAATCAACAAAATAAAAAGTTAGTTCTTTGGAAAAAAATAAAATAGATAAACCCTTAGCTACACTAACATAGAGAAAGAGAAAAAACTCAAATTACTAAAATTTGTGATGAAAAAGGAAATATCAGGACAGACACTACTGAAACACAGAAGATAATCAGAAACTATTTTGAAAATTTATACTCCAATAAAATAGAAAATCTTGAAAACATTGACAAATATCTAGATACAAATGACCTGCTCAAATTGAATCAGGAGGACATAACAATTTAAACAGATCATTTTCAAGCAATGAAATTAAGATACCGTCAAAAGCCTACCAACAGAGAAAGGCCCAGGAACAAGTGTATCTTAGCTGAATTCTACCAGATCTTCAAAGAAAACTAACACCAATCCTCCTTAAATTATTCCATGAAATAGAAAAGGAGAGAGCCCTTCCAAACTCATTCTATGAAACTAGATACTAAACTAGACAAAGACTCATCAAGGAAAGAAAACTTCAGACCAATATTCCTCATGAAGATAGATGCAAAAATTATTTTAAAATCCTGATAAATCATATACAAAAACATATTAAAAAGATAGTGCACCATGATCAAATGGGGTTCATCACAGGGATTCAAGGTTTGTTCAACATATGGAAATCAATAAATGTAATGCATCACATCAATAGTCTCAAAGACAAGAATTACATGATTATCTCAATAGATGCAGAAAAAGCATTTGAGAAAATTCAGCATCCATTAATTAAAAAAAAACTAGAAATACTGGGAATATACCTCAACATTGAAAAAGCTGTATATATTAAACCAAAGAGCAAAATCATTCTAAATGGAGAAAAGTTGAAAGCATTCCCTCTAAGAACTGGAACAAAAGAAGGATGCCCTTTTTCTTCTCTTCTATTCAACATAGTCCTTCAAACTTTAGCCAGAGCAATTAGGCAAAAGAAAGGAATTAAAGGGAGATGAATATGAAAAGAAGAGCTCAAACTATCACTATTTGCTGATGACATGATTCTGTATGTAGAAACAAAAAAAAATCCACCAGAAAACTTCTAGAACTCATGAATGAATTCAGCAAGGTAGCAGGAAATAAAATTAACACTCATAAATCAACTGTGTTCCTATAAACCAATGGTAAATCTGCTGAAAAAGAAATTAGGACAACTATCCCATTCACAATAGCATCAAAAAATAAAAGACTTGGAAATCGATCTAACAAAAGAGTTGAAAGGCTTCTACAATGAAAACTATAGAACACTAAAGAAATTGAAGAAGACCTTAGAAGATGGAAAGATCTCCTGTGTTCTAGAATAGAGAGAATTAATATTGTCAAAATGACTATACTGCCAAAAGTGCTATTGAGATTTAATGCAATTCCTATTAAAATTCCAACGACAGTCTTCATAGAAGTATGAAAAACTGTCATGAAATTCATTTGGAAATATAGGATGCGCAGAATAGCCAAAGCAATCATTAGTGAGAAAAGTGAAACAAAATAAAAATGCCAGACCTTAAATTATACTATGAGCTACAGTACCAAAAACAGCATGGTTTTGGCACCAAAACAGACATGAAGATCAATGGAACAAAATAGAAGACATAGAGGCACACCCACATAAATACAATTATACCATACTATTCAAAGGTGCCATAAACACACATTGGAGAAAAGGTAGCCTTTTCAACAAATGGTGCTGGAAAAACTGCAAATCCATATGTAGCAGAATTAAATTGAACCCCTATCTCTTACCCTGCACAAGAGACTCAAAATAGATCAAGGACCTAGGCATTAGACCAGAGACCCTATACCTACTAGAATAAAATATAGGCCCAATTCTCCATCATGTCAGCTTAGGAACAGACTTCTTCAACAAGACTCCTTAAAGAGCAAGAAGTGAAATCAAGTATCAATAAGTGGAATGGTATTAAACTAAAAAAAACTTCACAGTAAACAATCAAGAGTGTGAAAACTTGATTATAACAGTAATCACTTACTGTTATAAGTGAAGAGAGCGCCTACAGTATTGAAGAAAATCTTTGCCACCTGCATCTCAGAGCATAATTCTCCAGTATGTATAAAGAACTCAAAAAACTTAACACCAAAACACAAATATCCCAATCAATAAATGGGCAAATAAACTGAACAGACACTTCATAGAAGAAGAAATATGAATTGTCAACAAATATATGAAAAAATGTTCAATATCATTTGCAATTAGAGCAATGCAAAGTAAAACTATGCTGAGATTCCATCTTGCTACCATCAGAATGGCAATTATCAAGAATACAAGTAACAATAAATGTTGGTGAGGATGTGGGGGAAAAGGTACACTCATACATCGCTGGTGGGAGTCCAAAGGGTGCAACCACTCTGGAAAGCAGTGTGGAGATTCTTCAGAAAACTTGGAATGGAACCACCATTTGACTCGGTTATCCCACTCCTTGTCATGTACCCAAAGGACTTAAAATCAGCATACTACCGTGACACAGCTACATCAATGTTTATAGCAGCTCAATTCACAATAGCTAAGCTATGGAACCAACCTGGATGCTCTTCAACAGATGAATGGATAAAGAAAATGTGATATATATACACAGGGAATATTGCTCAGCCTTAAAGAAAAATGAAATTATGGCATTTGTAGATAAATGAATGGAGCTGGAGAATATCATGTTAAGCGAAATAAGACAATCCCCCAAAACCAAAGGCCAAAAATGAAGAAAATATTTTGAACTGAATGAAAATGAAAACACCTCAAGATTTGTGGAATGTAACTAAAGCAAAGCTTGGAAATTTATAGCATTAATTTTATGAGTACTCCAATCTTACTGTATTACTTGAAGTCACTAATTAGTGAATAAATTATTCACTTGGTTTCCCCATATAATTCTTCCTATGGGGGAAATTTTACCTACTGGATAAGCATAATATTTAATTTTCAAGATGGTGCTACAAAGCAATTGATGTGTTGAAATTATATTTTATATTTTGAATTTCTTAATTTTTTCCTTTAGACTTTTATTAGTTATTATTTTCTAATGATGCTGAATAGTCAGAATATTGGCTAATTACTTTTTAAGCTATTTCATAGAAGTTGAATATGGATTTCAGAAGAACTGTTTTCTGTTACTAAGTTCATGCTATCACAAACATCAGTAAATGGCACATTAGTAAATGTTCGGGTCTGACATTAATCAAACAAACAACAACAACAAAAAGAATGAAATTATGGCATTTGCTGGTAAGTAGATAGAACTGGAGACTATCATGCTATGTGAAATAAGCCAATCCCCCCCAAAAAAAAAACAAAGACCAAATGTTCTCTCTGATATGCAGATGCTAACACACCAGGGTGGTGGGGGGAGAATGGAAGTACATTGGATTAGACAAAGGGGAAAGAAGGGAAGTGAGTAGGGATGAGGATAGGAAAGACAGTAAAATGAATAACTTTCCCATGTTCATATGTGAATACAGGACCAGTGAAATTCCACATCATGTCCAACACAATAATTGGATCCTAATTAGAATAAGTTATACTTCATGTATGGATAATATGTCAAAATGCACTCTACTGTCATGTATATCTAAGAAGAATTTTTAAAAGCCACACCCCAAATTACAGTAGCTTACAATGCTGTAGGAATTTGGGGAGTTTTATTGTTGCTTAGCATATAATAAAATATCCAAGTTATAAAATAAAAATTAGAATATTGGTTCTTTTTAAGAGAATATAACAGAAAGATCAAGAGGGGGATTTGGGGATGCTAGTAATATTTCAAGGTGGGTAGTGATTATAAAAGTGTTTCCTTTGTGGTAGCTCATTGAGCTAGACACTTAAAATTCTTATTTTAACATGTCAGTTAATACTTCAATAATTTTAAAAAAAGACTTTTTAAAATATTCAATGCAATATAGCAACTCATACTTTGTAGGTGCCACTTTTACTTATTTTATTAACTGATTTATTTCTCGTGCTACAATTGTTGGAAAAGGCAGTGTGTATGCTAATAAAAGTGGTAGAACTCTTGGTGCTTAAAATTACTGGATATTGTGCTGGATATTTTCAGTTACCAAGCATGAGAATAAATAAAATTTTAAGAGATATTTTATCAAGTAAATACTTGTTTAAAATATTATTTTAGTTCCAAATGAATGCATTCTTCTATGGTCTAGACATTAGTCTATTTCTTCCTTTTTTGAAGACATGTAAAATATATATATAATTTTAAAATATGAACTGTGATCATACCTAACATATTATTTTGTAACTTATTTTTACACCTAGAATGTATGTTTGAAAACTATTAACTTAAAAAAACCCAACATATATCTTTATTTTTATAAGAAGTACTTACTGTTATAAGTAGAAGTATTAGCTTTTTTTTGTTCTACCAGGAATTGAACCCAGGATCACTTATCCACTGAGCGACATGCCCAGTACCACCACCCCCTTTTGGATTCTTTTTAGTTATACATGACAATAGAATTCATTTTGATATAATTATACAAGGATGGAATATATCATTATAAATTAGGACCCCATTTTCTTAAAAAAATTTTTTTGTAGTTGTAGATAAGCAGAACATCTTTGTTTAATTTTCATGTGGTGCTAAGGATTGAACCCAGTGCTTCATACATACTAGGCAAGTGCTCTGCTGCTGAGCCCAAGTTCAGGACCCCATTTTTTATGGATTTACATGATGGCAGGATTCACTATGATGTATTCATATATGTACACAGGAAAATTATTTCAGATTCATTCCACTGTCTTTCCTTTTCCTATGCCCCCTTCCTTTCCTTTATTCCCTTTTGTCTAATCTAATATCTATTCTTCCCATTTCCCTCCTTATTGTGGGCTAGCTTCCACAGATCAGTCAAAACACTTGACCTTTGCCCATTCCTATTTTTTTGTTTTATTTTGAGATAGGGTCTCATTAAGTCCTTTGGACCTCACTAAGTTTCTGAGGCTGGCCTCAAGCTTGGAATCCTCTTGCCTCAGCCTCCCAAGTTGCTGAGATTACAGGTGTGCACCACCACACGTGGCTAAACCAAACATATTCAAACCAGAAGATTATAGAGTAGAAATTAAATTCCTTATTATCCCTACAGTTAACAACCTTTTTATATCCTTCCATAAACTGTGTATGCCAGTGTGAGATTCTGTGTTTTATGGAATTTGAAGTCATACTCTTTTCCCACAAGCTTTTTTTTTCATCAATATAATTTTAGCATATTTACATATCAGCACATAAACATTTGTATCTTTTTGAAAGTGCATAATATCTATAGTGTTCTTTTTAATGATTGCCTAATCTCCCAAGATAGGGAAATTTTATAATTTATTTAGTCTTTCTCCTACTAATAGGTATTTAAATTTTTTCCAGGTTTTTTAAAATTACAAAAATGTTATAATAAATATTTCTATGTGTGTATGTATGTGTATCTTTATATATTTGAAAGTGTGTGTTTTAGGTACTGCTGTGCCAAGGGTATAAATATTTTTAATATTTGAACAACTGAAACCATACTTTATTTCTGTGACTGGTCCTTGAGAATTGTATATATCAGAGAAAGAAAAATAATTTCATTAGGAATTAAAGGCACCAAAATGGGAAAAAAATGCATCTTTTAAAGCAGGCAGAATGTATTAAATGATGATACTGTGAGGTTTTAGTGGAATGAAATATATATGGGAAATAATTTACCACTGCTCCAAGCCTCTAGCCATAGAACCCATTTCCCCTTTAAGTGGTTATTTAAAATGTTACCATGCTAAATGAAGTAAGCCAGTTCCAAAAAACCAAATGTTTTCTCTGACAGGTGGAAGCTAAGCCACAATAAGGGGAGGAGCGTGAGGGGAAGAATAGAAGGCCAATGGATTAGACAATGGGGAGTGGAGGGAAGAGGGCATAAGAAAAGGAAAGACAGTGGAATGAATCTGACATAGTTTTCCCATGTACATATATGAAAACAACACAGTGAATCCCACCACCATGTACATTAATTAGAATGGGACTCTAAGCAGAATAAGATATACTCCATGCTTGTATAACTATATCAAAATGGATTCCGGTGTCATGTCAAAGAACCAATAAATTCAAAAAATATTATGTCAAATATCGAATGAACAAGCAACTTAAAATTATTGACAGTATTTACTAATAAAAATTATAACTATATAATTTAATCATCAACTTATAATGCTAATAGTAAAGTAAAATATTTCTCCTGGATTCCTTAAAACTAGAAAATTTCACCTCAGGATTAGACCACATTTACTCTGAAAAGCTATCACCCTTGAGTCATGCTGTTCTAAGAATTGAGTATTTCTTCTAATGGAGAGTTGTTGATCATTTAAGTCTATCCCTACTGCTGATAGTGGTTTTTAGTTTAACACCAGGACATGAAGGCATCTAAACCTCTCAGAAATGAAAAAGTGGACATTATATGTATCAATATGTTCTAAAGATAGTTGAATGTAGACAGGAACAAATAAAATTTATTTATAGTCAATGAATTAGTATTCTGGCTGCTAGTTATTTACCAATTTCATGCATCAGAATAAAACTTTTCCTTGCATATACAAGATGGTTAATAGTAAGAGAACAGGAGATATAGTGGAAATCTAGATATCTGAATGACTTTTAGCCTCTGTGGATAATAATAACTATGTTTGATTGCTTATTATGGGCTTGGTGCACTTATGCATGCCTAATTTATATTATTTCATTTGTATTATCTCATTTTTCATAAGAACATTATGGGTGGAAAATAAGCACCATTCTTCAGGTTAGGACTAAAAACTGTAGAAAGGCCCAGCCTGGTGAACCACTGGCAAATAGCATGGCTAGTAGTCACATCCAGGTAATCTCTCTAACGCTTAGTACCTCTCTACCATGTCACTAGAATGAGGCTTTGTTAACTGCTAGGCAGGAAATTTTAATGTCAAACTTTGTGCTTGTGGGGGCAGAAGCTGCTTCCCTCCATGAGATCTGCTTCTAACTCTTCAAGTTGTTTTTTCTTTCAGATCAGGCCCTCCAAAGACCACAATCATCTTAAAACAGAGAAAGCCACCCAGTCCATCTTCTAAGTGGCCCAGAATAAACTTTGTTCATTATATTCTCATAGCACTAAATTCTCTCCCCTGAAATCTTTCCTGTCTTCCATTTTTCAACATGTTGTGTATGAAGTAGCAAAAACCATGAACTGCACACACGCCAGAATGTATACACCTGTGCATGTAATGGTAAGTCCACTATGAATATGCTTAGGTCTCCATAATAATAAAATACATAGCTTCTTTTCAGGGGAGGACACTGCTTTGGGAATGACCCAGTGCTCTCCCTACTTGGTACAATAAAAACCTTTCTTCATTCTTCTACCTCCTGGTTGTGCTTATTGACTTTACACTCACCAAGAGATGAACCTGTTGGATTTGGTTAAGGTTTTGTTGGGTTGTATATTTGTAGAACTTCAGGTTCCACATCTTTTCCTCCTTTGCTCACTTCAGAAAATAGTCTCAGTTGGTCATAAGTTCCGCCCACCTCTTTGAGAACAGGACTTGAGCAAAGGTAGATGATTCTATGTATGCGTCAGTGAAAGTTCTGTCTAAATCTTGCCTTTTAGCATTTGTTTTCATTTTTTGCTGAAAGCCAGATATACTATGTCTGGTAACAGGAAGTAAGGTAATCAGGCTTCTATTTGATGTTGCTGTTGCTATACCAGCGCACACAGCGGTTTCCTCTAGGTTTTGGTTTTTGGCTTTTGATATTTTTTTCCCCTTCCCTATTGTCATTGGGCTTCCTTAAGAGCTCCTTCTTAAATAAAGTCTGTCCTACAGATCTCTAAATTGTAATCCCCTGTTGTTTTACTGAAGCTCTGTTGTTGTGGTGGTAAGGTACTGGGGAGTCTCAAGTTCCTTTGGTTGGCCTGAGTCTCTGGGCTGTGACCATCAGAATTTCTTAGCCTTCTGTCCCTTTCCCTTTATGTGAGAAAGCTAGAGGAGGCTCAAGCAGTCCAGTTGCCTTTCCTAGGTGAGATAAGGCTCTAGGAAAGTAGTAAGTTTCCTTGAGAGTAGGTCTCCACCGAGGAGTAATAGAAACCCTTGAAATGTTTTTTAAAATGGTTATGGGTTTATTCCAAAATGCTTACTTGCCCTTTCCTCCTGCCTGAAGGAACAGGGAATTTTTACCTGATCTTCAGAGTGAGATCATGGTGAGATTCCAGGAGTTAAAAGTCAGGAAGGTTTGAGGAAACCCAAACCTAAGATTGGGCCCCCAGGAATTTTTAATTCTCAAGCTGGTCCATATTCAGCTTCTAGTGATTTGTCAATTACCATTTCAGTGTTCCTAGTCCAGATGTTCCTGGACTTACAACAGGGATACATTCTGATAAACCCATCATAAACTGAAAATGCAGTATGTAGAATAAGCATTTAAGGTATTGAACATCATAGTAGCCTAGCCTACATGCCCGGAACACTTATACTAGACTGTAATTGGGCATTATGAGTTCACGTGCATATTTCTAATCTTGGTAAAGATCAAAATTGAAAATGGATTGAAAACCTTGATGTGAGACTTGAAACTCTGAATCTACTAGAAAGAAACATAATGGAAATACTTCAAGGTATTAGTACAGGCAATGATTTCCTGGACAGGATCCAGAAGTACAGGAAATAAAACCAAAAATTAACAAATGGAATTCACTAAACAAAAAGCTTTGCACAGCAAACACTCAACAGAGTGAAGAAATAACCTACAAAATAGTAGAAAATCTTTGCCAGCTATCTCTCTGACAGTGTTAATACCCAGAATATATAAAGATTCAAAAAACTAAAATTAATTCAGTTAAAAATGGGCAAATGATCTGAGTAGACACTTTTCAAATTAATAAATATAAATAGCCAACACATGTATTTAAAATGTTTAGTATATTTAGCCACCAGAGACATGCAAATTAAAACTATACTGAGGTACTCTCTTACACCATTTAGAGTAGCTATCCTCAAACAAACAAATGAACAAATAATAACATGCTGATAAGGCTGTGGAGATAAGGGAACTCTTATACACTGTTGGTGGAAATTTAAGTTGGTATAGCCACTATGGTGAACAGTATGGAGATTCCTCAAAAAATTGAAAAATAGAACTACCCTATGATCTAGCTGTCCCACTCCTGAGAATGTATATCCAAAGGAAGTGAAATCGTCATGCAGAAGGAATACCTGCACACCCATGTTCATTGTGGCACTATTCACAATAGCTAAGATATGGAATCAGCCTAAGTGCGCATCCACAGATGAACCAGTAAAGAAAATATGGTATATATACACGATGGAGTATTATTCACCCAAACCCTTTCATTCAGCAAAATGGATGAATCTGGAGGGCATCATGCAAAAAGACAAGTGCTATGTGTTCTCTTTCATATATAGAAACTGAAAAAAAGTCAACCTGAAAGTAGATTAGCGATTCGTAGGATATGATCAATGCATACCATATGCATGTATGAAATATTACACTGAATCCCATTAATGTGTACAATTACTATGTGGTACTAAAAATAATAAATTCAAAGTATGGTTTCTGCTGAATGCATATTGCTTTTACATCATGATAAAGTCAAACATTCCTAAGATGAACCATCATAAGTCAGGAACTGTCTGTAACTAATTATTGCAGTGACTTCTATTTTTTTTTTTTTAATACCAGGGTGCTTAACCACTAAGCCACAGCCCCAGTCCTTTTGAGTTTTTGTTTTGAGACAGGGTCTCCCTAAGTTGCTTAGGGCCTCACTAAGTATCTGAGGCTAGCTTTGAACTTGTGATCCTCCTCCTTCAGCCTCCCCAGTCACTGGGATTACTGGCATATGCTACAGTACCCAGCTCAGGGACTTCTGTTTCTAATAAAATGTAATCCTCTGTGTAATATAACTGCCTCTCCAATTTTTGAGGCAGTGGATTACCCTGCACCTTCAGTTTTCTGAAGGATCTAAGAAGGTTGTTGATTTTCAGTTTGTTCAGCTTTTCTCTGGTGAGAATGATAGTGACAACTTTCAAGGTCTTTTCTTTCAGAGCATGGTGAGGAGGCACACATGATTTCACACACTTTAGTCCACTGGAGTCTCTAAAACAAAATCCTGAGTCATTTATAACCAATAAAATTTATTTCTTATAGTGCTAATGTCTGGGAAGTCCATGATCAAGCCACCAATAGATTCTGTGTCTGATAATGCCTCACTCTTGCTTCACAGATGGCTCCTCTTGCTCTGCCCTCACATGAAAAAAGGTCAGGGAGCTCCCTCAACCTCTTGCATAAGGGCACTAATCCCATTCATGAGGGTTCCACTGAATTCATGATTCAGTCACTACCTAAAAAAACCTCACCTCTTAATACTACCACAATGGGATTAGGTTGTAACAAGAATCTTGGATAAATTAAGATCATACCAGGTAGTATCTCTTTTTTTTAGATGTTGATAGACCTTTATTTTATTCATTTATATGTACATGGTGCTGAGAATTGAATCCAGTTCCTCACACATGCTAGGCAAGCACTCTACCACTGAGCCACAACCCCAGCCCTGATACCAGGCAGTATCTTTAAACTTTTTATTTTTACAAATGTGAAGTTCTGTCATTTTGCTAATAATACACAGTGAGGAAATCCTGCCATCAAAATGAAGGTGCTTAATTTTGGCTGCATGTTTGGAAAATTTTTAAATTTTTGGTTATTTACTTATTTAAATGTTGATGCCAGCATTGCTTCCCCCTGCCCCAACTCCACACACACACACACACACACACACACACATACACACACACACACATACACACACACACATACACACACACACACACACACACACACACTCTCAGCTTCTACATGCAACAAGAGTTGAGAACCATGCCACAGAAAAAGGGTTCTCAAACTTCAGCATGCATCTCAGAATCATCCAGAAGACTTGTTAAAATTCAGATTGCTGAGCCCCAACCCCAGGATTTCTGACTCAGTGGAGCTGAGGCAAAGCCCAAGAATTTACATTTCTGATAAGTTACCAGATGAGGCTGATGTTGCCATCATTTGACCACACATTTTGAACAACTGCCATAGGAGATTAAAACAAGTGATCACAGAATTTGGTATTTATGATCTGCTTATTTTTCTCAGAAAATGAGACAACATAGCTTCCCATTTTTCCTGCTAACTTCCTGGTTGACTAGTTCGGAATACTTAGTCTTGGCCCCTCTTTAACTTTCAGTATATTAAATTTTTCTATCTTTTAGGGTTCTATCTGTGGGCAGGTTCTCTTTACCACTACCTAACTTTTCTTTTGGGTGATCATATATATTCACATAAGGTTGATTCCATTTAAATGCTGATCACTCACAAATCTATTACTCTGGTTGTATTTCTCTCCTAAGCGCCCTCTCTCTCTCTCTCTCTCTCTCTATATATATATATATATACACATATTATACATATATATACATATACATATATACATATTATATATAATATGTATAATTATATATAATATTATATATTATTATATTATTAATAATTAATTAATATAATAATTATTATTAATATTATTATTATAATTATTAATATTATTATATAATATTATATATAATGTTATATATAATATGCATGTATTCAGTTCTACGATCATGGTCTTCAGCAACGTGTCTAAAAATGGAATGTTTCTGCTCCAATATTCCCTTTCTTTGTGAATGGCACCAAGATGTACCCTGTTTTTCAGGCCAGAAACCTGCATGTCAACCTTGATTTCTCTTCCTTACCCCTCACTCCAGTTTGAACCCCAAGGCCTACCAATGCTATCCTAAATATCTCTCAAATCCATTTTATTCCATTTATGCCCACGCCACTGTCTACTTCATATCATTTCTGAAGGAATGCTCCAAAAAGATGATCTAATTTTGTAAATATAAAGCTGGAACCATGTCATTGGTGAGTAGCAATACAAACTCATTCAATTCCTCTCCACTGATCTATGAACCAGCACCTTCCAGGATGCTAATGTGAGAGAGGTTCCTAACTTGACCTAGTTGTGTCCTCTCCTGGAGGGTTGATGGTTCTAGGGAAAGGGTGGGTAGGCCCAACGGAGTTTCCTGTATGTGAATGACTGAGGACATTCCTGGAAAAGAATTCCTTTGAAGAGGAGAGACTCAGAAAAGGACAGACTCAGGTTGGGAAGCTGCCTCAATAACCAAAACTTAATTATTGAGAGAAGGGAAATAGTAAATATAGCAGATGATTTGCTACTCTCAACCTCAGAGCTCTGTGAACTTAGGTTCTACAAAGATATTGGATCTACAGATAAATTAACTAAATGAACCATGTGCCAGTTCTTAAACACCAGACCAACCCTCCTCGTGTGCTTTGTGACAGTTGGCACTGTTGCGGGGCTGGAATGATATGTAGAAGTTGGAAGATTGGAAGGCTGTGTAACAAAGTACCACATATTGGGTGTCTTACAAACAACAGAAATTTGTGTATTTCTTACAGTTCTGGCAGTTGGGCAGTCTACAGTCATGGTGCCAGCCAATTCAGTGTCTGGTGAGGGCTCACCTTCTGGTTCATAGATGGTACCTTCTCACTGTGTCCTTACATAGTGGGAGGGGAAAGGCAACTCTCTATGATCTCTTTGATAGCAACACTAATCCCATTCATGAGGGCTCTGTCCTGGTTATCTGATCACCTCCCTGTGGCCCCTGCCTCCTAACACCATCACATCAGGGATTAGATTTCAATACATGAATTGGTGTGGGGGTGGGGACACAAATATTCAGACCATGGCAGAAAACCCTTTATGTTAGATTCTCTTTGTTCAAACAACTGGAACAGTTGATTTCCTAACCACACTCCAACTGGTACAAACCATTTCACTAAAATCACAATAAAACATTATGACACAGTACCCCTTTGGTTTTGGCTCTAATATTGAATCACATGATAGGCCAAGAGGCATTCTGTATCTCTTCTCATGGTTAACTGTGCATCTATATACTGCAGAGGAGAGGACACCTGAGGCAAGTGGCAAGTGTCCTTTTATACACATGGAACAGTAGTGCCTAATGAGCCTGGCAGACCTGACTGTACCCAGTAGATGCAGCTGTGCCCACTGAGTGTGCTGCTACCCAGTAGAGGGAGCACATAGAGCAAAAGGGATCGAAATCATATATGGTGAATTCCCTTACTGATCTGGGTAAAAATCAACCAGATTTGTTACTAACCTTATGGGAGACAGTCTTTAGGAACTCCCAGAAACTTGGGGCAAGATCACACGTGACTCAGATGCTCTATTAGCAAGTGACAGATCCATTGAAATCGGATTACTATAGTTAGCCATAGATAAGTTTTAAATTTTAGTATTAAAAGCCACAGCCTTGCCAGGCATGATGGCATGTACCTGTAATCCCAGCAGCTCAGGAGGCTGAGGCAGGAGGATCATAAGTTCAAATCTAACCTCAACAACATAGTAAGGCTCTAAGCAACTTAGCAAGACCCTGTCTCTAAATAAAATATTTAAAAGGGCTAAGGATGTGGCTCAGTGGTTAATCACCTCTGGGTTCAATCCCCAGTACCCCCCCCAAAAAAAAAAAAAAGCCATACCCTTTAAAATAGTAGCTATTAAATATCATCTCTTATTTTTGTCTCTATAGTTTTGCCATTTGAATATCCTTATTAACTATTTATCCAGTTGTTTCATTTAATCACAAATTAACAAGGTGGTTCAATTATCTTAGTTTAGAGATCTGACCTGCACAAGAGGATCCACTGTAGAAGAGAACCAAGGACTTGGGAGTTTCAAATCCAAGCATGGGAATTTCTTACCATCTTTTCAGTGCTCTTGGCTCAGTGAGGAGCAGGCAGAGTTCAAACTTTACCATTTTTTTCTCTCCCTTCCAAAAGACCCTTTCTTCCTCAATATGTTAGGGTCTTGTTAGGGGTCATTCATGTTTAAAATGTGTTGTTGGCAAATGGTTTTTGCAACTATGCTTCCTTAGTTTCTCCTTTATGGAAGATTAAATCCTTTGTTCCTGAAAAATTGGTTTGGCTTTGTCTTGAGTGTTGACTTAGGAAGCCAGTGGTATGTAAGATTGTCACTCTGTCAGCCATTAACCACCTCCCCCAATTCCCAACCTGTGCACTGAGGTGCCCTGGGGGCAACACAGAGAACTCACAGAAGCACTGTGGGATATTTTAGATTTCAAGAGAAACATGTTACATTTGTGGGGCACTGCCCATCAACTACAATACTGAGTTGCTTAGACTTGACTACTTAACGTGAGGAATAAAAGACCCATTTAATGTTACTTTCTGTCGAGGGGCACCATGAGAATATTACCAAGGCATTAAGGACACTGTGAATAGTCGAAGTTTGGGAACCTCTGCATTACCCACTTCCAACAATTCCTATGTTTCTGTGGGGATCCATGTAAATGTGGGACACTGAATTTACCCCAGATTTGGGAGATAACACATAGGCTCAAGCTAAATTTATCAGTGCAGTCTATTCTCTGGGCTTGTTAATAAGTGAACTTATTAGGAATGATCATGTGACTTGTTAAAATATGAAAATGTGATCCATTTCAGCCAAACTAGAGTAAATGCTGGAATGAGCTCAATTAACCAATCTCTCGTTCTCTTTCTGCCTGAAAAAGCATGTAGCTATTGGAGGTGTTAACAAACATCTTTTGACCAAAATGAGAGTCAGCCTTTGGATGAAGTTGACACTGGGCAAGATAGAGTGACAAAAACTGAAAGAAACTTGATCAAGCCCTGCCTGAAGCCTGTATTTCTTTTCACTCATGTTGTATATTACACTTAACATTATTGCTAAGTAAGTTTCCATCAGTTGTCTTTTTAGTTTTTTGTATTCACAGGAGTTCTTTTATGCTATGACTTTTAGTCAGATATAATGTTGCAAATATCTTTACGTTTTTCTTACCTTATCACATCCACGAAGATTTCCACTGCAGGTTCTAATATAAATAGTGGAATAGGGCATCCTTATCCCATTTCTAATCTCAAAGGGCTTTCACCATTAGGTATGGTGTTTGTTATATGTTGTTTTTTTAAAATACTCACTTACTAGATTAATGAAATTCTCTTTTATTCCTAGTTGTTGTCATGAATGAGTTTTGAATTTTATTGGATGCCTATTCTGTTATCTATTGAAATAACTATATCATTTTTCTCCTTTTTTCTGTTAATGGGGTAAATTACATGAATTGATTTTCAAATGGTATGTGAGTCCAATAAACTCTACATAGTAATACTTTATTTTATACTAACTGGATTTGACTAGCTATTATGTGGATTAGAAATTTTGCATCTCATTTCAAGAAATGATTTGCAATTTCAAGAGATGGTATGTAATTTTCCTAAAATGTCCTTGCTGGATTTTGAATTTTAGTATCAAGATTATTCTAGTCTCACAAAAGAGTCATGATATGTTTCCTCTTTTTCTGTGCTCTAGAAGAATTTGTTTATTAATGAAAGTCTTACAAATTTTGGAAGATTTCACCAGTGAAGCCATCTGAGTTAGGAGTTTTCTTTTGGGAAGATTTGTGATAATAGACTTAATTCTTTAAAAAACAAATACACATATGTGTATACATATACATATACATATACATTATCACATATATATCAAGATAGAATTCTTATATCTCTTAAATAATTTTATACACACATATATTCAGATTTTTCAGATTTTGAATTTATTTTTTGTTGGCCCTGGTAAGTTCTATTTTTTGAAGAATTTGGTCATTTCATCAGAACTGCCAGATTTTATGGCATGAAGTTGTTTAGATTGTGGATGTCCATTTTTTTATTCCTAATGTTTTAATTTGTATATGTGCTTGCATTATTATTATTATTATTATTATTATTATTATTATTAAGAATTGAACCCAGGGCCTCACACAGATTAGGCAAGTACTTTCACACACTGAGCTACATCCACAGCCTGTGTATGCTCTTTTTTTATGATTAGTTTTCATAGGTTTTCATCATTTTATTTAATTGATTTTATGCTTGGATTTATTATTTTCATCTTTTTACTTTATCAAGTCTTGATATGCTTTTCTTTTTCTAATTTCTTGAAGTTTTTAGCTTAAAACATTGCTTTGCTGCATTTTTCTTTTCTTATAAATGCATTAAAAATGAAGTTTCCCACTAAAATTTTAACATGAACCCATGAATTTTGATGTTATTTCTTCATTATAATTAAGTTCAAAATATTTTATATTTTTTACACTTTTTCTATACATTATTTAGTAGTGTAATTTTTTGTTATTGCTTATTGACATACAGTTGGGATCAGTACCAATTCCTAGCTGAATTCCACTGTAGTAAAAAATATTGTAAATGAATTTTGTATTTTCATATTTGTTGAGACAGTCTTTATGACCCAGTATATGGTTGGATTTGGTAAATGTTCCAAGCACATTTGAAAGTAATGTGAATTTTATCTTTTTTGCTATGTTAATTAGGCCAAATTTGTTAATTGCGTTTAGATTTTCTACAGGCTAAGCAAGTCTGAGGTTGGATTTGCTTGCTCTGTCAGCTATTTAGATGAATGTGTTAAAATCCCTGCATAATTATGTGACCAAATTATGTTATGTGAATATGTAACAATGAATCCCACTCTTATGTATAATTATAATCCACCAAAAAGAAAAAAGTATCTGACAAAAAAAATCCCCACATGATAATATATTGGTCAATTTATTTCTTTAGTGCTATTAATTTCTGATGTGTATATTTTGAGCCTCTTTGAGTGCACTTAGATTTAGAGTTTGAATATTTCCTTATAGATAGACCTCTTTATAAGATGTCTCTCTATACCTATTGCTTCTTGAAGTTAAGTCTATTCATCTGATATTAGTACAACTAAAGCAGCTGTTTTTCAGTACTTTTACTTTCAATTTATCCTCTTATATTTAAATATATCTCTCATAATTGGAATATGATTAGATTTGTTCATTTTGTTTGTTTTGTGATCTAATAGTTTTGGCCTTCTACTTGAAATATTTAGTTCACTTAACATTAACTTACAATTACTGATATTGGTGGATTTAAATGCCTTCCCTTTCTGTTTCTTCTATTTGACCCACCTGTGTTATGTTCTTCTTTCTTGTTCACTTTTATATTAATCAGTTTTAATATTTTGCTTTATCTTTAATTTGTTAGTTTTTAACTCTTCTTTGACTATCCTAGAGATTGGAATTCATGTTCTTGATTTATTACAATCCAAACTAAATTATTGCCTTTAATGCTTTCCAGGTAATCCTACGACCTAATAATGTCTTTTAAATTCCATTTATCCCCTTCTGCTCTTTATTTTTATATGCATTTAATTCTTCATAGAGTTTAAACTCTGTAAGACATATCACCACCACCATCATCATCAGCCTTATTCTGTAAGTCAATATTCAATTTTATTCATACAGAATATTTCTCTATTCTCTTGATTGTCAAGACTTTTTTGATATCTGGTATTTTTGTCTTGTGATTATTTTCTTCTGTGATTATTTTCTCTGAAGAACTATTTCTCTGGAGAACTATATTTCTTGAACTTCAGGATTATTGACAA
This sequence comes from Glaucomys volans, assembly GCA_020662805.1. Taxonomy (NCBI): domain Eukaryota; kingdom Metazoa; phylum Chordata; class Mammalia; order Rodentia; family Sciuridae; genus Glaucomys; species Glaucomys volans. Next base: position 422,846 of record JAJEJO010000876.1, read on the forward strand.
CGATTTATCTCAGGGTCAGTTTTACTTTATTTTTAAGGACTTTGGGGGGCACAGGTCTAAAACAGCAGTTATTATCTTTCAGCACTCTTAGTTATGTCATACTATTATTTCTTGTTTTCTATTATTTCTGTTGAGAAATTGTCAACCAATCTGTCTATGATTTGAAGGTAAAGGTTTTCTCTGGTCGCTTTCAAGACATTTTTTCTTGGGACTGGAAATTGAACCCAGGGGCCCTTTTCCACTGAGCCACATTCCTAGCTCTTTTTAGTGTTTATTTTGAGGCACCGTCTCATTAAATTGCCCAGACTAGCCTCAGACTTGCAGTTCTGCCTCAGCCTCCCCAGTTGCTGGTTTATAGGTGTGCATCACGATGCCTGGCTGTTTTTATTTTTTTCAAGAAATTTTCTTCTGATGTTCCAGGAATATTGATTCCTCTTCTTATGTTTCCTTCTTGAAGTTTACAGAGCTTAATGGTCTGTGTCTTTTGACTTTCATCTTTTGGAATGGTCATTTCTCTCTTCAAATATTGCTTATTTTTTGTTCTCCCTCCCTGCTCCTTCTGAGATTCCAATTTCATGTCTCCTAGACATTTTCACTATGCTACACATTTATCATGCTTTTCTGTGTCTTCCATTCCTTTTTCTTCTTACTCTGTTCTTCAGTATTGATGTCTGACAACAACCTGAGTTTTATCACACCTTGAATCTCATATATATAACTCATTGTTAAATCTACATGTTGAGTTCTTAATTTCAGTTCTTGCCTTTTTGAGTATTACATTTTTCTTTCCTTTGTTCCATTTCATTGAACATATTAAGAATTCTTATTTCAAAGTCCTCATTGACTTAGTCCAATCACTAATCATAAAGGTGTTTTTACTCTCTTGATTTCTGGTGATCAGTCTCTTGTCATTCTAAGTAGTTTTTTAACCAAATTGTGGACATAATACATGAAAAAATCATAGTGGCTCCAGGTCATAGCATCTTTCTCTAGAGAAGTTTCACCTTTCCTCTCTGGGTAGGCAGAATGAAGACTGATCACATAAATAGAAGCAGATGCTAGCCTTTGTTCACAGGAGCTTCTCCTTCTGGCAAGTCCTGGATTATTTTATTATTATTTTTTTCCTGCTCAATCTTTATTTATTTTTTATTTTTTATTTTTTTGCAGTGACTGGGGATCGAACCCAGGGCTTTCGTGCTTGCAAGGCAAGCACTTTACCAACTGAGCAATGTCCGTAGCCCCTCTGCTCAATCAGAAACATAGATTTTCTTTTCCAAGACTTTGTTCTCAGTTTCTTATTTTCTCACTCCCTGCAACTTCACTACTTCACAAATATCCTGGGCAGAACCTACTATATGCCAACTCCAGTGCTTCACCCACTCCTTCCCAATCAAATACTAGCCCTTCAAATCTCTAATTTTCTATCTCCAATACTGCAAAGCCACCCCAAACCCCCCTTATGTCGCTCTTTCCCGTCAGCCCTTTAGTCAGGGATTTCTCAGATTCTAGGACCCAGAACTGTCAGATTTACCCAGGATAAATGTAGCTGCATATTCTCAACTATTCCCTCAATGGTTGACTTTTTCTCCAGAATCTTGCATTTCCTTCCTGATTGCTTCAGTAGATCACTGATGCATTTAAATAGATGTTTTATGTTACCTCCTACAGCTTTTTTCATGTTTTCCCTCCCAGTGGTTGCATTGGTCTACTCTAAGCTACTCTATCATATCCTAAAATGGAAGTTGATTTTTCACATTACACATTGTCACTTAAGAGAACTCAGTGTGTTGCTGAGTGAGGTCAGTTAACACTGTTAATTTGAAAGGGGTCTAGAAGTAATTCTTAAAGGAAAGATTATAATATTTTTAAGGTTTATAATTCAAACAAGGCCCTTCAAAATGTTTTGGAAATTATAAATAATATGAGAAAATCTCTGTATGTTACAGGAAGCAGATGCTACTCAACATACAGAAAACACGTTATCTCATTTCCTCCATGTAGTACCTCCTAGGCTTAGGGACAGGGAACATCTGACCATTTGCAGAAAGATAAAGAAGTTGGCTGACTCATAGGAGTAGCTGTATTTCTAATGACTAGGAGATGCAATATGAGATTTTGCTGTCCTTATTAAGGGAGAGCCAAGAAAATAAAAATCCCTCTACATTAGAAAACCAATTTTGCAATAAAGGTAAGTTACTGAATGTAGATATCAAGCTAGACTTAAGTCTAAGAATTAAAGGTTAGAATAAGCTGTTTTTAGTACATGTAAACAGCTAGAGAAGTAAACGGGACATTTCCAATTTGTCAAGAAGTTTATCTAAGTATAATGGAGTACCATGACTCATACACTCCTATTCTTAATATCCCAAACACACAGTAATATCATTTTACTTTTTTTTTTTTTTTTGGCAGTACTAGAGTTCAAACCAAGGGCCTTGCACGAGCTAAGCACACACTCACTGCAGCCCTCACACATTCATATTTAAAGTCAAGGTAATATAAGGCTCTGCAACAATCCTGTTAGCAGAAAATAAGGCATCTGAGGTTGATAAATCATCAACTTAATATCTAGTCAGTGAATTGTAGTTCTACTCTGCGGCTCCTATCACTAACTCCTGCTTGCTTCTTCCAGTCACAGGTCCTTCTTTTACATTCAGAAACCTTTACAATTCCCTTTTCTGACTTTATCCTTCCCCAACTCCTCTGCTGCTACTCAAACTCCAGCCCATATTAGCCTGCTGTTGGCCCCCTGTATCCACAGGTTCTTATCCACAGATTCACCAGCCACAGATTGAAAATACTCAAAAAAAGTTTCATCTGTACATATGATGCATAGGGACTTGAGTATATGTGAATTTTTTCTGCAGGGCTTCCTGGAACCAATCCCCAGAAGGCACTAAGGAAAAACTGCACTTGCAAGTCTAAAAATGTACCTTGTATTCTTTTTTTCTTTTCTTTCTTTTTTTTTTTTTTTAACATCTCCATGCCTTTGTTTATTTGGTGTCCTTATCCTATTTTATCCAGCCCCTTTGCTCTTCTTTTCCCTCTCTTTCTGTTTATGGTAATATTACTTATTTTTAGCACTCTCTCTATGCCTCTTCCTCTATTAAATATGTCCAATCCCAGCCAGATTTCACCTGTTCTTCCTTTAAACTGTTATAACACTTTGCTTATATCTCTCCTAGGACTTTTAGTATAATCTGCTTTGAAGAAAAATTGTTTGTGTTCTTGTATTATCCCTCTTATTAGACAGTCAGCTCTCTAAGGAATATAACTGTGACTTTTTAAATCCACATTTAGAGATGGAGATGGGCTCACCAGAGTCTTGTAAATGTTAGTTAATAAATACTTATTCAGTTAAATACAAATGACGTATGGCTCCCATAGGCAGTTTTACAACATGGATATCTGTTTTCTCCCAGGCCAGCTGGATCATATCCCCTCTGACTCTTCACCTTTCTTTAAACACTTATCTGCAAAAAATACTTGAAAACTATAATCTGACAAGGGGTAATATTCAGAATAAATAGGATCAGATAAATCAATAGTGAAAAATTCAGAACTGCAAAATAAACAGTTAGACCTAAACAGATATTTCTCAAAAGAAGACATGCAAATGACTAATACATATATGAAAAATCTCAACATCACTAAAAACAAAGAAATGCAGATTAAAACCACAATGAGATATCACCTCTTTCCAGCTCTTGCTATTATCAAAAAGATGAAAGATAGTAAGTGCCAATGAGAATATAAAGAAAAGGGAACACTTACATACTGTTAGTGGTAATGTAAATTAGTACAGTCATTATGGAAAATAGTATGGAGATGCCCAAAAAATCCAAAATAGATATACCATATGATCCAGCAATTCCACTATTAGGTATACATACTAAGGAAACATCTTCCCTCCCACGTTTATTGCAGCACCATTCTCATTAGCCAACAAATGGAAACAACCTAAGTGTTCGCCAACTGAGGCATGGATAAAGAAAATGTACATTTACACCATGGAATACTATTCAGTAATAAAAATGTGAAATCCTGGTTTTTGCAATAACATGTATAGAACTGAAGGTCATGATGTTAAGTGAAATAAGCCAACATAGAAAGATAAGTTCCACATGATCTCACTCTTATCCAGAATTTAAAAAAGTTGACCTCATAAAAATTGAGAATGAAATGGTGGTTACCTTTGGCTGGGGGAGAGTAGGGAGGAAAACGGGATGATGAAATGCTGATCAATGGGTACTGTGTTATAGGTAAATAGCAACAAGAATTTCTGCATAGTAGGCTGACTGCAGATAATGATAATATACTATATATTTCCAAAAAATTAGAAGAAAGTATTTTTAATGTTTTGCCACAAAGAAATGATCTATTTTAAGGATATAGATATTCTAATTTAAATATTGTACAATGTATACAGGTATTGAAACATCACAAGGAGTTACATATATATATACATGTTTATATATATATATAAACACACACGTATGTGTGTATTTTAAACATCATCCAAGATAATCTCTGTTTTGATTATGCAAAGTCAACATCTAAATTGTGGTAGTAATATCCTACCTTATTTATAGGTTTTGCCTATACTGAAGGGAAGAACCTAAAGTTAGTGGGAACCATTTTAGAATTCTGCCTATTATATCCTTCTCCCCTTTTTGTGTCTTTTTTGTATGTCTTAACTGAAATGATTGCCAAAATGTGATGCCTGAACTATCAGCATCAGCATCATCTGAAATACAAATTCTCAGGCTCCACTCCAGGTCTCTTATGTTGGAAACTTTGGAAGCCCAGCAATCTGTTTTAACAACCCCTCTGGGTGATTTAAACCACATCAAAGTTTAAGAACCACAGCCTCACCCATTGGTCTTTTATCTTAGTGCTGTACCATAAGTAATTCCTCTATTTGCTGACTTGATTAAAGACAAAACAAAGCAAAAAAGAAGCATTACCATATTCTACTAGCTGTCTTAATCCTCAGTTAATGAGGAACTCAGAAGGAACATAGATTTCCAAATTTGTCATGCTGGGGGCTCTCCCTTATTGACTCTCACTCCCTGACAGCTCCTTCTTTCAACCTCTTATCCTTGTTTTCATTTGCATGGCAAGAGAAAGTACAGTAGTAATCCTGTGTATAATAAACTAACTGGATTAATTGGGTGATTCTCTGCCCATCCCTTCCTAACTCTTTACCCTCTTTTAGTATCTGAATGATTGTCCTGACTCTGGGTTTACTGTCCTTTTTGTTGTTGTTGTTAATGTTGCTTTGTGGAAATATGTGGATAATTTTCATGTAGTCAATATGACATCTCCTAAAACTGGTATTAATTGATTAATCTCAAACATTAGCACTGAAATTACATAAAAAACTATGTCAAAAAAAGAGAGATCTGGCTACAGCTAAATAGAACCTATTCCTATGTTATAACATAGGCACTGGAGTAGAAAATAACCCTTTATTTCTGGCTCTCCATGGTATAGGAAGTTAGATATAACCACTACATGTGTTTCATCCACAATGAAATATATAATATAATTGAGTTGCTGATTATCTAAATTTCATGATGCTTTAATGAAATTTCAACCACACTAAACTATCTCCAACCTGAATTTTTCCAAATCAAGAAACATTTTTGAAATCAAATGTAAATTTCCTGCATTTTATTTTTTAAAAAATTGGCAGAATTGGCTGACCAACACATTTCTTTTTTTTTTTTTCCCCTGGGGGGAGGAGGGTGGGCATTACCTGGGATTAAACTCAGGGGCACTTAACTACTGAGCCACATCTCCAGCCCTATTTTGTACTTTATTTAAAGACAGGGTCTCACTGAGTTGCTCAGCACCTTACTATTGCTGAGGCTGGCTTTGAACTCCTGAGTCAGCCTCCTGAGCTGCTGGGATTACAGGCATGTGCCACCACGACCCGCCTGACCAGCACATTTCTGTAAAAAGAAATCTACTTTGATATCAGCTTTCCTTTTCTCAGTATCTTACAACCAAAGGTTTCATGGATAGAGCTTTCTGCGTATTCTGACCTACAAGATGGTACTTAACAAATACTGGTTGAATACATGTACTTTTTCCATCATTTTATTAGCAAGGTCTTCCCCTAGAGCACCCTCTATGACAAACAAGGAACACTGACTGTTTAAGTAAGAACTAATTCTCAGCAAGAACATGGACTGGATCATAGTTATAACTCAATAATCTACATTACATGCTAAACTAAATATACAAAAATTAATCCAGGCTTCTCTACTTGTAACCAGGAGGTTCCTAAGGCAGATGTGTATTCTACAGAACATGTGTGTGTATCTAGAGGAAAGACATTTTATGCACTTTCTATGTTCATGTTTGTTTTCATTCAAACTAAACAAAAGCAGTTAATTCATGTGGTAATTTTTGCAATAATTAGCCCCCACCAGGTTACTGGTAGAGAGGAGCTATATGAGCCAGCCGGCCAGCTGATCAAAAGCAATGGCAAGATGATATCTGAGTGAGGAGAGCAGCTACGAATTCTAGCAACGACTCTTGCCTTGCCCTATCTCTTCAGAGGAAAAAGCTCTCAGACTCTGAAAATGTCCTTTCCCCCACCAATGTGTATAATTTGTTCTGATTTTTTAAGATATGTATTTTCATAGATTTCCTTTGTAAGGCTCAAAAGGGAAAAATTAAATCTTTTTAAGTAGCCAGTTTTATATCACTCACCAGTAATTTCTTTTCATTTTTTTTTTCTCACCTTTTTTATCAGTGCATTGTAGTTGTACATACTGATCAGATTTGTGGTTACATGTTCATACATGCACACAATACATAATGTAATGATATAATTTGGCCAATATCACTCCCAGCACTTCCCTCTTCCCCTATCCACTTCCCACTCCTTGGTTCCTTTCTTCTACCATTTTTTTTAAACCGTTCGTTGCCTGCTTTAGGCCCTTCTCTTCCCATGACCTGGTTTTGTGCATGTGGATGGCCAGCAAAGTCTCTGAGTCCATCTTCCTCCCATTTCCTACTGAATCAATGAACTTCTCCACGATTCCTTGGTTTTCACTGTTTTCAAGGTTTTCTTTAATTTTTTTGGTTCTTCTTTTGCTTTGCTCTCTTTCCTTTTCATCCTCTTTGTGAATCCTTAATCTTCCTGCTTAGTTCTTTTGCTTTTGGGAATGAGAATTAACGTCCTTAATTTTAGGTGTTTTGTTTGTGAAGAGCAAATTGTACTCTTTAAACCATCAGATTGGAATCAATGTGGTTCCAAAACCAGTTTCTTAAACTTAGAAGCACCTCTGATGAAGTTACCTACTCAAGATGAGCCTTTTTAGAATGTGGTTTTAAAATTTTTATTATGTAAAGCATTACATGAGTCTATTTATACATTTGCCAATTAGAAAATCTAAAAGTCTTATTGAAAATGGACCCTGCCTATCCCTTTTCACCCCTGAAGCTGACAGGGGGGCAGGGGCAGCCAAGTTCCACTATTTTAGCTGTCTCACCATATTTTTTTTTTTAATTCAACATCTGGTTCCATTCATTTTTTTTTTTAATTTACTTATTGATTCATTGAGCACAAATGGAGTACAGCTATTGTTTCACTGGTTGTACACAAAGTAGAGTCACACCATCTGTGCGTTCATGCATGTACACAGGGCAATGGTATCCGTCACACATTCTGTTATTAATTTTACCCCCCACCCGCCCCCACCCCTCCCTTCCCTCTATGCTATCTATCCTTCCTCCATTCTTGCCATCCTTCCCCCCCGCATTATGCATCATCATTCATTTATCAGAGAGACCA
>JAJEJO010000876.1:430755-532464 GCA_020662805.1 Glaucomys volans
ATCTCACTTAGCATAACAGTCTCCAACATCATCCATTTACCTACAAATGCCATAATTTTATTCTTCTTTATGGCTGAGTAATATTCCATTGTGTATATATACCACAGTTTCTTTATCCATTCATCTACTGAAGGGCATCTAGGTTGATTCCATAATCTAGCTATTGTGAATTGTGTCTCACCATATTTTAAATAATATTTACAATGCTCTTTCTTGCCTTATGAATTTTAACCATGTCAACTTGGTGTTGTGGTGGGTTAGGCTGTTGGTGTCTTCTATTCCCCATTCCATCTGCCCAATATTTAGTTCTCACTATTTGGTTAAATCCAAAGTCATCATTGCTCATTCAGATAGTATACTTTATTTCCTTTTCTTGGCAAAATTTTTCATTCTTCCTAGAATTAATAATTGCCTTCTTTTTAGTTTTATTTGCTTAGTTTCATGTATCTATCACTGTATTTTTTTCCAAATGCTGGAACGTATCTGTCATACAACTAAAAGTAATAAAAGTTAAGCACAGCAAATCGACCAGTTACGTTTTCCTTGTCTTTGGAGAGTTCTCTCCCACAGCTTTCAATCCTCTTGCTCAAGAATAGACTTGCTATCAGGGATACTGCACAGCTGTCATTCTGGAACATCCTTTAGGAACACTGTATCCTGAGAATTTCCTTTATCTCCTACATCTTCAGTTTCCTGTATCTTGAGACTTCCTTTTTCTTCAAAAACTTCCTCTTTTTTGTGAAGCACCTTCTCTAGTAGTTTCCTGAGAAACAGCATTCAGAAGAGGTGGTTTTTTTGAGCCTTGAATATGATAAAATATTAAGATCAATTGATAACATGTCTGGGTGTGATATTTTACATTTAAAATAACTTAGCTTTAACATTTCAAAAATGCTTATCTATTGCCTTCTAGTTTCCTGTATTGCTTTTGGGAAGTTTGATGCCTTTTGTCATCTCTTTTTATGTTAGCAGTTTTTCTTTGCTGGTTTGTTCCTTTTGGGAAGTTTTTAGGATGTTACCTTCTTTTTGGTGTTCCTAAACTTCACTGTTGATGTGTCCTAGCATGGGTCCTTCCTTGTTCATTATAGTAGCCTCTTTCAATCTGGAAACATATCCTTGAATTCTGGGGCATTTGAAAAATATATATTTGTTTATTTTTTCCTCTGTCCATTTTCTCTCTTCTCCCTAGGCCTTGCAAATAATTTTAGCTTCTAATAATATCTTTACAGAGCTGTTTAGATCAGAAGGCTCATTTAGGGTAAATAGTTTTCTTGACTATATATCCTTATGGAGAGAGAAGCCTAGAGGAAGAAAACAACCCAAACAATGATTCGTCTTACCCCTACTCAGTGTTTTCCTATATAAAGCTTTTGTAATAGTTTAAGTGAGGAAAATCCTGTTGGTTTTACTTTCTTTTATAGGCTTTAATGTTTTTAAATCACAACAATATTAATGAAATTGTGGTTATTAATAGTAATGGTTCCTCCTAGTATGACTGTCACTGTGGGTCAGGATCTTCATTGTAAAATCAGGATCACAATAGATCTCTTAGTATTATTGTGACTAGTAAATAAGTGATAGCACAAAGCATTGGGAGCAAACATCATTATATATACTATATAGTGTATTTGTACTATAAATACTGCATATAGTCAGTGCTGAATAAACCATAGTTTTTTTTTAATCACTATTTATGAACTCATTTGAGTTTCATTTAGTGGGACTAGTATTGTCCTCATTTTAAAGAGGAGGAAGTTGAGGCCCAAAGAGACTAAATTACCTGTATAAGGTGATACAGCTAGCACGTAGGTGGCAGAGCTGGAACCAGCTTTTCTGACTCCGAAAAACATGCTCTTTCTACCACTAGTGAGGGTGGTCCTGTCTTTCTCTCCATGCCATTTTTTTTTTTTTTGCCAAAGAACAATAGTGTGTACAGTCAGCATGGGGTTGCCTTGATAAAAGAGATCATGGACTTCCTTGAAGACAAAAAGCTTGTAGAAAATAGTCTGCCCTGAGTTAGTTAAATATTTGCTGTGTGAGACAGACTGGAACAGTACATTCTCAACCTATGTTAATTCATGGCATCATAGAAAGATCAGAGTTTGGCTAAATGTAGGTTGTGGTGGCTTTCAGTCAGTGGTACACGGAAAGCATTGCTAATTGATAAATGTGGCATGTGTTGAAACAAGCAAGACATGTTGTCCTTGTCAGAAAAAGCAAACATATTGACTATTTGTGTGCTTTAGGACATTCCCCCAAAAGAAACAGTTGTGCTTGTGATTATATAGGCAGTAAATACATTTTCCCCATCAGCCATACCAAGTTCAGTCTCTTGCAGCTCTCCTGAAATGTCCCCACATGGTGACCAAGAGCAATGAGTGAAGAATACCTTCCAGATCTTCAGACCTCACCCAGCTCCTTTCTCTGCTGAGGAGTGTGGAATGCTGGGCAGAGCACCATAGGTTTCAACCCTAATTTTGGAACTGCAATATGCTCTTTTTTGACAACCTTGGACTTTGGATAGGTTCATTACAGACAACATTTGAACTAGAAATAATAACACAAATAGCCTGAGTAGAAAGCTAATTGGTCTTTTTCACCATTTTGAATCTTTTAAAAATTTTTGATAAATGAAAAAAAGAAGAGGTAGTGAAGAAGTTGGTGGACTGTGTTATTCTTGTAGTCCTGAGAATATGTCATAGAAAAGAAGCCACCCAGGACAAACATTTTAGGATTTTGAGAGTATGGAAATAGAAAGAAGCAAAAAAACACAATGAAAACTTAAAATGCTGGTCATCTCTTTCTTCATTCTACCTCATCCCTTTTTGTCTTTGAAAATACAGTTACTCAGGACTGCTTTTGTTTTTGAAACCAAACAGCTGAGTATGGAAACCACAGAATCAGAGTAAAAGAAAGTTTGTCATTCCCATGGTGTAGTCTAACACTTCTTGTCCCTTAGGATGTACATTAATGTGAATGGACTGACCAGATCAGTCAAATTAAGTAATCAGGGTCAGAACTAGTGGGAAGAGAAGGTTCTAATTCACATTGGGTGCCTCCTATGAATCTCTCACACCTAGGCCCTTTCCAGATGTTTTCTTTTAATTCTTCAAACTCAGTGACAGAGTCATTTTTGTTCTCATTTTATTGGTGAGGAAACCAAGTCATTTAAGACTTGCCCAAGGCTACATAGCACATAGGGGACAAGTTAGAATAAACTTATTCTTACTGTACTATATTATGCACACAAGGACACACAGACATGTATGCAGCTGATGCAGACTAACTGGCTTCAGAGAGGTAGTATAAAGTAATGAGTAAGAAACAAATGCAGACCCAAGCTGCCCCTATTCAGATCCTGAGTGTGTTCATTACTAGGTGTGGGGTAGTAGACAAATTGAACTTAACCCCTGTTTCTCAGTTTTCTTCCACTGTACAATGGGAGTAAATCATAGCTTACCACAAGAACCTTATTGCAAGTTATACGTGAGTTTTACATGAAAAATATTCTAAATAATGCCTGCACAGAGGAAACAGTCAATAGAAATTTTTAGTAATTTCTAATAATCCCACATAGGGAGAGAGGTACTATAAGATGACTCAGGGAGAACAGATATTGGAATACTGGTATGAGACAGTCTCATTTTTTTAGTCAATTTCATTTTAATATGATTGGTTGCCATGTATGTTTATTAATGATAAAAGACTTGAAATTTCCAATAACTTGAAAACTTGTAAATGTGGGCAGAATTGTTGGTGGTAAGTTTAGTGCAGGTCTCAATAAGACACCACTACTGTAGTGGAAGTTGGGGGGCAGGGGGAAGACTGCATAAATGCCACATTTATAGGGACTGATTGTAGTGGCAGTGTAGGAATTCAGCCTTCTAACTGGAAGAAAAGTTTGATTAACTGAACTAATTTCTTTTTTTCTTTCTTTATTTGACAACATACCTTGGTTAATAATTCTAAAGCCATTTAGTGGCTATAATTTCAACACACCAACTTTTTCATAGACCCAGAGATTTCTCTCTGTCCACTCCCTTGCTTGCCTGTGTGAGGGACATTGAAGAGGAAAGGGACACAAGAGCTTTCAAGTCCAGAACAAGCTTTCTCAGAAGGCCTGAGCCAGGGAGCAAAGAATGCAGTGACAATGCAGGGAGGAAAGAGTTCACCTCCCCACTGGCCCTGTTGCCCTTGCAACTGCGATTGGGACCTGTTTAGGAACACTGTGTCTTACGTGGATGTGGACATGGGGTCATGGGACTTGGATTCCCAGCTCAGCTCCTTGCTTTGTGATAGCCAGGCACAGCATGTGAACTATCTGAGCTTCCAAATATCAGGGCAGTAACATCCGTGCTTTCACTCTTCACATCCTATGACTCTGTTCTAGGATTCCTTTGCTCCTTGGGCCTGGAATTAATCTGGTGCATCCAAGAAAGCATCTGGTTGTACAAAGATATACAGGCGACATTCTGAGAGCCAGCAACCACCCATCATTGCTCTTAATCCCTTTTGTCAGTTCCAGGTGGCGTGTTCTCCCCCCAGGACAATCTGTCCCTCACAGCCAGTTCAAGAGCAGCGCTGCCTTGGAAGACACAGGGGATGAATGTTTTCACCTTGACCTTATTGCTCTCTTTCTGGCATGTCTTCACTCCCATCCCTTCCAACTATTATTTCTCTTCCTCTTCCTCATCCAAGGGGCAAGTAGAATCAAAGGCAAATAGAGGAAGACCCTCCAGCAAATCCTTTTCACTGTGATTTATTACATTACACAATAGTTTTCCAAGTCCCTGTGACCCCAAGTCAGGAAAACTGGCTGAATCCCTCATAGAAACATAAAATATGAAGAAAAATGCAATCCCTAAGGTAGGCAGGGGGGATAAAAGGAACTTTCCATTTTCAATTCTAAATGTCAAACAGTCATTCTAGTTTTTATTGTAGAGCAAATAATTGCTATTTGTTGAAATTGTGCTTCAAATAACAGTTAAGTCTTTTTTGAAGAAATTATTTGGGGAATGTATTTAACTTACTTTACTTAAAATTCACACTAGGACAACTATTTTAAGTACATTGAAATGCCAGTTTAATAATTTCATATAATATTGTAGTGATGGATAGCTACTTTAAATTTACATGCCAGTTATGTAAATGACCATAAGTGATTTTTCATTATCCTAAAATGGTGAGTAGTTTAAGATATTAATGTAAGTGCAATGCAGGCATAACATTTACAGTTTATTAAACTAAAAGGATGCTAATCAATTAATATATTTAAGCCATACCCATGGGGGAAATAAATTGATTTGCTAAGAAAAAAATTACTTTTTAGAGTTAAAAATAAGTAAATTAGGGGTGAGAATATACAAATATAGCTTCTGATGATTAGTCTGACCTTAAGAAACAGCTCTTTTTAGGAGTTCCCAGTAGGTAGACTGGCAATTGCTTATCTCCTCTGGCATAAATAAGACAATGACACTTCATCATAGTGCAAGTCCTTGTGTTATTCAGATTTCTGTAACTGAAATAAAATACCTGAAGAAAAAAGATTTATTTTGACACATTGCTTTGGTTCTGTGACAAAGCAGCACATCATGGCAGGAACACATGTCAGAGCAAACCACTCACCTCATGAGCTTGGGACCAAAAGAGAGGAAGAAGAAACCAGGGTCCCTTAATCGCCTTCCAGGGTGTGCCCACAGTGGCCTGAGAATTTCCTACCAGACTCCACATCTCAAAGGTTCCACTACCTCCCAGTAGTATCACTTGGGGACCTTCAACACATGGACCTTTGGAGGACATTTAAGGTAAAAATTATAGCAGCAGTAAAATTCAAAGTTCACATATTGACATCTAGACTCTACACTATATTTCTTTTGTATTTTTTAAAAAGACTTTTCTCTAAAGCTTTGGTATTAGAAAGAAAGACATTAAAGTAGTAATTTAGCTATGAGCAGCAATACAATCTTTCAAAATCATATTTATGAAACAATATGAAATTGTATTGATCTCTGTGCTGTAAAAAGTTTGAAGTAGTTCTTTATGTTAATTACAGTGACTAATGATAAATTTCATTTAAAAATATAATTCTATTTTTTTCTCACTGCTAATTTTTCAAAGGAATGCAGGATGGATTTATAAATTGTCTTGACCACATATAGTCAACAAGGAATCAATTTTTTTCCCTGTGGGGAATCAATCTGAACTTTTAAATATGATTTCTATTGATTAACTTACATGAAACACACATCTAGTTAATTTCTATAGCTATGTTTTAGCTTATTTGGAAGTTGATAATTTTTCCCAGAAAGAAAGAAGTATACATTTGGATACCAAATGTTTAAATCCATAATTCACCTTTAATTGTATTATTTTATGATTCTGTAATAAGAAAACTAAAAACAAAACATTATTTATTTGTTTTTATAAACCATATTTATAAATCATTCCCTTTTTGTACTTTCTATATTATCAACTTTAATTTTGGGCACATTATAATGTGTCGATATCAAACTAGTAGGACATACTTAATTTGATGCCACTTAAAAAATTAAAGTTATATGGGATTTTAAGTCTTAAAATATTTATCTCAGAGGTGGGTACACTGGTGCATACTTGTAATCTAAAATGGTTGGGAGGCTGAGGCAGGAGAATTGTTTGAGCCCTGGAGTTCAAGACCAGCCTGGGCAATATGTCTTTAAAATAAAATGAAAATTAATAAAAATATTTTTCTCAAGGCTAACATTATACATATATGAAATTCATTTATTCAATATTGATTTAATAAATAGCCACTGAAAGCTTATTCAATATAAACCACTGGGCTAGGTCATAGTGTGGTTAAAAAAACAAATAAAATACAGCCTCTGCTTTATGCATAATATATTTATTAAATCAGTTACTTTGCTGCTATATCAGAGATGCAAAACATAGTGACTTAAATAAGATAAATAAATGTGTATCTGTTTTCTCCATAGCAGTTCCTTGGTGAGGGTGTCCAAGTTGGTGGGAGTCTTCTTCCACCCCAAACTTAAGAAAGTGGTTTCAAGTGGAGACTACTGTACTCATATTTCAATGGGCAGAATGGATCATATGATCACACCTCAGAGGACACCTGTAATTGTAGTCTTCTTGTGTGTCCCAGAGTAAGAGGGAGATGGTCAGTGAATATATAGCTTTGTTAATGGTTAGTGAATACATGGTGAATATATAGCATTGTATCACAATGCAAATATTAAAAACTAAAAACAGAAAAGTTGTCTTCAATTTTTTCTGGAATCTATTAAGAATCAAATTCATTTATTCTAATGTCTTTAATAAAGACATTATTAAAATAATTAATATTAGATTAATATTAATTAAATATTAAATATTTAATTAAATTTAAAATTATATTTAAATATTTAATTAAATATTAAATATTATTAATCTAATTAATATTAGATTAATATTTTATCATGTATAGATTATATTATAATTTATATCCTTATTTTTTCCTAAATATTACTATACATTTCTCTGTCATTAAAAACTTCAGCTCCTATCTCTGCAGCATAAAGATTGGGCAAGTTTGGGGGAGTTTCTAGACCTCAGATTTGTTTATTTGTTTTTATTTATAAAACGATCATACAAATGATATCTACTAAACTGGGCCATTTTGAAGACTGGAGATTATTCCCCACATATATTGCACAGTGTGGGGCCTAACACAGTAGGCACATACTGATTTAATCACTGCAGTTTTATAATATGCTTGTTGTCGTTTGGACCTGGAATGTCCCCCAAAAGCTCAGGTGTTAAAGTTTGGTCCCACTGCAGCAGTGTTCTAAGGTGGGACTTTTGTGAACTGATTGGATTTTGAAGGCTTTGACCACATCAGTTGATTAATCTGTTGTACCTGAATGGAATACTGGGAGGTGATGGAAAACTATGGGCAAGTAGGGCATAGCTAGAGGAAGTAGACCTTTGGATGTGTGACCTTGCCTATGGCCCCTACCGACTTGCTGCTTCCTGCTGCCATAAACTGAGAGGCTTTCCCCCACCATTCCCTACACCTTCTGCCATGATGTTCCACCTCACCTCGGGCCCAAAGCAATGGAGCCAGCCAACCTTGGACTGAAACCTCAGGCCATGAGCCAAAATAAACCTTTCCTTCTCCAAGTTGTTTGTGTCAGGTATTTTGGTCACGGTGACAAAAAGCTGACTAACACAATGCTTTAATATTTCGCCTAGTCATTTTTCAGTCTTCCTTTTTGTTTTAAAAGACTTTATTTTTAGAACAGTTTCAGTTTCACAGAACACCCGAGAGATGCAGAGATTTAACATATACCCCCTACCCTCACCTACGCACAGCCTCCCCTATCATCGATGTCTCCCACCAAAGTGATACATTTGTTACCACTGATGAAACCACGAGGACCCAACATTATCCACTCTTCTTTTAATAATATAATTAAACACTTTGGGAAGGCTTATTCTTCCAGGTGAACTAGAGTGTAAATTATTTCTGTGAAAATGTGTCTCAGCCTTAGTTCTCCAGAAAGCAGAAGCAAGACAAAGGATTTAAGCTCATTAGGGTACACACCCCCAAGGGGCACAGTCAGGCAAGGTTACACAGAGTGGGGAAGCAGAAAGAGCCTATCTAGGGAGGTATCAGCTAGTTGGCTGCTGCTTTATGCAGCTGATACATCTGTTCTACAAGACTGCTCTCTGAGAATGGGTATGAGCAGCATCTTAAGGCATTCAATCCCAATGGTGGAAGCGGAGAGATTTTACCCACTGGCTCTCACATCCCACTGGGTAAAGTTTCACCCCACTGGGGATCCACTCCACATGACCCAGTGCCTAGTGTGTCTGTCCCTTGGTGTGTCAATCCTGGGTATCAGGCAGAGCCCTAGACAGATTCCAGGCAGAGCTAGTGCAGGACAGTCTGCAGAGCTGGAACTGGAGCCAGGCAGGTAAAACTAAGAGCATTTCACCAGATCTCAAGAGAATGTGAATTTGGAATAAGTTCACATCTTTACATTATGCAGTTTTATATTCTGGAACATAGTGATAACTTTTGCAGAGGGAGTTATCCCATTTATTCCTAAATGCATGTTGTTTACATTCTCTTTGATTTGCTTCCCTTAGGAATAAATTAACAACAAAAAGTTGTGTATTATGAAAAGGGGAGGGAAGAGCCATCAACTTAATGAAGAAATACTGCCTCCCAATGTAACCAGAGTCTTTGTGAGGTAGCCTAACTCAGTTAAATGGAAAATGCAGATGATTTGATACCATTTTTTAAGACAAAAAGATTGCTCCTGCCTTTAAATGAGTGAGCTCACTCATTCCTTGGCAAAGGCACTTCGAGATTAGAGGGTTAGTCATCCTCCTTTGGCTGGTCCCAAGCCCCTTCTGATCAGCCTCAAGGTAATTTCTATTCTTCTTTGATGCTTATTAAGATCCCATAGAGCTCCCTCCTTAGCATTCTTATTCAAAAAGTAGATTGAGAATCAATGTGTGAAAGACATCTTCCAAACTATAGCATTTTCCTCCCCACTCCCTAAAACTCATGGGTACTGCTTTAAGCATCTCCAATGACATATATAAAACTAATTTGCCCCATATTTTGACATGCTTTGAGTCTGAAAGTCAGTTATAGGTGGTCATTTTGCACTCAGGAGAATGGTCTTTATGGGCCTAGTTTTCCTCTCCTGCTTAAAGGACTTTTGATGGGAACCAAGTTTCTGGCCTGTGATGCTGAGCTGTTACACAGGAGATCTCATATGTGTAACCAGAGATCCCAGTTATTTGTCATGATGATTATTCTGGGACACTCTGAGATTCAGGTTGGTCCTTGTCTAACCACAGAGTTGCTATGTGCCCTTTGGAGCTATCTTACTCTAACATTCCATCTAAACATTATCATGTTATTCTATCAAATTTCTCCATGAAATGCCATTGCAATTGACTATTCATTTGTGTGCACCAATATTATTATTTGCTGTTTTACTTAGTCTGTTTTGTAGTATTTAGTGACCTTCACCAGGAGTTCAGCATTCTTGGCAGGCATTTCTCCACTTGGCCACAGAGGAACCCTGATTTTTCTGGATCCTTCCAAGAGATGAGAATGCAACAGCAGCAACTGGGGATATGAAAATAACTAGGAACAAAATAGACACAAATTCAGAAAAATACCAAAAAAGACTCTGCAAAAGCAGTTTTCTTTTGACCCTGAACTTTCTGTAGAATTCAGTGGTAAGTTGGCTACCTCATGGCTGTTCTGAACAGGCAGAAAATCAGAGGTAGGTGGACATGTGAGTTCAGATTTTAAACACAGATGATGATAGAATTCTCTCAGTTTTACTCTCAGATCCATGCAGGTGATTGATACTACACTTTGAAATATGTAGATATATCAAGAAAAGTATAGTCATCTAACATAGCTTCCTTCATAATGAACTACAAGTAAAACTTTAGGACTTCTTGCTCAAAAAAATGAAACTAGTGGGTGGATGATGTCAGCACCTAAATTTCTGTTAATAATTTCAGAGTGTACTTTTTTCATATTTAAAAAATAAGTTTCACTGATTGGAAGACCAAAGCTCATTGGGATACACAATGTCTTTGAGTAAGCATTCCAAAAAATGAACATCTCCTTCTGGCATGGATTGTTCTCTCTTTCAGCATTCCTAGTTGACACAGCCACAATTCTTCAGTTATATGTTCTATTACCCATGAGACTCCTGGGAAGTCCCATCCAAAACATTCATGTTGCTACATTACCATAAAAGTCTGCCCTGTGAGTACAATTTCAAAAGCAAAACAAATGGGCTTCATTTAAACAAATAGCAGTTCCTCCCCTTCTGAGTTGAAGAAAACACACGTACACTCTGCTTGCTGGAATGTGGGTCTCGTGGAAAGGATGTTGAGTTCTGAAGTGAAGAGAGACTCACCGCTGCATACAGAGACTCCCATAACTTTCTTGCTTTTTTGTTTTTATTTTTTACCTTGGTATTTTAATACTTTAAAAAAATCTCAGCTCTGAAGCTGTCTTTGAGATCAGGGAGAAATATTTAAACATTTATGCATTCAGTTCATGATTCAGAGATTTATTTATAAGACCGTTGATTTTGGGACTCTCAACTCTTGCATTTAAGCTGCTGAAGTGAGTCATGTTTGTGGGAGGTAATTACTACCAGAAAGTACAACTAACTTGTAAGCTTCTCTTTAAAAATGTCCACTCACAATCTACAATTACTTCAAATAACAGGCTACCAGGACCTTTGCTGTGTTTTACGACTGTATATATTTATTATGAATGCATTAGGCAATACCCAAACATACTTTTGTCACAGAAGGGTTCTTGTAGGAGAATTGAGTCCCTTTATTGGTATCAGTATAGATTTCTGTGGATGTAGAATTGACAAGGTATAATCTCAAGGTATTCCTTCTATTATATGGAACAAAGCCCTGAGAACAGCTGGTTCAAAAGAATAAAAATGGATTCCAGTTGGTGGAAAAATATATATAATTTGTGTATCATTAAAGATCAGATTCAGTGACTGAAATTATAGCAATCAGTTACCTCTTAAACACCTCACTGCATCTCTTAGGCTGACCCTATGTCCTCCTGGGAGGCTCCATGATTCTCTACTGATAAATTCCACACTCATCAGACCAGTGGCAGAGCAGGTAGCCTTTTATGGGTCAAAACACCAGAGTCTCTGAAATCATCTTGAAGTTCAAATAATCCATGACTCCTTCTAAGGAGTACCTTAGAGAGGCACCTTAAATTCCACAAATAAGATGTCTAGAGAGAGGTGTGGTAGAAAGGAGAAAGACAAGGAGGGAACTTGATGCATGGAATCATAAAATAAGGCATTGCCACTGCAGGAACTAGGTAAAGCACCAGAAAGGAAAAACTGGAATTTCCAAAGACAAACTCTGGCCACTTGATGGTTTTAACCTGCCATTGACTTACCATTGCTTAACACAACCCTGCAGTGATACTATTCTTCCACTCTTTCCTAAGGTTCTCTTACCTGCTGAGCTAAACACATCTCCTTCTTCAACCATTGAGACTTTAACCAACTGGTAATTGTGCCTCTTAGGCTGCTGTGATCCAGCTGCCTTCTTGGACCTGTCCACATTCATTCATTCATCACTCATTTACTCATTACTTATTCAGTGTTTACTGAGTGTCCTTGATGTGTCAGTTGTTGTACTAGGTGCTGGAACACGTCTGTGAACAAACCCCAGTCTCTGCCTTTGAGGATCATATTGCCTGGCTGGGGAGACAGCCATAAAATGTGGCAACATCAAGAATGTATGATTAAAAGCACTTATGTAGTATGTGCTGTGGAAACACATCAGAAAGGCACTATCCTTGACCTTGGGGAGCAGAAAACACTTTCCAGGAGTGCCCGTGTTTAACCAAAGACCTGAAGGAAAAGTAGAAGATGGTCAAGAGACTTAAGCAGGGAGAGAAGGTAAGGAGACAGGATAAAATACTCTATGCAGAAGAAAAGGAATGGCCCAAAGTCTGTGAGAAATATGAAGATTTAGTTCAGAGAAATATGATTAGTTCATAGATGGAGCAACAACACAGCAATCATACAATGATGATAAAAGAGGATGGATAGGCAGAGACCAGAGAATGAAAGACCTTCTCTGCCATGCCAAGTAATCTGAATGGAATTGAAGGATGTACCCTCCACATCATGTTTCTATTAGAGCAGCTACCTACAGATGCTTTAAATCAGCATCCAAGCTTAATCCTGAATTAGTTGGTATGCCCCTGATCATTCAGCCAACTTTTCTCTCTGATCTTTCCACATTTTACCTGGGCTGTCTCCAGAACAAGAGAAGTTTGCATCCTCTCTTTGTACCATTGTCTAATTTGTTTTGCCTTCTTTAGAGATACACACTGCTCCTCAATATCTGTGGCCCATCTGGGCCCACCATACACCTATGACTCTCCTATCATATGTATGTTCATGGAAATATCTCTTTTGCTTAATTTCAAGTCAAATTAAGGTTTGTAACATAAAAATTTATGAACTCATCATTTACTCAAAAAATACTTAAGGAACTATACACTAGGAAATATTCCAAGCAATATAGTAATGACCAAAAAGTCTTTACCCTTATGGAGTGACATTTTAGAGGAAGAATAAAGAAAAATAAACAATATATCAGATGATGATTATTATGTAGAAAATTGCTATAATGATTGTTATGTAGAAGACTTAAGGGTTTTCTGGAGGGTGTTATTTTATGTAGAATGTACATATACATACACACATGTATACACATATACATATATGCATGTATATACACATAAAAAAGAATAATAGATACAGGCTGTACAGGTTATTTTACTAGAAGTATGTATCAATAAGTTCTTTAATTACTTTATAATTCAATAATTAGAATTCATTGTAACTACTTTGAAATCATACTTAAGTAATGTCATAAGTTTCAGGACACAGGAATTTTTCTGATTTTTAGTTTGTCAAATTCAATGTGTAATTTTATTTTTAGCCTTATACTGTAATAAACATGATTTTGTAATAATCTAACTTATAGTCCGATGGCTCCTGGTTTAAAATAATATGATACCTGAATTAACATTTTGCTTTAAGAAAAGAATAAGCACTTCCCTATTTATATTTTATCTTAATTTCCCATTTGGAATTGAAAAGACATTGTTGTCATAATCTCATGTGCAATAGTAAGAATTTTTACAGGAATTAACAGAAGTTCTATATTATATGCTTAATAAGAGATTCTAAAAGGGGATGGGGAGCGATATTTAAATATTGGAGCTGAGATTTTCCAGAATTGTAAGATGGCCTGAGTCCTCAGATTCAAAGTATAGTAGTAACATGCAGAATGACTAAGTCTATAGCATAGTGAAACTGAAGAATATCAGGAATGAAGAGAAAAATCTTAAAATCTATCAGAGACAACAGACAGATTCTATTGAGCAAAGGGGCCCTCAATAGACTGTCAGCAGACTTGTCCTTATTACAGTAGATGGAAGAGGACAGTAATGTGCTCAAGAACTCAGAGAAATTAACTTCAATTTAGAATTCTATACTCAGCAAAACTACAAAACACGTTTTTATAATTACCCAGATTTAGACGATTAACCTACCACAGACTCTCATTAGAGAATTACTTTTTAAAAAGGAGGAAGTTAGAAGGTATGGAATCTAAGATTGAACATAGACATTGATAGAAATAAAAGTACATTACTGACATAATTTTTGGTGTAATACTACCTTTAATATGAATGATCAAATTGATAAAAATTGAAGCTCTGAATAACAACTTGAAATGTTTAACAGAAACAGGTTAAAATGCGTACAATTTTAAATTTTGCTTAAAAATTTATAGGTAGGAATTTATCTTAAAATTCAATGGTAATCACCAAAAGAATCGAATCTAGGCAACAGCAGTGACCCAGTGAGAGGAAGGCAGGGACGCAGCAGGTCGCTGGATAGGAGGTTAGAGGCTTAGAGGTGGGACCAGCCCCCTGAAGCAGCCTCGGGGGTGGGGTGGGGAGTCAGCTGGAATTTTAAAATTGTTTTGAGTCAACATTGATTCCAACCAAGGATTTGTCAGCCTCCACTCCTACTGTTCCTTTTCAGACCTCAAATACTGAAGATCAGCAGACAGCATTGCTGCCTTCAAGATGCCCCACACTTGAAAGGGAAATTGAAAGGCTGTTGGATGAGCACAGAACCCTCTGGTCCAGCCTGTGAGGGCAAACCATACTCTGCCCGCCCACCAAGCTCGTGCATATGAGTATGTGGAGTGTTCCATTAAGGGCACTGCCCTTAGGAGAACCTGGATCCTTCAAATCTGATGCCACTACCTAACCAAACACCACTCCAGATCAGCCCTTTGTATTGTCTATCATCAAAGAGGAGTCATCCACACCACGAGCAGATTCAGAGAAAAAGTGGGTGTATCCTTCAGAACTGATGTTCTGGAATGCGATGTTAAGGAAAGGGTGGAAGTGAAAGGATGAGGATATCAATCAGAAAGATATGTATAATATTATTAGAATTCACAGACAGAACAATGCATAGGGTTGGAGGGACATTTCGAAGTGGGAAGCCCTTCATGCTGCAGTGTGTCCTGCTGGTCCATTGTTGATCTGATATGAAGCGAAAGCAAAAGAGCATTTACCAAGGGCAAGAATTCATTCCTGGATGGGATTTGGGTTGCCTTTCGACAGCACGATTGGATCATCAACCACTGTGGCACAGAAGTTAGATATGTGATAGATTACTACCATGGGGGTGGAATCAATAAGGACTATCAGTTCACCATCCTGGACGCTGGCCCCATCTTGGGTTTCAGCAGTATGGGACAGAAGGTTGGTTGGTGGCACTGAACATGGTAACCACAGTTTTGTTTGTGATGCAAAATATAAACAATTTTTTTTTCTGAGAAATACATTAAACCATTTTCCCCAAACTGAATTGCAGTTATGGAGTAATGGGAACTTCAAGTGGGTAATCACACTTCATCCTTAACCAAGGAACCCATGCTCCATTCAGTTTTGACCTGCCTTTTGTCTTACAGTTTATAGCAGATCGTTTTGAGATTTTTTTCCCATTTGATTTAAGTGGGAAGCAGTTGCTCAGTTTGTCCTTCAACTGCAATATTGCCTGTGTATTCATCTAGAAAAGTCTGAACAACCTCTGAAAAATAATTTATAGAAAGTGAGGAAAGCTACATTTTTCTTATTACTCAGGAAATTTGAGAGGTAAAACCTGAAAGTCAGTGTGATGCTCATGATATATATGATATATATGTAATATATCATATATATCATATATATTATATATACACATACATATATATACATATACATATCACATATATACATATATTAGTTGTCGATGGGTCTTTATTTTATTTATTTATTTATTTATATGCGGTGCTGAGAATTGAATCCAGTGCCTCACACATACTAGGCAAGCCCTCTTCCACTGAGCCACAACTTCAGCCCCACTCAAGAGCTTTTACCTTGTCAAATCTTTTAACTAAAGTATTTTCTTATAAATAAGCAATGTCTTTTTAAAAATAGATAATTATTTCTGAAGTCCCTACAATTTAGAAGTGACCCTGAACAAAATGCAAAGTCATACCCTTACACTCAGCAAGACTAAGGTGTGTCTTGGCTCTCTAAATTCTCATTTATATGCAGTTTTCAGACCAAGACTTGTTAAAAAAGTTTCAGCTCACCATGAGGTTCTAATGCATATGCTTGGAAACATATATTTTCATTTAAAAATATTTTCCTATTGTTCTGATATGTAACTCTGCTCTCCCAAAACAGGTCTTCTCATTGTCCCTGGCATTTCAAGTGAATGCAACTTTGAGTCCCATTCCTTCTTCCACTGGGAGCTCCCCCGACCTCCACTGGCCTAATCCAAATTTAAAAACCTGGCTCAAGTCACAGTGCCAGTGATTACATTTAAGGGAGTGTTAATAATCACAAGAAAAGTATTTTTCTGAAATGTAGTATGTTTGCATCAGTTCACTGTCTTAATTTTTATGTTCTAAGGAAGCTCTAAGTTTGCTGTTGAAATTCTTGTATCAGTAACCCCAAAACTGGTTGTTCTAATTATACCAGCATGTTACAAATGACCATTTTTTAAAGTGTTGATAATATTAAATCTTTTATTATCCTGAAAAAAAATACAACAACAAAAATAATAGCATTTATCACTTCCTAATTGGGAGGGATGGTAAAGAGAAAGGAAGATGAAAAACTTTTTTCCAATCCAACAGAAAACAGCAAAGGAGAAAACTGCAAGGGAAACAATATTAGAATTGTAACTGTTAGCAATATATACAGCATGTCAGCAATCATAATAAATATGAGTGGATTAAACTAGGAGCTGGCAAAGGATCAACTTTTCTGTAAAAGTTGATTATAAATATTTTAGGCATTTTAAATCACATACAGTTTTTGCAACCCTTTAAAAATGTAAAAACCATTCTTTGCTTGCACGCCATATAAAAACTGGTTTCAGGCCAGATATGGCCTATGGGAGTAATTGGTCAACCTATGGATTAAAGTTTTAAGAGACAAAAATTTCCAGGTTGAATTTTCTTTTTTAAAACAAACTATGTACATTTCACAAAAGAAGAGAAAAAAACATAAAAATTATAATAAAAGGTGGAAATTGATATAAAATTGTGAACTTATTAACCAAAGGTAAGTCAGTCATCTTAGTTTGTGTTTCCCAAAAGCAGACACTGGGAAAACAATGCAAGGGCAGGAAGGACTTTATTTGAAAGTCGATCCCAGGAAACACTAATAGGGAAGTGGAGACCTGATAAAGGGAAGGGAAGGAAGCCAATTAAAGATGTATTATCAAGCCAGTTACCTCTGCGGGGGCATCAGGTGCTCAGTCCCACTGGGGAACACTGGGACACTGAGTAGAACATGCCTCAGGGTTATCCCAGGAGGAGCAAGGAAGCTTGAGTGTTTATTATGCAATAAGTAGAATGAACTCTTGCCTCCAAATAATGGGTTCCAGTCATTTTTCTATTATAAAACACAAAATTAATAAACTTGATTTAATATTTTACATAGAAGACTATGTCTGCTTCCATATAAAATATATATTCTTTTCAAGAACCATAAAATATTTTAAAATATTGATCATGTATTAAATAACAAAGGAAAATAGTAAGTTTTAAAGAATTGTTAATATATAGAAAATTTCAATGACAAGAATAATTTTAGTTTCAGATCAACCATGAAAGGTTAGGAAAAATATGTTTGGAAACTTAAATAACATAGGTTAAAGAAGATATCATACTAGAAATTACATTTAGCACTAAATAGCAATGAATGCACTACATAAGAAACAACTAAAGTAATGGTACTTAGAGGTTCATTTACAACACAAAATATCTTTTTAAAATTTTTTAAATTTTACAGTTTTTTAAATCATAAGATTGCTTATGAACAAATTTAATCCTGAAATTTAAAAATACAGATAAAATAAATTATGTATTTAAAAATGCATTACAGATGTTAATTGAATGAAAAATTTGACAATGCAAATAAGTGATTGGATTATCCTTTTTTGTCCCATTATCCCAGATGTGGAATACCTATAAACACTTGAAAGTAGTTTATAATATATGATATAATTATATAATTATATAATAAGAACAATAATATAATTATATAATATAAATAAATATATTATCAACTAATACAATTATATATAAGGTCTAGATTGTGATTTCTAATATATTTTAATAAACCTGTGTCAGTTCATTGAAATATAACCAGAATTGAAAACTTGGGACTTAGTGGGTTAAAAATCTAGAAAATGGAACAGCAAGTAAGACCAAAAAATGTAGAAGAAGAAAAATAGTAAAGAATAGAAATTAATTAAATAACCAGGTCCCATGGAACATACCCATAATCCAAGTGACTTGAGAGGCTGAGGCAGGAGAATCAAGAGTTCAAAGCCAGCCTCAGCAAAGGCAAGGTGCTAAGCAACTCAGTGAGACCCTGTCTCTAAATAAGATACAAAATAGGGCTGGTGATGTGGCTCAGTGGTGGAGTGCCCCTGAGTTCAATCCCCAGTACCCCCTCCCCAAAAAGAAAAAAACCAATTAAATAAAAACAAAGGAATAGAAGAGGATATAAACAAAATAAAAAAATCCATTGTCTGAAGAAAAAAATGAATAAAAAAGATCATGAAATCTAGAAGGAGAGAGGAAGGGTGGGACAGAGGAGGAAATGCAGAATGAATTTTAAAAATTCATGCTTAAGGCATATATAAATACACCACAGGAAATTTCACCTTTATGTATAAGTAGAAAGAGCCAATCAAAAATAAACCAATAAGACAGTAGAGGTAAAGGAGAATGGGGGGAGAGAAGAGGGGAAGGAAAAGGGGGGAAATGTGAACTGAAATCCCATCCATGCATGTATGATTTTCTCAGGATGAACCCAACTACAAAAATTCTCTAATAAAAAAAATTAATAAAGCAGTAACTTGCAAAAATTTTTTAAAAATCACCAAAAAAGACAAAAGGCACAAATTTATAGTATTAGCGGCCAAATAGGGAGATTTAATGAAGCAAATTATGTTGTATGCATTTATAAATGTCAAAATAAATCCCACTATTTGTATAACTATAATGTATTAATAAAGGAGGGATTTACTACAGTTTTTTAAATCATAAGATTAGTTATGAGCAAATTTAATCCCGAAATTTAAAAATACAGGTAAAATAAATTATGTTTTTAAAAGTGTATCACAAATGTTAATTTAATGAAAAATTTGACCATGCAAATAGTCTAATAGTTGCTAAAGAAATTAAATCAGTTATCAAAACTGTCTTCCCCCCAAAAAGGTACCAGGTACTAATGACTTTACAGTCATGTTTTTCTTTTAAGGTACAGATAATCTGTAACTTACACATATTATTTCAAGGAATGGGAAAATAGGAAAAGCCATATAGCTTCAAACGAAGTGTAATCTTGAGATCGGAAAAAAAATACAACTGTAGACTCATTCCATTTATAAACCCAAATATGATGCATTCTATAATCCACATTTTCATTTAGAATGCATTACATTTTGGGCTTTAAAAAGTGTGCTTGTTCAAGTTGAGTTCCTCTCAGGAAAAGAAGGGTGGTTTCAGTCAGGGATTTCAAAATCTTTTGATGTAGTATACTATATTATGAAATTAACAAATATGTTATTAGTACCCCAGTCACATCAGAAAAAGTGTTTGATTAAAAAATCATCATTCATTATGATTTTTTTAAAATCTTAACAAACTAGGAATAGAAGGGAACTTTCTTTAGCTAACATTCACAGCCAAAAGTAATCATATTTATTGGTGAGACTTCATCATCGAAGTCAAGGACAAGATAGATATCACCACTCTATTTAACAATGCACTAGGTTCCATTCTCAATGTACAATCAAATGAAAACAAAAACATAAGAGGTATAAAAACTGGAAAGAAATGTAAGGAATATTATTTATACACAAAACCTAAGAGATAATTTTATTTCTGATAATGAAACTATAAAATTTGAAGATCAATTTGTGAGATGGTCCATATTTTTGGATAAAAAGCTGAACATAATAACACTCAAAACAATCAGGAAAGTAATACAGAAACCATACTTTTTATAATACCACAAAAAAACCCCAAAAAAATCCCCTAGGGATAAATCCAATGAAAATGTACAAGATAATTTAAAAGAATATAGAGTATCATTAAAGTGAAGGAAATTCCAAATGAAGGAGTTCTGAATAAAAACATGTTGTTGGATAAGAAGGCTCAGCACAGCAAAAATGGACATTATCTCCAAATTAATTTGTAAATTCAATGCAATTCCATTTTAAAGTCCATAAGAATTTTATATAGAACTTGAAAAATCATGTTAGAGAAAAGGGCAAGAATAACTAATTTATTTTTAGGAATTGAACTAGGTGGGGAAGGAATCAATAATTTTTGTAAGATTATAGTGATCAATATAGTGTAATTTGACATTGACACAGGCAATATGACAAGTAGAAAAGAATACAAATCTCAGTCCCTTGGATAGAGGGAAAGTTAATGTTTATTTGTATTATAGATTGGCAGGGTAATCAAATTATGGAAGAATGATTAATTATCCATGTGAAAAAAGATAAAATTTAATTTTTACCTCATTCCCCAGGCTGGATTAAAAACTAAATGTGTAGAGCAGCATTTCAAAAATTTAGAAAATAGCATGGGAGAACATCTTTAAGACATAAGCATGGCCAGAGAGAGAGTTCTTACTATAGAAAAAAAATTAAGGAAAGAATTGATAAAATTAGCTTCATTAACATGTAAAACTATAAGAAAGACAGTATAAATAACATTGAGGTAAAGCACAGAGCTATTTACAATGTACATATCTGACAAAGGATTAATTGCCAATGTATATAATAATTGCCTGCAAATTGGAAAAAGAAGTAGCTCAATAAAAACCAAGGAAAGTTATATTAAATAACAGTTTATAGAAGAGAATTGCCTAAGGACCAGTAAACATGAAAAATTTTTCAGTTTTCTGGTTGTCAGAGAAATTCAAAATAATAGTAAGCTGCAACTTCACATTATGAGATGAGAAAAGTATTTAAAGCCTGATAATCCAAATGGTGTCTTGAATGTGGAGCAAGGGGAGTTCTCAAATATTTCTGTTAGGGATGTTCATTTATACAAAATATTTGGAGAACAGTTTGACAATATTTAATAAAGGCAAAAGTTTGGGGGCTGAGGTGGTAGCTCAGTGGTAGAGCACTTGCCTAACACAAGTGAGGCACTGGGTTTGATCCTTAGCACCACATAAAGATAAATAAATAAAGGCATTGTGTTCATCTACAACTAAAAAAAATTTTTTTAAAGACAAAACTATGTATTGATGTACTAACGTGCATTGGCATTGCACAGGAATCCTTCCTAGAAGCAACATTTTCAGATTGTCACACAAGGGAATTTTCACAGGAATGTTCATTGTAGAAGTGCTAGTAATGGCAAAAATCTCAAACCACTGAATGCCAATCAATAAAAGAATGCACAAACTATTATACATACAAGAAAAAATAGTATTTTACAACTTAAGATGAACTGAAGCCATAAGTATCAACATGGATTGACATCAAAAAACATAATATAGAAGGAAAAAAGTTCTGGTATGATATGTAAAATAGGATGCCATTTCTATAAAGTTTATAATCCTTGAAAATGATGCTACATATTATTATGGAGATCCCCAAATATGTAGTATATTAGCTTATTCTATGTTACTGTAACAAAATACCTGAGGCTGAGAAACTTATGGAATAAAGAGGTTTATGTGGCTCGTGATTCTGGCAGCTAAACATCTAAACAGCACATTGCTGTCATTCTGGCAAGGGCATCTTTGGCTGTGTCATAACATGGTAAAAAAGCAGAAAAGGAAATGGATGTGTATAGAAGAGACCAAGAACGTGGAGCAGCATCACTTTATAATTATCTGCTCTCAAGATAAGCATTAATTCACTCATGCTTGTAGGGTGGAACTTCCATAACCTAACCTTTAGGACCAAAGGTTAGAACATGGAGGCAAACCTACCACGAGGTCCACCACCTCAACACTGCCCTCCCAGGAACCAAGATTCCACCACATGAACCTCTGGGGAATAAACCACACTTAAACTATAGAATGCAGTAAAGTACAAAATGTACATAAAAAATGCCAAATGATTGACAGCAACTATCACTGGGAGGAGAGAGGAGTACATAGGATCCAGGGAGGATCTAGGGGAATTTGATTTATCTGTAATATTTAAAGCTTCTCTCATCAATGACACTATCAATGAGTGGAAAGGAAACACAGAGAATGGAAGGAAATATTCACAAATCATGTATTTGATAAGTGATTAATATCCAGAGTATTTAAAGAACTCTTGAAACTCCCCCCCAAAAAAATAAAAACCCTGATTCAAAAAGGGCAAAGGACTTAGATATTTTTCTAATGAAGATTTACAAATGACAAGAAACACATGAAAAGATGCACATCACTAGTCATTAGGGAAACATAAATCAAAACTACAAAAAGACACCACTTCGTATCCATTTGGATAACTGCTATTAAAAAAATAGAAAATATCAAGTGTTATCAAGGATTTGCAGACATTGGAACCCTTATGCACTACTGTTGAAATACAAAATAGTACAACCGCAATGGGAAAAAAGTATGGTGGGTCCTAAAAAAAAAAAAAAAATGGAATTACCACATAGTCCAGGAATTCCACCTCTGGGTGTATGTCCCCAAAGCATTGAAAACAGACTCATGAAGAGACATTTGTACACTCATGTTTGTCCCAGCATTATTTACAAAGGTTAGAACATGGAGGCAAACCAGATATTCGTTGACAGATGAATGAATAAGCAAAATGTGGTGTATACATACAAAGGAATACCAGAATGCCACGCAGAATCAAAGATGAAAGGAGTTGAAATATATACTACAACATGGGTGAGTCTTGAGGACATTATGATATGTGAAAATAGCCAGTCACCAAAAGACAAATACTGGGATACCTAGAGTAGTCAAAATCTTAGACACTGAAAGAATAGTGGTTATCAGGGACTGACGGGAGCACGGGAATGGGCAGTTATTGTTTAGTGTGTATAAAGTTTCAGTTTTGCAAGCTGAAATGAAGTCTGGAGGTAGGTAGTTGTGATAGTTGCCACCAATTACAACAACATAAATTCACTTAATATCAATGGATTCTCTGCTGGAAAAAAATTGGTTAAGATGGTAAATTTTATATGTGTATCTTACCAAAATAAAGAAAACTAGGGAAATAAACTAAAAGTACAAGGGTCAAGGAGTTTTGAATGCCTGTAAGAGACTAGCTGAAGCATTGGGCCATGGATTCCAAGATAGGCCAATGGAGAGATGAGTGGAGAGGTGAGTGGATAGGAAGCAAGTGAATGGCAGCAAGGCAAGCTGGAAGGACAAATAGAGTTTTTAACTGGTAATAGTTTTGGAGTGAGCATTATTATTCACTTGGTGAGATGCCATGATGTTTTTCCATTTCAAAAGGTATTCTATTTCATGCATTTTAGCAGAGTATCCCATTTTATAGATGTATCATCATTAAGTCAATCTCTTATAGATTGGTAAGAGTGTGTGTGTGTGTGTGTGTGTGTGTGTGTAGGTAGGTAGGTAGATTAGTATTACTTTAAATCATAGTAAGAAATACATTGTCTTATTTAATAATAAATTGTGATCCTTTACAGAAATCCTCAATAGGAAGTTTTTAACCTTCTTGAGAAGAGTGGAAGAAACTCAAGACCAGAGCTACCAACTGCTACTCTCTCTAAGGAGAATCACAACTGTAACTATCCTTGAGGTGGACAGCCTTGAAATTGTCTGCACACACAATCATGTAGGGAGAGAGCTCAGGTTATTCTAACTTGTCCATTAATGTATGTGGTTTACTTAGTTAATGCAACAAAAATTACTGAGCAGCCTCCCTGTGAAAAGAACTCTCTCAGGAACTGGAAATGTGAAAATGCTCCTGAATATAGTATGCATAATTACATGCATACATAAATCTTGTAATAGAGAGTAAAAAGCAGAAGCATTTTTTCCATGAAGTGAATGGAGCTCAAGTAACAGTGCCCCTCACTTAATATGGGCTCCTTCCAATGCTCCAAGAGAACCCTATAAATATATTTATGTAGTCATACATTTTGGTAAAATTTGCATAAGCTAGATTTTTTTTTTAAAGATTGCAATTAGTTAAATTGCTGTCTCTCCCCAGTGACTTTCCCCAGTGTTGGAATGCCCAAGGACATTTTTGAGTTCCAGCAAAGTATTGAAAGTCACTTTGGTTGAGCTTATTGAAATATATGTATGGGGCTCACAGATATTTCATTGTCAAATGAAGTTATTAACCAAAGCAGAAGTAAGTGAGTGCTAAAGGACACACAGGTTTGAAGTGTATGGGACCAAAAGCTAGTCTGTTGAAAATTCTTCTAATCAGACATATAAATCTAAACAGAGGGTTTGGTTCCCATGAGCATCTGATCAAAACAGAATTCTCTGAAGTCAGGAACAACACTGTCTAAACAGTTATATATGCACCGTACGTATTTTTTCATTTTATTGGTAATTCCACAAAATAATGGACTCTATAGGTTTTCAGGGTAAAACCCTGTGGCAATACTACAGAGTAAGTACCACTGTGCATGAATTGTGTGAATTGTGTGTTTTATTCATCCCAATTACAAGCAATAAGAAAACTGTGGTCAACTCTGATAGAATATGATTTATCTTTCCCTTTTCTCAACAAAAAACATTACCATTAAAGGCTGGGGGTTTGGTGGCACATGTCTGTAATCCCAGTGGCTCAGGACACTGAGGCAAAGCCAGCCTGAGCACTTAGCAAAGTCCTAAGCAACTTAGTGAGACCCTGTCTCAAAATTAAAAATTAAAAAAGGGTGGGGGATGTGACTCAGTGCCCCTGAGTTCAATCCCTGGCACACACACATACACACACACACACACACACACACACACAAATACCATTAAGTAACTGTGATGGGTAGTTAATCTTATTTTTCTAGATTGTGTATTTTTTATATTCTAACTTTTTAAAACTTAATTTTTGTTGTAATTTTTATTCTAAATAAATATCCATCTTCATATCTATTTCAGTATCAATCACTTCAATTATTTCTCCTAAAGAAGTTTTCCTCAATTGTTTCAGCTGCAGGCCCCACAGTGTCTGTATGTACCCCATACAAAGTAATGGTTGGAACATGAGAGAAACATACTGGGCAGGGGCAAGCAGAGTTCTGAGAAGGAATAAATTATTAACAACAACGATGATCAAGGAAGGGTTTCAGCTAGGCCGTGATCCAGTGGGAAAACTTGAATTCAGAGATAGGGCAAATGATTTTCTAAATGAAAAAAGTAATTCTTCATAACTTTAAATTTCTATACCTGGATTTATCCAAATACTCTGTTACTGACACATACTCTTCTCTGTCGTCACATCCTTTCCAATCCAACATCTAACATCCTTTTCTGCTGTTGTTTTGCAGACATGGGTTTGCATAACAAACAAATGTGGGTATTCTCCTGTCAAACCATGAGAAATAAGACAATTGTGTAATGCAATCCAGGCCCTATTACATGAATTATGTGAAGACAAAACGAACTTCCTTTCCCCCTCTTCAATTATGGTATAATTGGTGAGTAGGAGTCAGAGAACATCCTATTTTTAAGTTCAATGCTGGACTCACCTTCATTCATTCATGAGAATTCATGAGAAGGAATCAATCATAATATGTAATGGCCAAGAAGAGTTTCTCATGTGGGGCAGTATTACCTAGGTCCCATTAAGGCATAGCAATGACTTGTTAAGATTGTGGGGGTTGGGGGAGGGAGGGAGGGAGGGAGAGAGAGAGAGAGAGAGAGAGAGAGAGAGAGAGAGAGAGAGAGAGAAACAGAGACAAAGAGAGGGAAACAGAGACAGAACTGAGAGACAGATTAAAACCAGCCATGCCCTGAGAAGGGTGTGGGGGGTGTCTGAAGGAAATGCCAGTGCTCTGTGTCTACAGTTACTTCCTTCCCCATCTGGGACTACTGTTCTGTTAGCAGGCTCAAGCCTCCACAGGTCTGGTGACTCACTGGGCAGTTCAAGGGGCCCCGGACTTTGGATGACTTAGCATTGAGTAAGCTTGTAATGAACCAAACATCAGCTGGGAAGAGAGCAAGGGGAACACAAGGGTCAGCACTGGGAATCTGAAAAACAAGACTGGAAACAGGTGGGAACAGCTGAGTAGTTGCCTGCCGAGTCATGAAAGGAAGAACTGAGAGCCATAACTCCTAGAGATGGGGATACAGGAGCGATCCATTCTGAGAATGCCATCCTTCTTGGCCAGAGTAGATGCTATAGGGCCTGCTGGAAATCAGCAATACCCTTCTTGTCTGACCAGTCTTGACTAACCTTAGATAGGTTAGATAGAGTGACTGGTCTTCTGCTTTGTGCTCGTGACTAATCTGCTTGCTATTCACTCCTGATTTGGTTTTCCAGGGGTCTCAAGATTGCTGGCAGAACTCTGGATTTCTGAAGCTAGGATGTCCCATGTCACCTCTTTCCAGGGACTGTTGTATGTTATCCTGTCCAGACTCTTCTCCCAGAGTTTTGCCAGCCTCTCTAGGCATCCTCTACTTGTATAACTTCAGAGGGAACAAGAACACACACAATTAACCAACCTTTCCAGGTGTCACACTCTGTGTACAGACTTTCATATTCACTGTTAATGCAATTTCCTCTTTTACAATTGTCCTCTCAGACAGGTGTAATTATCTGTTTTATAGGTTAAGGAAACAGAGTGAGAGGATGTACCTTATGTAGGTCACATGAATGCCCATCTTTACTCTGGTTTTATTCCTCTGTATCTTACATTCATGAAATGTGTTTTTTTTCCATTCTTCAGAACTGAGGATAATAATATTTAAAGGATCATTTCAAGGATTAAATTAAATCCTTAATATGGAAATGCCTAGCATGTACTTAACAAATAGCAATACTTAACAAATAGCAATTTTTAAAGATATTTCATTCTATTCTGCCTTCTGTTTAGAGAATATGGCTCCCCTGACAGAATTTGGGCCTGGTACGTGTCTAATACAGCACCAGGGTACATTGTATGTGATAGTAAATGTTGGATGGAATAATTAATGGAGCATCAATGGAAGCATTAAATTCCACTTAAAGGGTCTGCAAGTGTATCTCAGAGAAGTGCCCACCTAGCATGCATAAGCCCTAAGTTTGTTTTCCAGCAAAACACACACACACACACACACACACACACACACACACACCATACAGGATTTGTGAAAAACCTAATTTTTACTACTCTTGAGTGCATACTTTTTGGGTCTATAACTCCAGATCTCCTCTTTTGCTGGATTTACCTGCAGCTGAATCTTGTTATGGTTTGGATGTGAGACACATGTGAGACAATGCAAGAAGGTTCAGAGAAGAAACGATCTCAGGTTGCCAGCCTTAACTTAACCAGTTAATTAGTCCCTGATGGGATTAACTGAGTGGTAACTGGAGGCAGGTGAAGTATGGCTGAAGGAGGTGGGAATTGGGGGTGTGGCTTTGGAGTATATATTTGTGTCTGGCAAGTGGAGTCTCTATCTCTCTGCTTCCTGATCCTTATGTGAGCTACTTCCCTCTGCCACACTCTCCCGCCATGATGTTCAGCCTTGTCTCAAATCCAGAGGAGTGGAGTCAGCCTTCTATGGACTGAGATCTCTGAAACTTTAAGCCCTCAAATAAACTTTTCCTCCTCTACAATTGTGCTGGTTGGGTCCTTTCATAGCAGCAAAAAAGCTGACTAAAACAAATCTCTTCAGCTTACCGCCCCCACCCCTACACCCCATCCACAAGAACACACTTCTTTGTGATGCATGTGCCTGGCTGAGGCATCTCAGGCTCTCTCAGCTTGGCAGTACCTTTACCTTCAAAGCCACAATCCTGAGATTCTTGACTAAGGAGGCCAGGGTGAGTCCAAGCTTACCTGGAGGTAACACTCCACTGCAGTGTGGTTAATTCTGGGCTGAGTAAGGCTACCTGCTAGGTCAGCTCCTTTCCAAATAATTAAGCAGTCTACTGAGAGCCTGGAGTTGGGAATCATAGCAAAAGCTTTGGAGAGAGGTCCAAGTTAGAAGTCTATAGATGCTTTTCCCCTAGCCAGCAGTTCCATTAAGGAAATTCATTTTAGTTTTTTGGATGTGTGAAGATTTTAGTTCAATCATGGCACATCCAGCCATTATTCAGTCCAGATTCACTTCAGTCAGCAGATTCAAAGGTAATTCAGAAGGAAAACCCTAGGGAAAGGATACATGGGCCCCTGCTCCATCTATTTTGAACATCTATTTGAAGTCACAAGAAAGATACCTGATATTCATGGCAAATATTGCCTCTAGATCTTGGTCAATCCAAAATTAAGACACTTAAAAAAAGATATAGAAGTCCACAGGATAAAGTTCCTAAAGTATAGAGGATGTAGTGACCTAGAAATTCCACACCTCTAAAGGCCTTCTGTGCCACAGCTAGAACCACCTAGTAACTACCTGAAGATGCAGCTCTGTCCCAAGGCTCTATGATCCATTCCATTTCTGTCCAGGGAGAATATAGGAAGACTTTAGGTGTCTATGTGGAGCTTCAGCATGGAGTCAGCTCTGCTCTAGTGCCCACTTTGATCATGACTCCTGAATATTTTTACCTTATTCTTTTTAGTCACGTCTCACCTTATGACTCAGAGGTTCTAGACCTGCATCCTTACCTTACTCCTGCACACTGTTTTCAGAACTGGAAGCTAGCCTTGCTATCACAAGAACTTGGAAACATCAGGCACCTCTGTTGCTTTTCAAGTGTGAAGTAGATTTAGCTCATCCACTGCTGAAATTCTCTAGGGCACCCCTCTCTAATTCATTGCATCAGCCGTGTTTTGTAACTCAGTCTGCTCAGATCTAATATTTGACTCACCCTGATCTTAAGAGAACAGAGTTGATTGGATTAACTCATCCATGTCTAACATCTTCATCTGCAAGTAGAATCATGGGGGCATAGGTGAAAGCTGCTAGGACAGCAGTACATCCAGAAGTTCCAGGACTATCACTGAGCATCAGAGAGATTCCCACTTCTACCTCTGAACTGAAACCTACCAACCATTCCCCAAAGCCTGGCTTCAGGTACCATGGGTGTTCATTCACATCAACCTCCCAAAACCTTGGTGCTCTCCATTTGCCTGCATTTCAAAGAACTCCCAATTAAGGATCTTAAAATGCTGTGAAGCAGTAAAAAATTTCCCTAAACAATGACTGTACAGAGGATCACTTCCAAGAGTGAGATTTTTGTTATTTCATTTCAGGCATTCTAAATTAAGCCCTGGAGAAACATTTTACTTCTAATAAATAATAGGCTTGTTGTAATATGCATTATTGCCGAGATAATAGGCTACATCAATATCTATTCATGTTATTGTAACTGGGAAATAAGACTTAAGAATACTATTCTGTTTCCCAGTATTGAGAAAAAACAAATGTTAATTTTAATATTGTCATGTTTGGTTTAAATTATCTATTCTAAAATATAGACATGTATTCACTTTAAATATAATGAATTCATTTGTTACTCAGGCACATTTGATTTTTATCAAATTTCTTTCTAAAATAATTTTATATGGTAGGACCCAGAGGAACAAAATGGTCCAAGACTTACCAGTTGATAAATAATACATTGAAACTCACTAAAAGAGAATATTGGTGAAATCTTACATTTCAAAAAAGATGCTATATAATAAACTCTAAATTGTATCGCTTCAAGACTTCAAATCTAAGCTCAGAGTCTTATGTGTATTTATTCCCTGGTATGGTAACATTTCAGAATGCGTTTGTTTTTTTTTTATTTGAATCTTCCAGATGCACACCAATTTTTAACAAACATTATCAACTCTTCAGGTGGAGATTGTCTCTGATTTCAAGGTTTGATTTGAGTTTTCAATCTATAAGAAGGATTGCTGAAAAATTAACCATTTTTCTCCTGTAGCTATTTTAAAGCTTAATTTTAAAAAGGCATTTATTCTAAAATAAATTTGGGTAGTATGGGGATTATGAGATAATTGCTTTGGGAGATTCTATATCTGCTCCAAATCTTTTGTTCCCAGTTTCACAGCCAAGCATATCTAAATCTGTGCAACTGAGTGGATACTAATAGGACGCGAATTGGCCATAAACAGTCAATAAAAAGAAAACAGTTTAGTAAAATTATTTTAATTCCAAGCTAACACTTGGCTGACCATAGGTAGTCCAGTTAAATTCATCATAACTAAGATATATTTATATATCTTATAAATATATTTCTACTAACTTAAAAAAATCAAGTATGTTCTAGAGTTAAAAAGGACCTTGAGTTTGCAGAATGTTGTAAGGATGAAACTAGAAGCACATTAATAAGTAGAAAATTTATTCTACAAGTTTTAGAGTTTTATTTCAAAGCTAGAGTAAATTTTGGCTTCCATAGCTGACTAACTCTTCCATTGAAGCAACTGGGAATTGAGGGACCAATATCCCAAAGAAAAAGGATATTGATGAAAACTCAAAATTTATTAAGTTTCTCTGTAAGTGAATCTTAAGCCATGAAAAACAAAAGTTAGGAAACTAAGCAGAAACAACTGGAACACAGTGGAATTTTTGACAGTCTCATGGTACTTGAGAGAAAAAAAAAAAAGTTGGATTTCAAAAACTACCAGAGAAGGGTGGAATAAAAATCCCCATTCTTTTATTTAGGATTCTTGGAGCCTACATTACCTCCTTTGGTTTTCCATCTTAGATCAAAAACAAAACAAATGTCTCTAATTAATTGCCACTATTACTGAACATTGTAATAGACGTCCTAGCCAGTACAATAAGGCAAGAAAAAAGGCAGAAGTTTAGAAAGGAAGAAATAAACTGTCATTATGCTTATTATATATAAACTATTCTCATTTTATGTTGCAGATCACATTTAGGTCAGGTTCCTACTACAATGGAGTATGTTAAAATTCCTCTATGCCAAAAATCTTACTAGAATGTGTTTTTAAACTGTACCTTTGTGGCAGTCAGGAATGTTTGCATTGCAAGAAATAACTAGTACTGGTTTAATAAGAGGCATTATTGGTTCAAAAATAAATGAATTTAATAAGGGCATTAGATTAAAGTTCAATACAAATATCTTTGGAGGTTAGAGGTATATTGTTCAGTGGTGAGTACATCTAGCACATGTGAGGCCCTGGATCCAACCCCCAGTATTGCAAACAAGAAAGAGAAAAAGAAATAGGAGATCTTTTGCAATGTCTATATAGCAGCAAAAAGATTTTTAAAGTAAAAATAAAACATACCATATATATTATAATCATAAATTATCAATATGTAGTATTGCGTCTCATGAAACATGTGCAAGACTTCTATGCAGAAAATTATAAAACATGGAAATAAAGAAGACCTAAATAAATTTATGTTATAGTTGGAGATTACAAG
Organism: Glaucomys volans; assembly: GCA_020662805.1. Lineage (NCBI taxonomy): Eukaryota > Metazoa > Chordata > Mammalia > Rodentia > Sciuridae > Glaucomys > Glaucomys volans. The sequence goes on from JAJEJO010000876.1 coordinate 462,377, forward strand.
CCTAATATTATTAAGATTTCAAGTCTTTAAAAATTGATGTATAGTCTAAATGTAATCTCATCCAAAATATCAGCAGATTTTTTTCTGGTGAGGGAAGTGAAAATAAAAATCTGACTCAAAGTTATAGAAAAATACAAAAGTCCAGAAATGTCCAAAATCATCTTGAATAAAGGCTAACTTGAATAACTTATACTACTGTAGGTTAATGCTAATTACAAAATGACAGTAATTAATTTGTGTTACTTGCACAATAAGAGATGAACTGAGAAATAAAACATACTAAGTAAGCAAACAAGCAAACAAATCATAATTGATAAATGGGTCTACAAAAAATTAAGAAACTGTGGGTCTAATAAGAGTAAGAGACTGAAAAGGCAAGCCAAGAAGAAGATGAATTTTGCAGCACATATAACCTAAAAAGGGCACATAAATACAAATAACTCTTAAAAAGAGAGAGATAGCTAATATATAAATGGCAAAATGAATAAACAGGAACTTCACATAAGATGGCAAGTAAATGTGCACAGATATGCAAAGTTAATTAGTTGTCATTTAACGAATAAGTAACCACTACATACGTACCAGCTGAAGTTAAAATAGACTAACAATACCAGGTTTTGGCAAACTTGCAGATTCATAAACTGCTAATGTGTGTGTAATCTGTAAAAATCATTCTTTTTGATAAGTAGGACTATATCAAGTGGTATAGCAATATAAGCAGAACAGACCATGAGCCACCTCTTGAAAAGATTTCAGCTCTTGAAAAGATTAAGTTGATAATACCTAGCAAAATTAATAAAATGGACTTGAGCCATTATCATAATGAAAAAGAAGACATCACTCAAGCTGTTTCAGAAGTTATTTTGAAATTTTGATTTTCATTTTGAAAAATCACCAACATTTTTGAAAACTGAGATCAAATAGGCAGATTTTAGAAAACCACAACTTTTCAAAACTCACATTAGAAGAAGTAGAACATCAGAATAGTCCTGTAATCAGTAAAGGTGTGGAATCTTTAATTTAAATCTTCCCCACAAACAAAACTCTGAGTCCACATGGCAACAACAGTAAATTATATCCACCTTTTTTTATTTTGAGCAATTGACAGAATTAAGAAAGAATATATTTGACTTATTTGATGCTAGCATATTTCATTTTAAAGCACACAGCACTGTGAGCTTGGATAGGAAGAATAAATTTGACCCTAGAATGAAGAATAATTATGTAGTCATGTAACATGAACACTGTTCACTGATCTCCAATGTTAGAATTGATCCATAGGCAAACCTTGAAATACTTAACTGTGGCTAGAGATAAAATGTGCATTTTATTAACCTTGACAATGTAAAATAAGAACTATCAAAGGTATGAGTTAAAAATCATGGGAGAAGGTAGAGATAATATTTTCATGTTACACAGTAAGAAACCAAGACACTGTTGAAAGTTGATGGATCAGGAAATGGAAGTTTAGATAGTGTTTTAATCCACAAATGTAATCATAAATGAGGAATAGAAACAACTTTAAAACTACCAAATATCTAGAAAGGATGGAAAGGAGATCAAATAGTATTAAGGTGCTAATTCATCATTTGTCATAGTAGAAGTTCAATGGATAATGAGTAAGACCTTACTTTATTATTTGGTGAGGTAGAGTTAATGCAGAAAAAATAAAAACAGAAATGGTTAAAATTGTCTCTGATGAATAGGACTACAGGTAAGAAAGGGAATATCAGAGGACAACTTTTCATTGGTTCTTTTTAGTTATACATGACAGTGGAATCTGTTTTGACATAATAATAAAAACTTAGAATATATCATGTTCTAGTTCAGACCCCAGTACCTTTCCTTCCCCTTCCCTTTCCCCAAGTGACAGAAAGATCAATAGAAGGAAGGGAGCAGGGGTGAGGGACTATTAATCTTTAATATTAACACTTTCTCTATTAGGATTTTAAATAATATGCTTACATTGTATGACAATATAATGTTTTTAATAAAAACAATCGGACTGGCAAATAAAAGAACCTAACTTATGTCAAAATCTCACATATGAAGATAAAAGACATCAAACAACAATTTGGAAGAGAAGGAATTTTTAAATAAATGATGCTAGAACAACTCTTGTCTACTGGGATATACTTACTTTGATCTCAAATGCAGGTGATTAATGAAATAAAGGTAACAATAAAACCATGAAAAACTAGAAGCAAACAAATGTGTTTTCTTATTTCTTCTTGAAGAAGGAGCTTTCAAGCATAGAAGATATAAAAAAAAAGATTTCAAGGGAAATATTTGAAAATATAAAAATGGAAATTCTTGCTACAGGCAAAACCCAATCTAAATTGGGTTAAAGGTAAATAACTGTGCAAAAATAGTCATAATAATAAGGAAAAAAGGCTGCTATTTGATAACATTAATGTGAATTAATAATAAAACAAATTATAGATTGTTCTGTCTGCAAAATTCAAGAGAATGTTTAAAATAGAAACCATGAGGTTTGAATCTAGTAGACTGTCACATAATGATGGTTGGTGTCTACCTGAAACTTCTTAGGAAGCAATTGTCAATATGTATTATGACCTTAGGAAGGTCTGTAACTTTTAACCTAGCAATTTCATGTCTGAAAATTGGTCTTACAGGCAAAAATCAGAAGTTCTAACAAGATTTACATATTTAAAACAATCAAAATGTCTGAAAATACACAGAGGTGGTTAGTATAGTAGTCACACTCACAAATTCAACAAGTATTTATTGAGCATTTATTGAATTTAGCAATATTCCAGGCAGTGGTGATGAAACAATGAACAAATAGACACAACTTCATTCTTTTATTGAACTAAATGTTAACAGTATTTGACAATGGAGGAAATCATTCAAAACAAACAGAAATGTCATGAACTTAATTATGTAGAACAGTATGTGAAGAGAAATATACCAAATTTTTAACAGTGGATTTCTATGCAGGGTGAGATGGGTGCTAGTACTATTTCCCAACTTTCCTATCATGAGCATTGTGTTAGCTTTTCATTACTGTGACAAAATACCTAAGGAAAAGAGGGAAAGTTAATTTTGGCTCATGGTTTCATAGGTTTAGTTCATGGTTGGCAGAGGCCATTGCTCTGGGACTGAAGGGAGGCTTCACAGCAGAAAGAAGTAGCTGGTGGCCAGGAAGCAGAGGGAAGAGGAAAGAGTCCTTAGAGAAGAGGAACCCTTCTAGATCGCCCCCCATGACCCACCTCCCGCAGCCATGCCCACTTGCCTACAGTTACCACCTAATCATTCCATTCAAACTAGGATGGACTGATTAGTTTACAGCTCTCACAATCCAACCATTTTAACTTCGAACATTCCTGCATTAACATAGGAGCTCCTGGGGGACACCTTACATCCAACCCATAACAAATGCATATACTTTAGCAATTAGAAAAAGATACAAATAAATATGTATGTATGTATGTATACTTACAGGATGGCCATGACAGTTAAATAAAATAAAGTTTAAGTGCTTGGCAAAGAGTAAATTTTCAATAAATGTCAGTTTCCTTTCATTTCCAATTTTAAGATTGATTTTGTCCCTTGCTGTTCTCCCTTTTTACTATGGATAGTTTGGTCTCTTGACATCACACTTTTTGCATTTCTTTGTAGTAAGTATATTTAAACTTTTAATCAAAATTACCATGATTTTTATTAAATAGGTTACTTATTATTTTTAGAGAATCCCAATTGCTTTAAATAGTTCAGACGTGTAGGAGAGAGATCTTTAGGTAAAAGTACTTGCTAGGACACCTCAAATCATTCCATGGAAGGAGTCACTTTCTTTACCATGGAAATTGATCATTGCTGTGTTTCTATGGTTACTATTCTTCCTTTATTAATGCTAAAAAAATTTCCAGTTTTAGCCTTCTAAATAAAAATGAGGAAATATGCTGACCTCTAATGCATGAGTGTATCATTGACGTTTTCCAGGCTCTGATTACTTAGTGTGCTATTCTTCCCACAGTGTAGTTAATAGTGTCAGACTTGACACATAAACTTCAATTTTCAAGGCATTACCAATAAATGATAAAATTACATGACTGGCAGGAACTTGCCATTATGGAATATGCCATACCTGGGGATCTTTTAACTGAATATTTAGACTATTGCCTGTAGATTGCTTGTGTATTCAAAGCATTTGAAGTAGAATCACTCTATTTTGGACCTGAACCAATTTCCTGAGACATTTGCTTATTGCAAGCACCTAAGGAGACACATTATGTTGCAGCCTGGAAATTCTTGATTCAGATTAATTTTACCTCTCATCCAATCACCTACTAGTTACCTAGTAATTTTAATGGAAAACTGATAAGTACATTGGGAAGTACTAACAAGAGTCTAAAGGGCTAACCACTATATTTACAATGCTGGTTTGGGAGTTGGTTCTCAGGCAAAGAACAACTGAGGAATGGTGTTGGAACAGCATGAAATGCCACACCTGGAAACTGTCCTGGCCCACCAGAGAAGGCTTGGAAAGTTCTGGCAAGACAAATAAAGTTGGTTTTGAAGGGAATTTCAAAACATTCACTAAAATGGGTATTTAAAGTTACTAAATTTGATTGAGCACAATGTGCCTGTAGTGTGTGCTCTGACTCTTAATCCAGAAAAATCCATATGATGTGGATGTTGTAATATCTTAAATTTATCCCAGATTTACTGTCATTAATTTCCTCCCAACTCCTGCTTTCTCTTCACAGGTTACAGCATAGTGGCCTTTTCGAGTCTGAGGCTGTTCAGTAGCACACTCAAGGACACCCATCAAAGGTCTCCCTATTGACAAGTGAACTACACTTGCAGGGACCATGATGGGAGAAAACTCCATAGAACCAGAAATAGTTTGCAGATATAGCAAAACATACAGTAGTGAGTTTACAAAGCTGTGGATTTTTAGAAAATACCTTACCTTAGAAGTATGACACATCTTTATTCTTCTGTCATCTCTTAACCAGTAAACACTAACCACTTGCTTCATGTGCATTTTGTACACTTTTAAATTTTCTCTAAGAAGGATCTAAAGTTGATCACCATTTTTTAAAAATGTGGCACAATGCTGTCATTCCAGTAAAATAGGTGTGATTTTTCACACACATCCAGCTAAATGAAGCTGGAATCACATGGGGGCAAAACCTTATGTTAACTTTTGCCAAAAAATTTCAAGGGAATAATAGTTTTTAAAAAAAATTAATCATAAAATTCATAGCAAAGGTGCAGTGAAGTATTTCATTAAGTGTTGGAACTTTGTGAATGTGAAATAAAGTCAATATTACGAGTTTTGTGTTTTTCTTTATTAGTTTCCCATAGAAAATTCACAACATTGCTGAACACATAAGACATACTTTTTTTAAAAAAGAAAAAGACCAAGTCATAGCAGCACATTACTCATAATAGCAAAAACTTGGAAATAACTCAAATGCCCATCAGCAGAGCACTGAATAAAATTACAGTATATTAATGAAATGGAGTACTGCACGGAAATAAAACAAACAACTATTGTTATATATAATAACTTGCATACATTTCACAGGCATAAAGTTGAGAGAAAGAAACATAAGGTGGCATATTGTGTGATTCCATTTATATGAAGTTCAAGTACAGACAAAACCAGACTATACTAGTGAAAATCAGGTTATCACTGTTCAGAAAGCAGCAGCCAGTTTAAGGGCACTTCTCTTGTAAGTGATCTGTCTTTTTCTCCTGACTGCTTTAAGATCCTCAGTTTTTCTTTGGTTTTATTGTGATTTTTCAAAAATTTATCTTGGTTGGAATTCATTTGGCTTCCAGTATCTAAAGCTGATGTCTCTCTCAGTGGCTCTTTGAGCAGTGCCTCTTCCACATTGTCCATACTGTCTCTTCCTGGAACTCAGATTGGCACCTGTCAAACCTTCTCTCTCCATTCCCCTTGCCTGTGAGCCTCCTTACATTTCCCATCCTTCTTGTCTTCATTTCCCCATTCTTCTTTTCTTCTTTCTTTATTTATTTCTTTGGATTTGTCTTCCATCAAGGTTTTTTTTTTTTTCATCATCAGACATGTCTAATCTATGACAAAATGTAGCCAGTAGAGTTTTCAATTTCAATTATTAAATTCACTTCAAATATGTGAGTTATTCTGTGTCAGATATTTTCTACATCTGAAGCATTTGTGAGTTTTTGTCTGTTTATGTTTCTGGTGAATTATACCCATGATGTCTTTTCTTGAGTGTTTTGGGAATTTTGTCTGACTGTTCTGGAAAGTTATCTGTGTGGGAATTCTTAGAGGACTGAGTAGAAGTTGAGTTCCCCCAGAGATTTGTCCCTCCTTCTCAGTGTCGCCAAACTGCAACCACTTTAAAGTTTCAGCCTGAGTTTTTCTGTGACCCTGTACCAGGTAAGGATGAATTTAGTACTTACAAACTCACCAGGGGAGGACAGGGATTTATGTTCTCCACCCTCAGTTCAAAGTGGAGACAGACAAGTTTCTTTTCTGACTCCTGAATATCAGGGTTTGCTTCTCTTCCCTCCTTACCTTAGGAATATAGCCTTTAGGGTTCCAGATAACTAGGGGTTCTCTTACTAGACTGCCCCCCATCAAGGACAGACCTCAGTTTTATCTTCTGTCCTCTGAACCCTGTGCAGTTATCAGAACAGAAACAGCATCTCCAGGTTCCGCCACACCTTCAGGACATAAGTGGTATTCTACCTCCCAGGATTCCTGTTTCCACTTCCTGTGGGGTTCTGTACATTCCCTAATTTAGAGCAAGCTCAGTGGGAGTGTTTTCAATGTTAATCTAGTGTTTTAATTTTTAGTTCAGAGGATCATTCAGAGTATCTTGTCAGCCATACCTCTCTGGAAGTGGAGTCCTGAAGCCTTCTGTCAGATGCTAAGCCTAGAGTTTCAATAGTGCCCTAACTTGATTATTTCATAGTTCTTTGAAGAAAAGTGATTCTTTTCTTTTTTACCTAACATAAAGCATAAAGAGCTTAATTAGGAAGATGACTAAGACTTATTGGGGGGATGTTTGAGTGGTAGAAGGCTTCAATGATACTGGAATTCCATCTTTCACATTTTAAATCAGTCTAAACATTCTTCCTATTTCTATTGTTGGAACAGTGGGCAGCTTGGAATGGGCTTTATAATGCGATCATTCTTTCAATGCATAACATGGCATCAATTCGAACAATTGTCACCATCTCCAAAATGAGCAAAATGAGGCCAAATTCTACTGTAGCAGTCAGACCTTGGGAACATGATCTACTGATTTATAGGAATGAATTATGACCACTAAAGTTATTGTTTAAATTTGTTCTGTAAATGATCTTTTCTTCCCCCTCCCTCCTATTCCTTATTTTTTCCTTCTTTCCACAGTATATCCTATTTTTACGAAAATCACTGATTTGGCCCGAAACCTACCAATGGCTAGAAGAAAACATAGGGTCAACACTCCACCATATAGGTGCTGACACAGACTTCCTTAACAAGACTCCTAAAGCACAGGAAATCAAACCAACATTCAATAAGTGGAATGCCATTAAACTTAAAAGCTTTGGCACAGCTAAGAAAATTATTAAGAGCAATGAAGAGAAAGACTACAGAAGAAAGTCTTGGCCAGCTAGTCTTCTGATAGGAGATTAACATCCAGAATATGCAAAGAACTAAAAAAAATCACAAATAATCCAGCCAATAATTAGGCAAAAGAAGTAAACAGAAACTTCTCAATTGAAGAAACACAAAAGGCCAATAACTACATGAAAAAATGTTCAACATCTGTAGCACTCAGGGAGATGCAAATCAAAACTATACTAAGATTCCATCTCACTCCAGTAAGAATGGCAAAGATCAAGAATACAAACAACAATAAATGCTGGTGAGGTTGTGGGGAAAAAGGTACACTTGTACATTGTTGGTGGGACTGCAGACTAGTACAACCTTCTGGAAATCATTTTGGTGATTTCTCACAAAACTAGGGATGGAACCACCCAGCTATCCTGCTCCTGGGTATTTTCCCAAAAGTTCTAAAACTAGCATACTACAGTGACACGGCCATATCAGTGTTTATAGCAGCACAATTCACAATAGCCAAATGATGGAATCAACTTGGATGCCTATCAATAGATGAATGGATTAAGAAATTGTGGTAAATGCATACGTTGGAGTTTTACTCAGCCATTAAAAAGAATGAAATTATGGCATTTGCTAGTAAATGGATAGAAATGGAGAACATCATGCTAAGTGAAATTAGCCAAACTCAGAAACTCAAGGGTTGAATGTTTTCTCTCTTATGTGGAAACTAGAGTAAAATAAAGGAAAGGGGAGGGAAGGACAATACATAAAGAGCCAATCAAATACAAATTAATAGGTGAGAGAAAGGGAGCTTCGTGGAGGAAGGAGAAAGAGGGGGGAAAGGGGATCATGAACTGAAAATTGATTTTCAAACATGTTTCAGTGTTGGGATGAACCCAACTACTATGCATAACCACTGATCTCTAATAAAAAAAAATGGGGGGGAGAATAAAAGAAAATCACTGGTTTGGAAATTCCATTTAGAGATCAATAACATAAGTGAGGCAAGCTAAAGCAACACATCCAAGATAACTATTTTCCAGGATTAGAATTTTCTCTTTTGTAAGGAATCAGTTATTCTGTAGTTATAAGTCTGACAGGCAATTGGATTAGGAAAAATGAAAAACAAGTATTTTATAATACTTCTCTTTAAATGCAAGATGAAATGCAGGACATAATTAATGTTAATAGTTTTTGGATTTTTATAAAAATTCTTCTTAATACCTATGAACTCACTATCAACCCACTACTTACTTATTGTGTTCTAGCTTAATGAACTGTGTTACAATGAGATTCTATTATCATCAATGCTCTGTGGGCAGTGGTAAAACAAATGTTCTTAGATAAATGCAACCTAATACTCTGAGTATTATTTCAAGGTTTCCTGAAAATTCTTCATTTGAGAAAGGTCTCATGTATTCCTCTTTATTGTAGCACACCAGCAGATGAAGTAAATATGTGCTCTCTCTGGGAATCAGACTTCCCTGCTGTACCTTACTGATATGTACTTTAAAGAGGTAAGCTTGTGGCTTAAATTCTGGGCCTGGCAGGCTGGGAATCTTCGTTGTTCTCTTTTCTCCGGAAATGATCATAAAGGTATTGTGTAGGACAAATGCCTTAGCTTTTGTCATTTGCATAACTACTCTTGAGAATAAAAGGCAATGCTTCTTCAGAGTAAGTGAATTTTCCATTTTTATTTAATTCATCAGCATTGAATAAATTGTAATGACTGACTTTCTCATGAGTAAGAATCCCACTAAGAACATGCATTTATGGAGCATTTATTTACCTCTATTCATAAGTATTTACTTTTTTTTTTTTAATCTTCACAACAATCTTAAGAGGCAGCTGTTTCTATCCTCATCTTACAAAGGAGGAATTGAAGGAAGAGAGGTTAAGGATGTGTAGTTTGTAATCCTAAAATGGGAGGGACCTGCATTCCCACCTCCTGTCCATTGAAGTAAACTAGTTTGTAATTGCCCTGAAGGTAAATCCTTGGACTCAGCCTGAGAACTTTTAAAGGCAAGCTGGTTTGGTATGGGTAGGAATCTCACAGTGGGGGCTTGTGATTTCTGGCGGGAGGCTGCTAGGCCCAATCAGTGGACTCTAAGCACAAGAAGGAGCCAGACTTTCCCCACTGAAGTGGACCAAGTTGTGTTTTGGTTGTTCTTTTGCATTAATCTCCTTTCAACCAAGCACCGAAAGAACTCTGGGCCTTGTAATTCACCCCAGGAAGACAGGTAGTAATCAGACAAAGAGGAAAAGTTTCTAAGAACACTAATCAGTCTGGAATTGACTCTGATTGGCTGTGACCTTCTCTGAAGCACTGATTGCTTGAGCCCTTGGCCTATCCACTCCCAACATACCTCTCCCAACGAAGGGCTACCTGACCCAGAGGGGCCATCCCTCACTGCCTCGTTGTTTGCCATACCCCCTAAGCAGTGCCTATGGGAACTGAAACAGTACCCAAATGTGGGGGACCTGCATAGACCTGAATACCAGTCCTGCAAGCACCCTGACCAGGAACTTCAGTGTATCATCCCCCTGTTTGATTTTTTTTCAGGCAGCATTTCCCAGCAGCTCTCAGATATCTGTGTCATTTCCAGGGATTAGTCACTAAGCATATTCACTGCAAGGCAATGATCACTGAAAAGAAAGTGAAAATATCCTTGTTTAAAAGCACTAAGAAACTCTCCACATCCATTCTTCTTTTTATGAGTCTTAAGTTTGTCATCTTCCACTATGGATAAGATTTCCTGCAGCAACCAGCAGCCAGGGAGCCAGGGTTCCCCTCTTAGAACAGGTTTACCTTAAAGAATGTAACATTTTGAATATGTCAACTTTACTGCTTTTGGCACAGAGCACTAGTTCTCTCTGAAGAGTAAACTGGAGGTTGTGAGTCCCCCCCAAATTTTTTTACTTTTTATTTTTTATTTTAACCACTGAGCAAGGCTCTGCAGTTGATATATCCTAAGGCAAAGGCTTCTACAGGACTTTCTCTGTCAGTAAGTGTCTGTCTTCAAGGTTTATTGAGTTCTTGTTTGCCCATGATGCTATCTCAGATGACAGTTCCTTCCATCTGGAAAACGATGCCAGGATTTTTCTTTTGGGATAAACTAATTGGTAAACTACTTGCATAAGACAATCACACAAAGGATTTGTCAATAAGCCATAAGAAATGGTTGATAGAAGTGCTTTGATTAACTGAATGTTCTGGAAAATAAGTTTGGCGTCACTGTTTGTACCAGTTTCCAAAGCATGGTAGGTCCAGACATAGTAAAATTGTGCCCAAAATCATGCAGTCATGCATTAACAGAATCAGGAAACATTTAAGGAGCTCGCTGTGAAAAGCAGTTCTTTTTGTCCATGCATATAATTGTAGAAGTGGGTCAATGCAGTGAGGTAAATGACTGCTCAGAACCTAATGGTGACTATCAAGAAATAATTATTTGATGAGGAAGGAATTTTGGGAAGCTTGGAGAAAGATGATCAGTCATCTTAGATTTTATAATAGCCAAGAACAGGATGTAGTGTGCAAAGGAATAAGCTGCTGTAGACTGGATCTTGAAAGTCCCCCAAAGACCCATGTGTTAAAGATTTTGTCCCTAGCATGGTATTATTGGAAGAGGTGGAAACTTCAGGAGGTGAAGCCCAGTAGGAGGTCTTTAGGTTGGGGGTCTGGGTGGGGGGGCTTGTCCCCAAAGAGAATTATGGGCCCTGGTCTCTTCCTCTTTCTCTCTCCTTCTCCCTGACCATGAAATGGCAGCTCTGCTCTGCCAAGTGCTCCCTGCTTGATGTTCTGCCTTGTCAAAGGCGTGAGAGCATCAGGGCCAACCAATCACGAAACGAAAGCCTCCCAAATGGAGGAAAACTAAAATTTTTATCTTTATAAGTTGATTATTTCAGGGATTTGTTATAATGGTAGAAAGTTGACTAAGTATGCAGGCTACCCCTGAGAATAGGATGGGGAGTCAGAGCCTGGGAACTAAATGATGGGAGCAGCGCCAGAATCTCAGGTCCCAAGAAAAGGCTGGAGAAGAAGTTGTGGAGCTGTCAGAGTCCCAGGGAGCATCCTATAAGGGAAAACATGAAAATTTGAGAGGTTGGTGGCATTCGTACGTGAGCCAGGATCCAGATGCCAAGGACCGGAGAGTGGAGGACAGGGCCAGCTCCATCCCAGATAAGCATAGACACTTGGATAGATTCCAAGAAAGAAATGCAGGCATGAGGCCAAATTGGGCAAAGAGTGAAATGAGTAAAAGGGGCCCTCATAAACTGGCTTAATGTAGAGGTGCAGGGCATAAGCATGCTCTGAAAGAGAACGCAGTAGGGAAGATGCATAAGTGACTGTGAACCCAATTGATTTCTGGGACACAGAGAAGTCAGGTTGACTCAGGGTAGAGGTTTGGTCTGTGGTTGCCACTGCTCCCCATCAGTGTGGCAAGGGCTTCAAGTGGGAGGTGTACAGCTTCCACTGCTGAAATAGGCCAGCAGAAGGGGCAGAGAGCCAGGCAAATCATTAGAGAGGAAAGAACACTGTCACAGCAAAGGAAGGGATCACAAGAACTCAAGGGAGGTAAAGAAAATGTCTGAAGTAGGTAGACATAAAAGAAAATAGGAAGAAATGGGATCAAATGGAGAGCTCAGATTCAGAATTTTTAACACATCAGCCACATCAAATCTTGTGCAAGCTGGGATCAGACTCAGGCTGTGGACTAAAGTACACAGCTCCTAGTAGTCTTTAGTGGGCCCAAAATATAGGAAAAGAGAGTCCCAGAATTCAAAACAAAGATGCCAGACCAGCAGCCCTGAAAGGGGAAGCACAGGAGAAGACCTTAACCAAGTATCTACAATAAAACCACAAATGAACTGAAAAGAGGAAAAACAAAAGGGAAGATACCCAAGGAAACCATAGGACTGCAGAAAGAGCTCATCTGTAAGTTCATTTGCCAATGGGCACGCAGAAATGATGGAAGTAAGGCACACTGACCAAGAGTGAATGTAACAAAAGAGTGGCATAAACGTACAGAAGTCAGAGTGGAATGACAAAGGTTCAGACTGGAGTGAGACCTGCAAAGATGTTGAAGGCAAACACAAAAAACAAAAAAGCAAAAACAACCCACAAAAATGCAGCTTTTTGTAAGAGTAAGAAAAAGAAAGGGATGGAAACTTTGTAGGCCCAGGAGTAATGATAACAGAAGATCTAGAAAACAGATAGAAATAGAAGCAACAATCTCTATTTCACTTTTTCTTTAGATTTAGCAGAATATTCTTCACATTTAGCATGGAGGTATAGAATCCCCATTGTCAAGCAGGACACAGCCTAAAATAGGGAAGGATCTGGCAAGACCCAACAAGCCAACTCACCTTTACCAGGAGCACCAGAGCTGCTGTGTAGTGCCCCAACACCTACCCCCAAGCTTCACTCTAACCAGACATTTGGGTTTTGCATGAGAATGAGTGAAGTAGGTGAGAAGGTCTCCTGAACAGGGACCCAGGCAGTGGCCAAGTCCCAGAACCAGTTCTGTACCTCTCCAACCTTGGAGTCCCTCCTTTTCAAGCCCTGCCCAGCTGTGGCCCCTTTGTGGCTGCTCCATTTGTGGTGGAGCTTGCAAAAGCTACCAAGGCTGGCTTGCCACCCTACACATTGATGCACAATCTCTGGGATGAGATGTGGGCCCAAGTCTTCTCATTCTAATATGTAGTCCAGGTTGGAAACTCCAAGGAAAGTGCAGGGTATTAGAAAAGGCACTTTGCTGTATTTGCCTTTCATGTGACTTTAGGAAAGTTGTTCAGTCTTTCTCTGCTTCTTCCCCCATCTGCAAAGTGGATAAGAATGATGACTTTGACTATAGTAAAAGGTTTTGTTGTGAGATTATCTGAGATAGCATCTGGGAAAGTCATTTGTGAATTGCATAATGTTATTATAATAATTGTTATAAGTGCCTTAGTACTTGGAAAGAAAGAGAGAAAAGTCTCCAGAGAAGGGCATCGCTGAGCATAAGCAGCCTTGTCTGGGCCTCTTTCTTCCAATCATGATACATTTTGAACACCCAATTGAAATATTAAAGGTCTATGACGGTAACTTTAAAAAAAATTAATTGTACAAAAGTATGGGAGACAGCGTCATAATTTGATGCATGTGTACAATGAGTCATCCAAGAACATACACATCTCCTTTATGGAAAAGATGTTAAACTTATTCTGTTGTTTCTAGATGGTGAATCTTTCTAGAATGAGCATAGAATATTAACTACACCATTTCCTGTGATGGCTAAGTACAACAAAATGTACTCCAATGTGGCAAGACACTTAAGATTTTATGACCCATGTAACTTTGTATCTAAATATAAGGAACATCTTGGTTAAAAGCATCTAATATTTCATGTTTCATTCTGTTTAATTTGGACTCAGTTGAAGTTTCACTGTTAAAGTGAAGATATAAAAATCTGAATAACAAAGGACTTAAAAAATTCATAATTTAAAAATATGTAGTATGCTCGGATCTTCATTTCTAAATGCTATTCTCCACTAAAAGGAACCAGGACTCCCTGGAAAAAAATACTTGAGTTCAAGTGTAGGACCAGGGAAGTATACCATGGGCCTGGAACAACCATTTCTGAAAGTCAGGAAGTACTCAAAGAATGATGGGGATTTGGCAAAGAGACAAATCAGGCAAGAGCTAGCCTGATATGATTCCCACTGGCCAATATGGGACATTTTGAGCATCAAAATATAGAAGAACATTTATAGATTATAATACAGGAAGTAAAATAACACTCACATAGATAATCAAGGGTGAAGGCAATGCTATTCTTCCCAATTAATAAAGAATGAAAGATGGGTTCAGTAAAAGTGCCATTTGATAACACAGCAATAATGGATTCAAGCAAGAATTATCAAAGACTGCTTAAACTAGAGGGTTTTTACTAGTGGGTTTGGTGTGGAAGAGGATATCTATATAATCTAAAAGATTCTCCCCACAAATTACTTACTAATTACAAAGGGAAAATTAATCACTTGCCAGTGGAAAACTCTGGTGGATGCCACCTTAATCAAGACGTTGAAGTTAACATGCTTCACAGTCGGTCCAGCAGAAAATCCAGTAGGTCTATCTTCAAAACACATCCAGCCAAACCACTGTCATCTCTTAAAGAGAGGCTGTAGTTCACCTCCCCAGGCTGTCCCTGCTTCCCTGGTGTACCCAGAGACTATGGTTAGCCCAGCAGCCAGTGGATCCTATTCCAATGTGAGTCAGATGGTGTCACTTAAGAGCCCCCCTCTCAATCAGAACCAAAGTTCAATCCTTCCAAAGACCACAGACCTTTGGGACTGGCCACTGTGTCTCCACCCGCCTTGATTGTAACCTTGCTTCCTCTACGTTGACCTCCTTTCTGCTCCTTGCATGCATCTGACCTGCTCCCATCTACCAGCTCTTCTTCCTGCCTGGAACAGTTTCCTTCCAGATAACTGTAGAATGTGCTCCTGCTTCTCCTTCAAGTCTTTGTTCAGTGGTAATCTTTTCAATGCAGCTTTCTTCAGAAAGTACTTCAAATTGAAACGTCAGTTGTTTTCATGTCTTGGCTATTGTGAATAATGAATAATGCTTTAATGAACATGGAAATGCAGATGTCTCTTCAACATGGATTCATTTCCTTTGGTTATGTACCCAGAAAAGAGATTGCTGGATCATATGGTAAGTCTATTTTTAATTTTTTGAGGAACCTCCATAGTATTTTCCATATTGACTGTATTAATTTACATTTCCCACTAACAGTATATAAGGGTTCCTTTTTCTCCAATACTTGTTTTCTTTTATCTTATAAAGAAATTGTGATATATATATACACACATATATATAAATAATGGAATATTATCCAGCCTTTAAAAAGGAGATCCTGCCATTTTTGACAACATGGATGAACCTGGAAGATATTATGCTGACAAGAAATAAGCCAGATGTACCAAAAAATACTGTATGATCTCACTTGTATATGGAATCTTGAAAAGTTGAAAATGTAGAAGTGAAGGATAAAAGAGTGGTTGGGTTGGGGAGGTAGAGAAAATGGGGATGTTAGTCAATGTGTACAAAGATGCTGTTACATAGGGTGAATCAATCTAGAGATTTAATGTTCCATCTGATGACTATAGGTAATAATAATAAGTTATATACTGGAAGTTTGCTAAGAGGGTAGATTTCAGATGCTTTTGTTACAAAAAAAGAGATAATTCTGTAATGAGATGGAAATGTTAATTTGCTGGGTTGTAGTAATCATTTCACTATTTTCACTATGTGCAAGTATAACAAAACATCATTTATACACCTTAAGTATACAGTCATCCCTCCTTTTCTACCGATTCTACATCTGTGAATTCAACCAACCATAGAGCAAAAAACTTTTTTAAAAAATTACACCTATACTGAGGGCTGGGGACATAGCTCAGTTGGTAGACTGCTTGCCTTGCATGTGCAAGGCCGTGGGTTCAATCCCCAGCACTGAAAAAAAAAAAATTTCCTATATTGAACACGAGCAGACATGTTTTCTTGTCATTGTTCCTTGAACAACACAATCTAACAATTATTTACACAGCATTTAAATTGGACTAGGTATTATATGTAATCTAGAGATGATTTAAAGTACATGGGAGAATGTACATGGTTTATATGCAAATAGTACACCTTTATATATAAGGGACTTGAACAGCCATGGGTCTTGATATCTACAGGGTTTATTGCAACCAATCTCACATGGATACCAAGGGGCAATTATATACAATTTTATTCAAAATAATAAATAAGTAAAATAAAACTGAAGTTCCTTATGCTCCCAACTTGGCCACCCTTATCATCTTTCCTGTTTTATTTCCTCTGTATCTGCTAATGCTTTCTAATTTAACACATGATTAAGCATTTACTTCTGGTAATTGTCTATATCTCACACTAGCATTTAATCTGAGAGAAATATGTTCCCAACCCTTAGAATAGAGCAGACAACACATTTTTGTTGAATGTTCAGTGAATCTGTACACTGATTAAGTACCTTCTCTATCATCAGCATGTGATAGGTACACAATGGGATACAACAACAACAACAACTAAACTAAACAAAAAACATTTTGCATGGTCCCCAGTTCTCCAGAACCCGACAATTTAGTTGGGGACAGTGAAGTAGACACAGAGTGGAATTACTATAGTATGGAATGCTAAACTCTTGGTACCTTCTGGAATACAATGCAGGTTCCAGGAAGGAGACTGCTGCAGTTAGAGAGGGAATTCTAGGGGGTGGAGGGACTGGCTTGGGTAGGTGGTGGGGTGGAGGAGCCAGTGCTGGGTGCCTACCCCAGAGGCCAGGGAGGGATACCCTGGAAACACAGGAGGAGGGTTTCAGAGCATGTGGAAGGATTTGCTTATTCTCAGTGTCTTCATGTTACCTACCATTTTTAGGTGGAGCTACCTGTTTTAGGTGAGGGTGTCTAAGTTTGCATCTGCTAGGACCATACCTGGGGCAAGAAAGTGAGGCTGGTGACATGTTAGGGAGTAATCCCAGGTTGCAGCAGGTGGCAGGAAATGAGACAGGGAAGGGAAGGAAGCTGATCTTTGTGCACAAGTGATCAAGAGACCACAGCAGGCTCCAGACTAATCCTGCCAGGGGCCTGCTGGAAGCATGTGGAGCAAGCCTCAGAGTGGGCTCCTCAGAGAAGCCAAGAAGCTGGGTGGTTCTTCGGAGAGTGCTGCTGGGTTATGGGGGCATTGGCTTGCCAGTACCAGCAACCTACCCGACTCAAGTTTCCAGGAACAGTTGTGGGGCTGAGATCTGCAGGTGACCAGGAAGAAGCTCAGGCTTCAATAGAAGCAGAGAGGGCCTAAGTGCTTAAAGAAGACTCATATGCACACTTGGTAGTTTTTGCATTGCAGGGTAAGTAGAAATTTAAGTTGTAGAAACCATAAGCACGCTTTTTTTTTTTAATAGAGGGGAATGAGAATTTTATTTGCACCACAGCAATGCCTAGTCCAATTTAGAATTCCTATAAAACCCAATCCCTAAAACTTTGTAAAGACCCAAGAAGAGTTGGCACATCTAATAAAGAGGACAGATCATTGCCACTGTAGCATTTTCACTAAACTATCATTTCTGCTAAGGTCTCTGTAAGTCAGTATCATTTAAACTTTATGAAACATTCTCCCACATGAAGACAGACATGGGGCAAAAAAAACAAAACAAAACAAAATAAATAAAAACCTAATTCATTCACAAAGGCAAATGGCACTCGTAATTTAGTATTTAGTTTGATTCCATCATTTCTGGGCAAAAACATGGAGCAACCTCTGAGGGTCTCCTGGATGACTGTTCATTTTTGAGACAATGCAAACAAGTTCACCAGGCCTTGGGGCAGGGTTACACAGGGAGGAAAATACCCTTGAACTTGGGCTTCTCGGTGCAGATCATCCCAGTGCAGACGAAAGAGAAGGAAACACACAACGCCCTCTATTGTCCCAGCAGGCCAACGGTGTGGGCACAGTCCTCTGAAAGCAAGAAGAGCAACAAGCGTCTGAGAAAGGGGAACCTGTATCCACAAGGACAAAACCCTGCATTTCTGGGGACCAGCCACAGGCATACAACTCTGCCTACGAAGTGGGAAACACCCCTTAATTCTGCGGGTCTGTCAAAACCATTTCCACCAGAAGCAGCCCCACCTTCCACCTGCTGGTAACTGGAGAACACTGAGCCACTTCTGATTCTGGTGGATTTTTCTTGTCTGCTGGACCTGCCAGGAATGTGACTTCAGGGGGAGGCCAGCCAGCGTGGGAGACCAAGGCATTTCAACAGCTGCTTGGGGGTGGGGGCGGCAGCACTTTTTAATTGTCTCGAGGCAATTACCAAGGGGTTTAGTTTACCCCTCTGGCCTTTCAAGAAAGTGGTGTAAACAGGGCCTTTATGGTCCTGTTTGGAAACTCAGAGAATTGGTTGGTAATTAAGACCACTGCTTAATCTAGGAGGAGGGAAGGGGTAAGGGGAGAGTAACATTTTTGTCTTTCTCTTCATGCTCTGTGAGATCCTGTCCAGGAATTTCCCTCCTGTCTGCAGAGTTCTGCATCTAGAAGTCACTCTACTGCTTCCCCAGATGCTTCTGGAACCAATTGAGGTTACCCACAGAAAATGGCTCAGGATGACATGGCAGTGTCATCAGGACAGGTCTGGGCATCCTTCTCACAGATTAGGCTTCAGGAGGTTCTTCCCTCCAGGCAGCCACACGCTGCCAACATCAGCCCCGGCTGGGTTCTCCCCACCTCCACTGAATCCCTGGCCTTGTTTTTTGCTCCATAAAAGAACCTTGCCTCTCCTCCTCCTTTCTCACTGGTCCTCAGGGAAGTCCTGGGGCTCATACAGTGGGGAGACCAGGGAGGCACAGAGAGGTGGTGGGACATTCAGGGGCACACAGCTGACAGATGTAAGGCCAGGATTCAAAGTTGGGGCTTTTGTCTCCAAACCCAGGGCTCTTCCCTTTTTACTCCAGTGTTCTCCTCCCAGGCAGCCATGGAAACAACTATTTAAAGGTACAAACTTTTTTGCATATTAATGAGAAAGGAGTAGTGTACATTTGCCCTCATTCATCCCTGTTCAGATTGTCTTACCCAAGGCAATTCTAATGGGAAGTGATTTCCAGATGGGAAAGATGGTGATGATAATGGCAATGGCCACTATCCCTTGAGTGTGCAGCAAGTCACAATGCTAAGTAATACATCCATCCACATTCACAGACTGAAAAAAAGAAAGATGAGGCTGGGTTAAATACCGCACTCCTCTGCTCCTGACATCACCACCTTCCCTTTCCTGGCACGAAGGGCCTCAGGCATCTAAGTCACTCCACACATTGTGACTAGCAAACTCATCCACCAGTGGACTAGAGGTCCTGCTGCTACTGTCAATTAAGGCTTAGGAATGACAATGAGGTGCCCAGGACTTTCCTAACCACTCTCACCGATTAACTCATTTAGCCCTCAATGAGTCATGAACTGTTATCAGTTCTCCCCTATGGCACAGGCCAACAGCCTCAGGCCAACCGAGTTACCCGTGGAGTCTCAGTTACTTGCCCCCTCAGTGTGCAAGCCAGGAGAGCTGGGAGTGGTGGTGGGGACTTGGGTTGGTGAGCTAACAACTTCCCCATTGTCTCTGCTGAAGACTTGGCCAATGACAGCTCTCCCTTCTACCCCTGAAGGATAAAGGTAGATCTGGTTCAGTAGATACCTGTGTGTTCTGGCAGGACCTTAACAGTGAATCTGCTTGACCCAGCCTGAAACCACTGCTGCTTATGGAACTGGGCAAGAGGGCAGTGTAGACAGATGTTTTGCCAAGAGTGCTGCTGGCAGCCCTGCTGTGGCTGGCAGTGGGCCCCCCATGGGGTGTCTCTTATTAGCACATCTTGTGCTATGCCATGGGAAGATACAAGTCTCCAATTTGATAATGATTTCCTGCTAGGACAGGGAGTTACCTAAAGCCCACTGAAAATCCTGCCTGAACCCATGGTTGACAGAAATGACCAAATTGTTTCTTTGTTCAGCCCCTCGCTTTATGAGTGACCTGGATTTAAAGGTTTTGTCTACAGTGGGATATTTCCTTAGACACAATTTGGACATTTTCCTCCTCAGCCATGAACTCCAGCCAAGCGAGTCAGTCTGGTGCTGTTGCTGACCTGTAACGTCCGAGGACCTAAACTTGAACAGTGACTCATGCATCTCATGGGAAACATCAAGTGTTTCTCACTACAGACACACACACACAGAGTCCAGGAATGTCATGCCCTCAAAGACAAACCTGCTTCCCCAGTTACCTCCCTGCCTTCCTCAGGAATGACTGGAAGTCATTTCCTTTCCTGGGAGAATGGGAGAGAACCCCACATTGTCAATGCCTCTCAAGGACCATGTATTATGTGAGATGCTTTCTACATCACCTCACTTACTCCTCACAGAATTACTTCAGTTAATTCACACAGAAATCTGTTGGCCTGGCAGTTATTATTCCTACTGAATAGAGTCAGAAAAAATGAAGCCACTTATCCCAAGTCATGCAGCTAAAAAGTGGATCCAGGACTCAAACCCAGGTTACTTTGACCACATTCCCATCATCCTTGGGGGTCTTCTTAACTCTTTAGCTCAGAAAATTATCTTTACACACACACACACACACACACACACACACACACCCTGCTGCTGGACACCAAGTCCAATGTAGGTGCCTAATTAAAGATTGTTGAACAGGGCATAGGGCATAGTCACTTAAGCCTGTAATTTCAGCTGAGGCAAGAGGATGGCAAGTTTCAGGCCAGACAGGGCAACTTAGCAAGAACCTGTCTCAAAGCAGGAAAGTGAAATATTGGCTGGGTATGTAGCTCAGTGGTAAAGCACCTCTGGGTTCAATTCCTAGTGCATCAACAACAACAACAAAACATGAATGAATGAATGAATGAATGAATGAATGAATGATATAATTTTTAGTCAACACTCATTTTGCCATAAACTCCTCTGAGAATCCGCCTCCATTCCTGATTGCTTAGAGCCTCTCCCAAATAGTCACCCATACTGCACACTTACTTCACAATAGACTTAAACTTCATTTTATTCTTTTCCAACCCCCTTGTCCCTCAGTTGAATCTTTTGGGTTAACCTGCTTGGCTCCTACTATCCAAGTCAATGCCGACAAGATTGCAGACCTGGAGAGTGTCCAAATTGGTTGGTCTGAAAATAGATTATGAAATCAGGAAGGGTGGAAGACACCCTTATAATCCTGATGCTATTAATACCCAATGAATGGAATTCCTAGCACACACTGTTGCTGGTCAATTGTCATACAGCATCATTCATGCACTTCAGAGTAACAGAAACGATCAAACTTCTCCACCAGATAAGAACCCTTAAATTTATCACTAACACATTGTCTGAAGCCCTAGCAAACATCAGTATCCATCCCACACATCACATGTGCTGTGTTTACTTTCACTCCTTCATGCAGATTGATTGATAAAAGTATTGGAGTGAATGGTTTGCTCAAAATTCCAGTTTTCCACTCTCCAAAGTGTTCTCTCAATCCAATATTTCTATAACTCAAGTTTCTGCAGAAACTTGTCCGTTCCTTAAAAAAAAAAAAAAAAGAAAAAACAAACAAACAAACAAAAAAAAAACCAGAAAGGGAAAAACTCCTTTTGGCTCATGGCTCTGACTAACTATGAATAGTGAACACTTCCTTGTGAGAGGATGGAACTATGGAATAGTCAAAGCTGAAAAGAGCCAAAATGGCCTAGTCACAAACACCTTAGAAACCCATAAGTTGCTGAAGCTTCAAGAAATATTGAAAATGAAAGAGAAAAATTTGCCCATCTTAATTTTTCTAGGAGTATGCATTTCTACATATCAATTAGTAAATATAAGAATGGCATTGGGACAGTGCAATCATTATATTGCTTATTGGGCAAATATGATTTATAAATGTGCTTTTAGAATTGAGCTGCTGCCACCCGCAATGGGGGAGGTAGTGTTTTTCACCCTGGTAAGCTTCTCTTGAAATAAAGGCAATGATTTTCACAAATATCAAAGAACATTCATTCACTGTCAACATCAATAATTAACTTGGCTGTCATCCCCTAGGAAGGGTGCATTTAAGGCAAGACTATCAAAAGACAACAAAGAAATCTAGGTAGTGGTGACATTACAGGATTCCAGGACATCCCTAGAGAATATGTCTCTTGAGGTTGCAAATTCACTAGGCAACCTCTCAGGATCAAACTTATCCATATCCAATAAATGCTAATGCTGAGACAGGCGAAGAACGGAGAACTCATCTTGCCTGTCCTGCTGCCAAACAGCCACAAGAAGAGCCACAGTCCAAGCCATGCAGGTGAGTGTGCGATTTTACTTAAATTTATTCAATCTTTCTTTCTTTCTTTCTTTCTTCTTTCTTTCTTTCTTTCTTTCTTTCTTTCTTTCTTTCTTTCTTTCTTTTTCTTTCTTTCTTTCTTTCTTTATCTTCTTTTTCTTTCTTCTTTCTTTCTTTCTTTCTTTCTTTCTTTCTTTCTTTCTTTCTTTCTTCCTTTCTTCCTTTCTTTTCTTTCTTTCCTTCATTCAAAAGACTTATTAAGCTACACATTAGGCATTTTTCTAGGTGCTGGAGGTAAGGAACAAATCAAACTCCCTACCCTAATGGCATTTATAGTCACCCCTCAGTATCTACAGGGGATTAATTCCAAGGTCCCCTGCAGATACCCAAATCTCAGAGTCTCAAGTCCTTACATAAAATGGTGTAGGACTAGGGATGTAGCTCAGTGGTAGAGTGGGTGCTTTGTATGCACAAGGCTCTGACTTCAATGTGCAGCACCAAATAAATGAATAAATAAAATGGCATAGAGTTTGCATGTAACCTGTGCAGCACACCTTTCTCTATAGTTTAATTTAATTTTCTGTGGTGTTGGGGTCAGACCTAGGGCCTAGCACATGCTAACCAAGAGCTCTACCACTGAGCACCTTCCCCAACTCCTCCCATGTATTTTAAATTGGCTCTAGATTACTTATAATACCTAATATGATGTAAATTACATGTAAATATTTTTGTGCTCTATGGCTTAGGGAATAATAACCAAAACAAAAGTCTGTACATAGCTGGGCACCATGGTGCATGCCTGTAATCCCAGTGGCTCAGGAGGCTGAGAATGGAGAATTACAAGTTCAAAGTCAGCCTCAGCAAAGGTGAGGCACTAAGCAACTCAGTGAGACCCTGTCTCTAAATGAAGTACAAAATAGGACAGGGGATACGATTCAGTACAGATGCAATCTTTTTTTTTTTTTTTTTTTTGCTATTTTCAATGTGTGGTGGAGTCTTTGGTCTTTGGATGAGGAATCTATAGATACAGAAGACTGACTATATATTTTATTTTGCTGGACAAAGAAATAACATATATACATATATAACATAAAAATTATATATTATACCAGTATATAACCTAGTATTGTATGTAAATATATGTGTGTGTGTGTGTGTGTGTGTGTGTGTGTATGATCTCAGTGATAAGTGTCATGGGGGGAAATGTAAAGTACGGTAAAAAACTGTGGGCAGAAACCAGATGTGCTATTCTATCACATTGGATGGTGTCATGAAAAGCCACTTTGATAAGTTGATTTTTGAGCAGAGACCTAAAGGAAAGAGGGAGGAAGCCAGGTTAGACCCATGCAGGAAGACTGCTCTAGACAGGGGGAACAGACAGTGGACAGGATCTCTGAGGGAGGAACATGCTTCCGGTGTTGCACAAAGACTGGAGTAGAGGGAGCATAGGGGAGAACTTTAAGGACCATTGTGGGAAGTCTGGCTTTTACCTAAGTGAGTTAAGAAGAGATTGGAAGATTGGCTGAGTAGTGACATGACCTGACTCCCTGAAACCAAGATGCATCAGAAATGTTCCAAATGTCCAGTAGAAAACAGATGTCAGGGCAGTAAAGGCAGGAGTTGGGTTCCATTTAGTAATACTGCATTAATTCAGGAAAGAGATGGTATCAGTTGCTACTAATGGATCAACTAAGATGAGGACCAAAAATGGACCACTGGATTTAGGTTTGGGGGAGCCTGGGTGACCTGTACAAGAGTTGTTTCTAGGGAAAAGGTAAGGATGAGAGCCCAGCTGGAGTTGAATTCAGGTGAGGGTGCAGGAGAGGAGTACAGACACTCTCTGAAAGGGCTGAGGAGTGAGGCAGTTTCAGAGGATCTGTGGAGTCCCCATTGAAAAATAGAGTGGAAAAGTGATCCCATAGGAAGAAGACAGGAGCTAGAAAAATATGAATGGATAAGTCTTCTGTACATCAGAGGGGCAGAACTTCCATAGGTGCCATCAGGGATGATTCACAGTTAAGGGAGGAAGTAAAGTGGGGGAGTGTGGGAAGATGAGTTGGTGGGGAATTTAGGAAGTCCTCATCTGATCATCTATTTTCTCAGTGGAATAAAGAATAAAGTCTCAGACACAAAACCAGCAGAGGTTGAAGAAGGTGAAAGAGAATTTGGATAGTTCCAGAGAGAAGAGAAGTGAAGAAGTCTCCTAGGTCAGTATGTTGGTGAAAGCACTGTGGAATCCTAGCAGGGATTTCCAGGCACCTTAAGATCCCTTTTGACGTTAATGTTATGAACCTGAAGTGAGACTGTCAGATTGGCTCTGTGTTTTTCTCCAACTCTGTTCAGGTAGCAGGTTCAAGTACAAAAGTGGTGGAGGGTTGGATTTAATTGGAGTTAGGATTTTTTTCAAAGGAATAGGATAAAGGAAGAAGGGGATGCTGGAGATAGGAGTATATAGTTGACAATTACAAGTGAGTGATTATATTGCTAGGTTATGGAATCTGAGCTGATTAAGTAGGAAAGAGCAGGCATGAGTAGGATAAGGGACAGTGAAAAAAGTATAGGATCAATGGATTGTGGGTTTTAATGGGATTGAATATACATTGAAGTTAGGTACTAGAGGAAGTGCATGGCAAAGAACAGAAAGTGGGTTGAGCAGAGGCAACTTTGACTTCACCTACTCATGGAAGGAAGGTGTATCTACTATTGGTGCAATAGCTTATCACAATTTGTTGGCTTAGAACAACACAAATTTGTTATTTTATGGTTCTAGATGCCAGAATTTTGAAATAGGTCTCCCGGGGCTAAAATCAAGGCACTGGCAGAGCTGTGTGCCTTTCTGGAGGTTCTGGGGGAGAATCCATTTCCTGACCCTTTCCCCCACATAGAAGCCACCCACAGTCCTTGATCAATGGCCCCCTTCCTTTATCTTCAAAGCCACCAATAACAGGTAGAGTTTTCTTACAGAGTATCATTCTCATCTCTTCTTATGTTTCTGTCTTTCACATTTAAAGACCTTTGTGATTATGTTGGGTCCACCTGTATAATCAAGGATATTCTCCTTTTTAAAAATCAGATGATTCAAAACCTTAATTCCATTTGCAACCTCAATTCCCCTTTGCCATGTAATGTAACATATTCACATATTCTTGGGATTAGAACATCAACATCTTTGGGGACCATTATTTTGTCTATAAAAGAAGGAGTGTTGAGTTGCAAAGACAAGGTCTGTGACCCTGGAAGTCAATGACCAAAGTAGGACAGAGGACAAGATCATTTGAGCAGTGAAGTTCCAGGAAATGAAAGGTGGGGATAATGAAAGGAGCATCTGTAAGATCAGTAAAGTCACTAAGAATTATAATAGTAATACTGTTGGAGAAAGTGACAATCAGGAAATAAAAACCCTCAAGGAATGGAGACTCATGAGGGGGTGATAAAGCAATTTTCATTAATTAACTAGCTGTTGGGTGAGAGGTGATGATGGGAATAAATGCAGCTGAAGTTGGAGTCAAGGAAGAAGACATTTCCTGTGCTTTCTTCTGTAGGAGATTCAGAATGAAATCTCAATGTTTTCGATAAAATGATAAGGCATTCTGAAATGCAGAATTCCCTACTGCATGCCTCAAGATGAGCTATCATATCCATAAGGTATTGTTTCAAACTTTTCAAAACTTTTAAACATCTATTCCCTTTCTATATGCCCATAACTATTACGAGATGGAAATATTATTTTCTTTCTTCTACAGTTTGGAAATTAATAGATTAATTAATAGGACATGAGTGAAACATTACATCCATCCTGTGCTCATTTAATTACTCAACTGGGTTATTGAAGACATTGTACGAAATACAACAAACTATATCTTATAGTTACTTTCTTCCAGGAGATTAAATCCTTTTGAGACTCTAATGAGCAATAAAAATGTTTGTCCTTAAAAAATCACATAGGCCCATACAAAAATTTTTATAATGATTTTATGATGTCCCCAGTTTCCCAAAAGTCCTAAGGGGTCTATATATCCCAGAATAAGAACCCAGAGATAAAACTATAGACAGTATAAATTGGCTAACAATGTAATGGCAAGAGAAAGTATAATTAGGCACCAAATGAGCAACATAGAAAATTACAATTATGAGTCCAGAAGATCAGTGCATAACTAAACTTGGGAATAATTATGGGAAGGCTATATAGAATCTTGAATAGTTGAGATGATTACATGGAGAAGAAGAGAGATGGCTTTTTGTATAAGAAGGAGATGAGGAGGTAGAAATTACCTGGGAAAGTTTGGAAACATTCTATTTGTGAAATGGGGGCAAAATTTACTTCCAAGGCATATTGTAAAACAAATAATAATTAAGACTTTTGGTGAAATGTGCCCCCCAAACATTATTAATATGGTAAATGAGTTCATTTCAGGATGAACAGTACATGAAATTATTATTGTAATTGATTCAACAGGGATTCATCTGTGTGCTAAACACATTTAGAAGCTTTCTCTATCTTAAAAGAAAACACTAAAGCAGAGAAAAGTACCTTTCTCATCTTCTGAGTGAGGTTTTCATAAGATCATATAATTGTTACTTGAATCTTACATTTTTCTGTGATTTTTATGTATCTTTTAAATGTTCTTAACTCTTCAGAAAGAAAACTTATTTGTGAAGACAAAACAAAGGACCTTCTTAAAACAGCTCCCATTATTTCGGAAGTTGGTGCGAGATCCCAATCCTGTCTCCTCACCCTCTTTCCCCAACCTTCTTTTGTCGTCTACAGCTCCCAGGTGGAAGGGAGTAAGAAAAAAGGTCAATACGTTGTGGCTAGTTTGATAGCATTTATACAGAGTCGAATGTTTTAAGAACACTTAATATTAAATGAAAAACAGATGAATGATGATAAATAATTCTATCTATATCCCTGAGTTGCCACGTTGGAATCTAAATCTGAGACATTGCAGGAAAAAATCCTGTGCACAACTCATCAAAGGGCTGAATTCCACCAAAATGAGATCCAGGTTAGGAATGTGGAGACTGTGGAGAAATCTCCTGAAGCAGATTTTTCTGAGCTAAGTTCCCCTTGGCAACATATCCATACAGAATAATGATTGAGTTTCACAGAATCATTGAATCTTAGGACTGGGAAGGATCTTAATGTTCTCAAATCTGACTCCCTAGTGGATGCTTGAATTTCCTCTCCAACATGCCAATCTCTTCTCTGGCTGAATGTATTTGGAGATGGGCAGAGTCAGTGGTGTGCAGGTAAATGCTGAACAGAATCTCCACAGGGGGAATAAAAAATACTCCTACTTAGAACATGTGCCAGTTTCTACCATGTAAATATTCCCTTCATGGCCTCTTTGAGCTACAATGTGGATCACCATCCACCTTACAGATACAGTAGAATTAAATTACCTCAGAATCATAGGTAATAATAAATGCACTAAAATAGTTTTAAAGTGGTAAATTTTAAATATTTTAACTTTCTAAAATATTATTTAATTGTAATGTTAGAGGAACTAACATAATAATGACTGCACATAATAAATTGGCTCTTGTAAACCAATACATGCTAGCTCCGATAAATAACAGACTTGACAATGATTTCAGGCCACCCTCCCATAAAGGCAAACCCTTCCACAGGTCCCAATCAATGGGAAATCCCCCAAATCACCATCTAAGCATTCACACTTGTAAGCCAGCCCTGTCTTTTCTGCTTTACTCCTATTTCCCAGGAGTTTCCTCCAAAAGCAAACACCCTTCACAATATTAGATGTCCAATGGAATAGTAATGTAAAGAAAAAAATAAAAGAACTAGTAAAGAACTAGGAGAAATAGATGGCTGAACATTTTTATAAAATTAGATCAGAATAGACATTTTTAGCATGACATGAAATCCCAAAACCAAAGTGTTATGGTTTGGATGTGAGGTGTCCCCCAAAAGTTCACATGTGAGACAAGAAGGTTCAGAAGAGAAATTATTGGGTTGTGAGAGTCTTAACCCAATCAGTGATTTTTTTTAATTTACTTATTGATTCATCGAACACAAATGGAGTACAGCTATTGTTTCACTGGTTGTACACAAAGTAGAGTCACACCATCTGTGCATTCATGCATGTACACAGGGCAATAGTATCTGTCACACATTCTGTTATTATTTTCCAATCAGTGATTTAATCTCTGGTAGGTATTTACTTAGTAGTAACTGAAGTGTTAAGGTGTGACTGGAGGATGTGGGAATCGAGGCGTGGCTTTGGGTATATATTTGTATCTGGAGAGTGGAGTCTCTCTCTGCTTCCTGATCACCGTTCTGTGAGCTGCTTCCCTCCTCCCCCCTCTCCCACCATGATGTTCAGCCTCACCTCGAGCCCTGAGGAAGGGAGCTGGCCTTCCATGGACTAAGACCTCTGAAACCATGAGCCCTCAAATAAACTCTTCCTCCTTTATCATTGTTCTGGTCAGATCTTTTAGTCACGGCAGTGAAATAACTGACTAAAACACAGGGGGGAAAATGAACAGATAATTTAAAACCTTTGAGAAAATTTTTTATTGTGAACAAAGTTAAAGAAAAATCACAGAATGGGAAAACTATAAGTACCATATGTAACAGGTTAGTAGCTATACTCTACATAAAAGAAATCAAAAGGAAGAAAATTTAAAAATCTAAAAGAAAATTTGGTCAAGGACATGAACAGATAAGTCATAGAATCATGAATGTTAATAAATATATGAAGAGATGCTCAAAGAAGTGTACAATAAGATGGTGAAATGCATATTTTACCTATTAGATTAGTAAATATTAAAATATTAGATAATTCCAGTCTTGGGGAATGTGTAGGGCAACAGGCATTCAGGCACTGTTGGTAGAAATGCAAATCAGTACAACCAATAGGAAAAAGAGAAAAATAGCAATCTCTAACAAAGAAAAATAACTCAAAAGGCATATACCCCTTGATCCAACAATTGTTCTGATTTTATTTAAAAAATTTAATGATCTAAAATATGTGTGCAAAAATGCTTGTCATGGTATGGTTGTAATTGCATGATGTTAGAAATAGCGTAAATGTTCTTTAAAAAGGGACTCATGGTGTGGCCGTACAGAGCAAGGTCACTAAACAGGTGAAGGTCTGTATGTGCAAATGTAAAAGCTCTTGAAGATATATCATTAAATGAGGAAAGAGCATAAAACATAGTGTTTAGAATTATTCCATTTATGTAAAGTTGATAGTATTTATTTGTATGTATATACATAAATGTTTGTATAATGCATATATACATACATACATCTATACATGTTTGTATGATCATATCCTTTTTCTGAGGAAAAAAAGGAAATTATTAACAGTCATTATTTGGGGGTTGAGAGAGACTGAAAATTACAAGATAAAAACAACTTACTTTTAATTTTCTTTTTACACTAAAATGTCACAGATCCATGCATCAATTTTGTTTAAAGAATAAACTTTTTTTCATAAATAAAGAAGAGTTGGGGTTTACCGAAATGGAACTCAGAGGAAGGGTTTGAGTGCAAAGATTTATTGGGAGGTGATCCTAGAAAACATCAGTAGGGGGTCAAAGAAGGGAGACCAGGAAGAGAAGGAAGTTAATGAAAAGTGTACTGTCGATAGAGTTACCACTGTGGGTACCTGGAAATTCTGTGGTCCCGTGTAAAGCACACACCTCAGAGTTAATCCACCAAGGTTAAGGAACTAAGAGTTGTGTCCAGGAACCCTTGAAGGTCACTGGAAGCTACTCTGGGACATTTAACCCATGGCTCATATATAGACAGAGAAACCTCTGCTGACCAGCAAAAAACCTCTGGCAAAGGCCTGTACTCAGGAGATGAGAGGGGTGGGGATACTAAGCACATCTGCTACAGAGACTATAGTCATGCCAGATTGTATCATATAAATGAAAAGTGCACATTTGCTGACCTAGCAATGTCACACTTAGGAATCTCCCTCTTGATTTACCAATATACCCGAACCCTGATCAACAATATAGAAGAACAGATTTTTATTGCAAAATATTTTATAGCAAAGTAGAACCAAAACCAAAATCCAGTGTGAATATTGATCAGTGGGGAATAGATTAAATACAAGAAGTTGCTCCCTATATTTGCAGACAAGAAAAACAATGAGGTACATCTTTATTAATTTTCATGAAAAGAATCAGACACATCATACTGTGTAACAATATATTATGGTGGGATCTCATTTTTGTAAAAACCAGAACAAAGTCAAAAAGAACAAAAATCAAGTAAATAAAAATATACACAGTCCCTTGTGAAATATGTGTACACTTCTGTGAGTGAATGTGATGAAAGCATGTACTATTATAAGTTTCACGGTGTTACTGTGTGTTTTAATTTACTATAAGAACCCATATTGTATTAAAAGGTGGAATAGAAACAGTGCCAACTTTATATATTCTGAGACAATACATATAGAAAACAGCACAGCACCACACACATAGTAAAACTTCAAAAAATATTGAATGATTGCTGTTTAATGGGACAGCTTTTCATAACATGAAGAAACTTCAGGTGTAAAGTAAGTCTGAGGTTCTTTGGTCTCCTCATACATCACTTTATTTACCCACTTATTTAACTACTATCGCTGGGGGCTTCTTTCCTGTCAGGCATGGGAGATGGAAAAGAGACAAGACAACATCCCTGCCTCCTGGAGCTCATATTCGACTGGGAAGACGGTAAGCAAAGAATTGTGCGACATGTCAAGTGATGCTTAACACTGTGGAGAAAACTAAAGCTAGATAATGGGCCTAGGAGGGACTGTTGGAGGTAGATTGCTATTGTTTATAGGATGGTGTGTTAGTCAGCTTTCAATCTCTGTGACGAACTACCTGAGGTAATGAACTTAAAAAGAGGAAAGGTTTATTTTGACTCACAGTTTTGGAGGTTTCTTTTCACTGTCAATTGGTCTATTGCTTGTGGGCCTGCAGCAGCACAATACATCATGGTGTGAACATGATGTGTTCCACCATCATGGTGGAAGAATATGCTCTTTTTATGGTGGCTGAGAAACAAAGAGAGGGAGAAGAGGGGTCAGGGTCTCACTATCCCCATCAAGGGGACATCCCAGTGATCTAAATTCCTCCCACTAGGTCTCACCTCCTAAAGGTTCCTCCACCTACAAATAACTCCACAGGCTGGGGACTGAGCCTTAACACATGGACCTTTCAGGGACACTTATCCAAACCATACCAAATGGTGTCTCATGAAGTGATATCTGAGCATAAACCTTAAGAAGTCAGGGGAGAAAATTGTGAAACAAGCTTTCCATGGAGAGGGAAGAGTAAGGACAAAGGCCCTGAGGCAGAAATATGCTTGGCCTGTTTGAGGAAGAGGTAGGAGACTAGTGTAGGTGAAGCTGAGCAAGTGCAGGGTGAGACACAGGAGGTGAAATCCCATAGACAGCAGAGGGGAGTGCACACAGGCTTGGGCAGACCATGGGGATGTGGGAGGGGTACTGAGTGAGATGTCAGGTGACTCTGGGTGACGCTGGGCTTGATATTTGAACAACACTGCTATTGCAGCATAGAAAATGAACTCGGGGAGGAGAGAGTGGGGAAGAGAGATGAGATGAGGCTTTCTTGATTCACAATAGGAGGAGAAAAATTATCAAAGGTGTGAGTTTGGCCATGATTGTGGGAATGGGAGAAACTAGATGGTGTGAGAGAGTTGAGAGGTGAGAGCAGCAGATACTGCTGATTCATTAAATGTGAAGTATGAAGAAAATAAATAAATTAATAAAAATAAGCTACAAAAGAGACTGAGGCCAAAGTGCCTTAGGGACTAGTCATGAGGACCTCCTGAGAGTAGGTGCTCCCAGGACAGAGCCTCCAGCCTCTTGCCCAGCACATCCCCTTCCACTTGTCAAGTGCTCGAATGCTTCAGGGGCACCATATTCCTGAGTTAACCAGAATTCCTGCTATAGTTCGGGTCTTACATGTTCCTAAAGGCCTATGTGTTAAAGACTTAGTCCCAGCATGCAGCGTATTATGAGGTTGTGGAGACTTTAAGATGTGGGAACTACATCTTTGGGTCATTGGCGATGCACCATTGAAGGGGTTACTGGGACCCCACCACTTCCTCTCTCTTGATTTTATTACATTCCAGTCTTGAAGTTAGCAGCCTTGCTCCACCAGGTGATCCCTGCTATGATGTGCTGCCTTGCCACAGGCCCAAAAGAAATGGGGCCAACTGACCATGGATTGAAATCTCTGAAACTGTGGGCCTAAATAAATCTTCTCTTTTTGTAAGTTGATTATTCACGTAATTTGTTATAGTAATGGAAAGCTGACTTATACAATGTCCTTGCTCTATTTGGCTGCCCAGATAACTCCTCTCCATTCTTCAAAATCTAGTTCAGGAATCATCTCCTGCCTGATGATACAGCTCAAATGAATCACTTACTTTTCTGTACCACTTCCAGACTCACCCACAGTCTAATGCACAACTCCCAATCAATGTCAAGTGGCACCTTGCATTGCAAACTTGATGGTTGTAACTTTAGGCCTTAGGTTTCCCTAGTTGGGCCTGGAGCAGGTGGAGCTCTTGCTGGGTCACCTCTAGTCTTTAAGATCATACACATTTATTCTACAGCACCGCACAAATATCATTTTGCATGTGTACTATGCCCTGAATTTAAAAAGGAGGGGGATCCTCTACTTTAGTTGTACAGGATGTTATATTGGAGCTACTTTAAGTCCCGGTTTTGATGGGGGTCCCAAGGCAATAGATAGAACATTCCAAAGAAAGATGCAAGATTTGCAAAGAGTGCAAATCGGTTTTGTACTCTCAGCCAACCACCCACCTCCAGACTATAAAAGATAAAGATGAAAGAGAGGCTGAGAAAAGAATTGGCATTGACGGTAGAGATTTTTTTTTCCTTTTGGAGAGGAAAGCTATGCTATGGGTCACACCTGGAAGAATAGCGACACCTGCTCCACATCAAACCAAGCTGCAGGGGCTTTGAGGAGGCACAGAGGGGGTTAATCTGTGCCTAGGGAAGCTTGGGGAACACAGCAGGCAGAGTCTGACAAGTCTGAAGGCGAGAGCCTGCCTGGTCAGCTGCCCTTTTGTGCTGGGATTGTCTTGCACGCAGAGTTGGGCACAAATATCAATAGGGCTTCCAGTGGGTGAGATAAGGGCTGTTCAGGGGAAGGAGAGACCAGGAGCAGCACCAGTAGGGTTAAACAGAGTGAGGCAGCCCAGGAGGAAATGACTTCAGGCTCCCAGAGACTGAAAAAAGAGCTATCACTAACCAACCAGGGGAGATGTGTTCAGCAGATTGAGAGGGTACAGTGGAGGCATTCCCAGGACTTTGGCTGGGAACAGGAGTTGTGTGGTGATAACCTTGCCCCAAAGAAACAACTGCCACCATAGTGGCCTCCAATAAGACCCTTCTTGCTCCCTGCCTTTATTCCCCTTCCTCTTCTCGCACTCCAATACTAGAGGATTCAGAAGCTACATGCTGGGTGGCCACCATCCCCCTGCAACATTAGCTTGAGATCAGTGCAAAGGGCAGTAGGATGGGGCACTAGTTTTAGCTTTAAATGAAGCATGAAGGTTGCGATCGTTGCACTGGATTCAACATATTAATTACTACAATGAATTGATAGTTTGAGTTTTTAGTGGCTGGGGCACTTTTAATATTTAAGAGTGATCGGGAAAGTCATGCTCCCCTGAGTTTTCCCCTGAGACTGAGAAAGGACAGACCTCACCAAATGGCTAAAGGGAGGTGTGGGGAGGATAAGCTCCCCTTCTCCTTGTACCCTATGGGTCCACAGCTTGTTCATCATAACAACTGTGTTTCTATCTCCAGTCTTCTCCTCTCCCTTACCACTGCAGCTCCTGAGCCCAGGCACGATCAGGTAAGCCTGTTGGCATTCTGGAGTGTGGTGTGGGTCTCGGCTCAGAAGGGGTTCACAATGGGTTGTTGTGGATTGATCCAACTCCATCATGTCATGTTTGATTCTGTTTCTTCCTTCCCAGTTTTCTCCAACTGAGCTCCTCTTCTCTGTACCTTAAATTCCAACTGGAAGAAGATAGTGACCACCTTTAGCCCCCAACTTAGTCCCTGAGGCTTACAAGCAAGCCCTGAGGTGGCTGACTCCCACCTAGGACCAGTTGCCTTCTTCAGTGGAAAGCAAACCTTTCTCCCAGGGTGTTTCCAAAACCATCATTTCTCTGAGTGCCACGATCAGAAAAGGGCTGGGAAGTGTATCGTATCTCTAAAATAGCTCCTGGAACCTTTGCATTTTCTGTCTGATTCTCCTACTCTAAATACAATTTTTTTTTCATGTCTTCCCCAAAGTTTACTGGTCTATTCCACTACTGGCTCCCCACCAACAAATGAAACAATAGTTCTTCCTTAGTACATGAGATAAATTTTAAATTCTTTCTTTTTGTCTTTGTATATGGTCCATCTAGAGCTTCGTATGTTTTGTGATATGCAAGCATCACTCTGGTCAATGAGCAAAAGAACCAAATGAGAGTGAGAAGGTGGTGGGCATCACCTGGGAACTGCAGTACATGTACGAAAGAGTGGAACTGGGTCACCTCCTTTGGATTGCTGCCAGGTGCTTGTTGCTTCAGTCCACTTCTTGGCTTCAGAGCCCATGTTCCCCATGGGTCCGACACCGTAGGGGGAATCCCATTCAGCCACAATTGGAAGCATGTGATAGCCACAGGTTAGTTACCTCAAGCTCCATTAATCCATGGGTGTCTGAGGTCTTTTTCCAGCCTCTGCTTATTCCTGGATCCACATCCCAAGTTTGCTTCTCAGCTTTGTCTCTGATTTCTAGTTTCCTAGACTGCGGTTCTCACTCTCCCAGGCTTGCAGCTGGGACGAATTCCCCTGGGCTCTGCTTATCCTGTGGTAAAGCCACGGTCCCTGGGCTCAACCTCTGAGGGTATTGAAGCAAGAGCTTCTGCTAACCCCATTTCTGTTCTTCAGTCTTCCTGGCCATCTTTATTCAGTTGAAACTCAAACCTAGTAGGGCCTTATTGGTCCTGGAATCATGATCTGAGGGTAAGGGAATTGGGCTTTTGTTGGAAAATATGGGAATAAAGTTACAGGGTGAAAAAAATCATCTGATGGCCAAAACTGTGAGCTGAACTGGGGGGAAAAGGGTGTTTACGAGGGACTCATAAGAAAGCCCTGCAAGCAGTCTTGAGGTTTGGGTTGTATATCTCCCACCATGACACACTGGTGATGACAAATTAGTTGTATCATTGTTTGGAGACTTGATAAAAACTACAGATGGAAGAAAAATACTATAATAAAGCATAATTCACACTGATAAAACTCTGGAAACAAGAAGGGAACTTTGCTGTTTAGTCTGGCAGACATCTCACTTTGAAATTACCTAAACAATCATAAATGAAAACCATGATCCCTGAATCTTTCAGCTATGTATGTGAAAAGCTCTAAATTTCATAGTTTGTTGGCAGGGGAGCAATTACTTTTGATATGTGAATGAAATTACATTGTCTTTGCCAAACAATGTGCAGGGAGACGAGAACCCACCTTCCTTATAGTGTATTTCATGTTTTCTCTCTCTGCAAATTGGCCATGAGTAGTCCTTCACTTTCTCATTATCCTCCATGGGTGTTGCCAGCTGCTCCTCCACTGGGCATGATTCTTCAGAAGCCAGGCAGAGGACAGCACCAGTGGGAGGCTGCTGCAGGATAGGGGAGAAACCCAATGGGTCTGGACCAGGAGTCGAGTCCAAGGGTTGCTTCTGCAGCTTCATGAGCCCAAGTTCTAGAATCCAGAGAAAGCAGCACAGTGGTTCTGCTGGTAGCCCTCTCCCCTTGCAGAGAGGGAAGGTGCTTAGTGGAGAAGCCAAGGCCTCTGTGCACTTCCATTTCCTTCCTCCCAGCACAAGGCAGATACTCTGGGTGCCTTCCTGCATGTGGGGCACCAGCCAGGGATTTCCAAGCTCTCTGGAGAATTATATTCTTCCTCCTCTCTTCTTCCTTTAAGTCTTTCTTCCTTTCTCCCCTCTTGCTCCTTTCCCTCCTACTCCACCTTTTCCTGTTCTTCTTTTCCATCCTCCTACCCCTTTTCTTCTGTGCTTACTCTTTTTTTCCCACAATACGAAAATACAGTGGCAGCCTATATCAATGATACAACCCAACAACATGAGGTCAGGCCACTGAGAAGGTTCTCAGGCCTTCAGTGAGGGACA
Organism: Glaucomys volans; assembly: GCA_020662805.1. Classification (NCBI taxonomy): domain Eukaryota; kingdom Metazoa; phylum Chordata; class Mammalia; order Rodentia; family Sciuridae; genus Glaucomys; species Glaucomys volans. The sequence goes on from JAJEJO010000876.1 coordinate 499,022, forward strand.
AAATCTTTTGTTCCTCCATTAGAGATGGTGCTACAATGTGGACCAGAGTCCTCTCACCTTTGCACAAACTGGATTAACAGGTGCATTGATAAATGGACACCCTCAGACCTTGGGTTACTGAGTGGGGCTCAGAAGCCCCTCTATCACACAATCCCAGGCCAGTCTCCTCCACCCTTGAGCTGTGGTCCCAGTGAACATACCCCGCCATAAAAACACTACCATTTCCTGTGGCAGACATATCATGAAAATGGTTGGCGATGGCTGGTACGATTGACCGACAGCAAATCCTCCTGGTGAGTAGATTCCAATGGAGACAAGGCTCAAATCCTGCTGTGCATATCCTCCACCCACAGCCATCTTTCCAGTGAGGATGCACTGCCAGTCCAGCAGGAGGGTAGCCAGCTCCAGGCTGGTGAGTGTGCTCCATGGTGTGAGGGCTGAGCAGGCCTTAGTCCTAAGGGACTAGCCAGCTTATGAAGTTGATTTCCCCATTATTCTAACTGCTCCAGATCCTTCCTGGCTACCTTTTGTTTTCCCATTTTTACCCACCAGTAGGTCTGCCTCTGCAAACATCATGCCTTTTTCCTCATCTCCCCTCACTGAGAAGCAGGCTACAGAGTTCATAGCTGTGCCGTTTGGCTTGTGGTCACAGGGGAAATGGCCTCACATTAGTGTACAGTAGAGACTTCATTATGACAACCATGCTCAGCTTTGGGAGGTTTTATAAAGGAACAATCTCCCCCACTTGCACACACATCCCTAAATGTAGGCATATTTTTAAATTAAAATGTGTCAGATTTTCGCAAGAACTATACTTTCCCCAACGGCAGTTTCAAACATCTCAGAAATGTTAAATGGTAAGTCAAATCTCTCTTTATTCTTCCTGTTTTTTCTCACTCTGAAAATATATGTATATATATGCACACATTACTCTTAGAGGCATAATTTCTAGAATGTAAATAACAAAGGAAAGTGCTGGTGTTTGGAATTCTGGTGCTTCAAGAAGGTGGATGTGTGTGTTCAGTTCAGCATATAATTGAGCACATTGTTACCTATCCCACGCACATGCACATGGGGCTGTTCATCTGTGACCTCTGCCACCCTTGTTCCTGTTTTTGTTGATTTGATCAGCTAGATGTTTGGACAAATATCCCACCGTCCCACCACCACCATGCTCAGAGCATTTCCAAGGCTAGCCAATCAAACTTGACGTCAAGTCATTGCCTATTTCCAACAAAATATGCTCATATATGTCATGGAGAACTGAGCAACTTTGGGTGCCACAAAAGCAGGACCAGAATAATATTTGAAATCTTAACATAGTCTTACAATTGTAAGAACCTATTGTAATTTCTTGTGCTATCTTCAATTCCACAAAGTCCAGGAGGAAATCTCCTCTTCTACTTGGTGTTCTGGTCTTGGCCTTGTGATGTATAATCTCTCTCTCCTCCTGCATGGGCAGGGTCCCTTGCACATGGCAGGGTTGTACTTGAGAAGGAAGGCTTGTGTTGAATGGCAAATTCCATTGCAAGGGTTCTCCTAGCAACACAGGGACAATAACAAACCCACAATAACCTATTGTCTTTACTTCTATAAAGCAATGTGGCCATTAGTCTCACCAGAACAGTCAAAGGATATTTTGCAAGTGGAGAGTGATTTCTAGCAGAAGCATTGAATTAAAGCCCCTTAGTTTCTTTCCTTCAATCTGCATATACCTAACTAGACATCAGATTTCAGATTTTCATCAGATGATTTTCATCAGACATCAGATTTTTCATTTCAGCTGCAAGACATACCCAAAGGAAGCTCTGGGTACTGAAAAGATAGGACTGAGAAGATTCTAGTTCAGTATCTGACTAGTGAGGTACCTCTATAACATTGATCAAACCACTTTAACTTGCTAGATCTTACTCTCCAGCATCTTTAAAATGAGACGTTATTTCTTAATACTTTATGGTACGAGTTCGAAATCCAGATTGTTGGGTCTATACTCATCTTGCTCAATCAATATCTCTGGAGCTATGTTCCAGGAATGTGACTTTTAACCAAAGGCAAATGAACAACTTTGCTGAACAGCTATAAAAAAGTTTATGTCATTAGTTGTCCAATGTTGCTTGCTTGGCAGTAGAGGATCAACGTACGCTTCAGGATTGGTATGTATGTTTATTGTGGGTAATGTTCCCCTGCCCCAGGAGATTTTATAAAGGCCAAACTGACCTATTTCCTTTGCTGTTTCTGAGTGGCTGTCCTCTATAAAAGACTCTATATTATATCTTCCATCAGAAAAATCTTTTGAACATATGTCTTCAATATATTTACTTTTAAAAATATTAAACATCTGTATATATTTATATGCTCTGTATGCTTTAACATAGTATGTTAAATACTCACATATTATGAACATTATAAAGTATGAACAATAAATGTTTTTAAAAGAAAAAAGTGAAATATGATTTGAGAATTCAAAATCTTGGTTTAACACTCCATGGCATAACAAAATCAAAAAGTTTTTTGTATTGGTTTTGAATTCACTATTTTAATACTTATTTATAATTGATGAGAATATGCTTCTCAAACATATGTAGATTTAAGCACAAGAAGTGACTTTTTAAACTTGTATTTTCTAAATTATGATACTGATTTTTAAATTCCATCTGCTAATTATGCCAAAGTGTCTTATGGGCTAGTAAATTTCCATTTCTCCGGATGTCAAACAGTTGTTATTGCAAACTAATTAGAAGATATGGCATTTTTTTTCTATTTCTTACAAACATATTCAAAACATGACAAAATTCTTCATTTGAAAGAAAAAAATGGAGCATGTTAGAAAATTGTTTCCAATTTTCTTGCAAGTGCAGATATAAACTTTTACATTATTTTTGAAAATGAAAGCCAAATATATTTAACTATTTCTAAGCATCCATTTCCAAAATCTCTTTCCATAGCATGAATTTCTTTAAAAAATGATGACTTTCTCACTCATTTTCACATTATTTTTCTCTTCACCTGTATCTCAAGTGGACAGACTAGGTATTTTTTTTTAATTTTTGGAGAATAGTATATCAGCTACAGAAGAATTCAGCATATTTGGAATATTTGTATTCATTGAAAAATTAGTATCTCAAGTTTACTAATACTTTTAAGTGTTTTACCATAAGATAACATTTCCCTCTAAGGGCACAAAAATTTTTATTTGGTTCCCATCTCATTAAGATTCTACTCCCATTTCTCTTTTAAATAAACACATTTATGACATCATAGAACATGCTGTGAATTTCAGGTTCAACTTCTTTGTTATAATGTCCATATGACTGATAAAGTAAATGAATGTCACAGGAGGGATATGTCTATGCCTTCCCTTGGTATCTTTTCATGTTTAATTTTTTTCAAATAGCCACTCCATGATGGTTATACTGATATGAATATCCCTCCACACTCCATTTCTTTTTTAATTCAATAAATCACTTATCACTGAAAATGTATTTATTTTGGGAGCTTCTTTTCTTTGGGAGGCCATGTAAAAGCATGTCTCCATGCATTTCCGTATTGAAACAGAATATAGCAGCGTGGATATGGAATCATGTTGGAAGCAACTCTTCTTTCAATCCTTCAGCAATTATTTTACAGTTTACAATTTTTACTAACACTTTATGCTTTGTGTCATATGAAAAGAACATTTTGATTTTTCATGGTTGTTTTATGTAAATTATTTCCCTGATTTTTACTGAAGCACTTTCTCCCATAGTATAATTGCTATTAGATAAGAAATTGTGACTTCTGAATATGTATAAATATGTCAAAAGATGCTTAAAATTCTGGGTTGACAATCACACAGCTTTACACTTCAAACAAAACCAGGGGCTTCTTTATATATCCTGATTCTTCCTTTCAAATCATGTTCTATCATTGCAAAGGAATACCAAATTTATCGTCATTGGTAACAATCGAAAAGCTTTATTTCAAATAGATTTCTAAGTACTTTTTCATTTGAAAGAATTTTTGGTTTACAAAAGGATTGCAAAGATAGATCAGAGAATCCCCATATACCCTTCACCCAGTTTCACCTAATGTTATCTTACACAACCATATATATATCAAAATTAAGAAACTAACATCTGTGCAGTACTGTTACCTAAACTACAGACTTTATTTGTATTTCTTAGGTTGTTCCATAATGTCCTTTTTCTGTTTCAGGATCCAATTCAGGATACCATGCTGCCAAATAGTCAAAAGTCAAAGGCACACAATACTTTTGTGAAGATTTGTTTAGATAAAACTAAATAATTTTGGCATTCTAGTTTGCTAAAGTGAGTGAATTAAAAATATCACAAGACATTAAAAGTGAGGACATCTTTGTCACTCCTTTTTGTGTTGTGGAGTTGGACCCCTTTTCTGAGGTACTCTCTTCTACTGATGAGGTAGTCTGGCTTGTGGACTAAGTAAGAGAACCAACCACAATATGTCTGTGAAATACTGGGAGAATCTTTATTTCTCTTTTAGTTTTATTTTCCTAAAGACAACTGTGTTAATCAGCTTTTCTTCGCCGTGACATTGTACCTGAGGAAACCAACTTAATGAAGAAAAGATTTATTTTGGTTCACAGTTTCGTAGGTTTCAGTACATAGTTGGCTGATTCCATTGTTATGCACCTGTAGTAAGGCAGAGCATCATGGCAGAAGGGTGTGTCATAACAGAGCTGCTCATCTCTTGGTGATGAAGAAGAGAGAAAGGGACAGAAAGAGGAGAAAGGGGTTAGGAACAAGACATACCTTTCTAGGGAGTTATAGTTCGGATATGAGATGTCCCCAAAATATTCATGTGTGAGACAAGGCAGGAATGTTCATACAAAGCAAGAGCATTCATAGGTAAATGATTAGTTTATGAGAACCGTAACCTAAAAGGTAGATTAATCCATTTGATAGATTAATAATTTGAATGGATTAATGGATAGTAACTGTAGATAGGCAGGGTGTGACTAGAGGAAGTAGGTCACTGGGGGTGTGCCTTTGTCTCTGGCAAACAGAGCTGTGTGTGTGTGTGTGTGTGTGTGTGTGTGTGTGTGTGTGTTTATGTTCTGCTGTCATGACTGAGAGGCTTTCCTTTTTCACCCCTTTTGACCATGGTCTGAAACTGGGGGCCACAATAAACTTTCTCCAGGAGGTTGTTCTTGTCAGGTCTTTTGGTCACAGCATTGAAAACTGACTAAAACACAGGGCACGCCCTCAGGTATCACTTCCTCTAACTAGGACCCATCTCTACAGTTTCCACCGCCTCCCAATAATGTCATCAAAGTATTAATCCACCAATGGATTAACACACTGATGAGGTCAGAACCCTCATGATCCAATCCCTTTTCAAGAGCCCTACCTCTGAACACTGCTGCATTGTGGACCAGGCTTTCAGCACATGGGCCTTGTGGGACATTCCAGATCCTAACCATGACTATCCACATATACATATAACTACACACACACGTATATATATGCTTATATACATGAATATACATATATGTATATAAACATGCATACATGTGTATATATGTGTGTGCACTGTGTGTGTGTGTGTGTGTGTGCACGTGCATGTCCATGGAAATTCCCTTTTCATAGCTAATGTCTTTGTTATCAGAAAGGACCAGTGAATGCCTTTTCTACCCCCTGGAAGGCATTCCATTTTGTAGAGCCCTGCTTTATATTGTGTTCATGCTTCTTTGTTGTTCTGAGAGTCTATCCTAAGTTCCCACTAATATTAATAAAGTCTAAACTAGGCAAAGTGGACAACTTCAGTATTTTGTTCTCTACTGGTCAATTCCACATCCTCTTGAATTATTAATAGGCAATAAACAATTATTGAGTAATCTAGTAAGGCAGTCATGTGCACGAATACATTTTTCCAAGCACTGCTTTAAACCATCCCTGCATACTTTTATCATACTTCATGTACTTTTATCAGGATAGTGAAAGAAAACTGAGGGGAGGGCAGATGGCCCTGAGGCACCTCTTAAGTCATACCACAAATGCTCCTCGTTTTCGCTATTGTGACTGGAATTCAAATGCTTGAGAACAATGAAATTCATTTATTGACAAATCTAATGATGTAGTGATTCCTCAATGTACCTGATCTCCCTTCAGGAAGGAGGGAGACTTGTCCCCCAGCAGCAGCAAGTGTTACTGGAAGAATTCTCTCTTTGGTGATCTTCTTGGTGAAAGAAAACTATCTCACCCACAGTCTGTCTCCCTCCAGGAACAGCCTGCATCCAGTGACTCATCAACTGGAAGAGCAAAGGCCTGGCCCCTCATACCATCTTCGGACAACTCTAAAGATCCATTCCAATGAGGGTTTTTCCAGAGTATCCAATGCAGATGAGCTTCTCCCTCTTCCCAATCTTCTGATTCCTTTACCTCCCATATACAGGTTTGATTCCAAGAGTATCCCTCAATAACACACTAACCTTGACTCAGAATCTGCTTTCCAGGGCTGGGGGTTGGGATGTTGCTTAGTGGTAGAACACTTGCCTAGCATGCCCTGGATTCCAAATATATATCCACATCATAATGTACAAGCACAAGACTGGGATTCTAATTAGAATAAGATGTACTCCATGTTTGTATAAATATGTCAAAATATATTCTACTGTCATGTATAACTAAAAAGCACAAATTAAAAAATTAATGAAGAAAAAAAGGAATTGAGAAAAAGAATAGAAGATAAACTCATTACTTAACAGGATACCTGTTAGCAGACTCAGGTCATTACCCAGGCCACTTTAAAAGGTGCTTTTCTTCAAAATTAGGGTTTTAAGGAATCAAAAGATCCTACATTCCATTCTTAATATGAAAATCGTAGGTTAAGCTTATAAAATACTTCCAGGCAGGCCCTGTGTGTTGGATGCATATTTGCAGATAGGGTAATACCTGGCTTACTATCACCAGCGTCTCTTGTGGGAAGTGGAATGTTTTTATTGAAATTTCTCTTGTTTGTGTTTAAAAAAAAAAATGAAAGCTGAGCTGTAACCTGGATCTGGTTTTAATCATCATGCAATCTTTATGAGATAATATAAGGCTGAGAATTTTTTTATCTGATATTTCTAAAGAAAAATACATGTTCAAAAATATTACAAACCAATAAGCCCTAGAAGAAGGATGGAAAAAAAAAAAACAAAAAAACTCTTTCTTAAAAGAGAACTAGGAAGGAGGACTGCGAGTTCAAAGCCAGCCTCAGCAAAAGCGAGGCGCTAAGCAACTCAGTGAGACCCTGCCTCTAAATAAAATGCAAAATAGGGCTGGGGATGTGGCTCAGTGGTTGGGTGCCCCTGAATTCAATCCGCTGTAGCAAAAATAAAAAAAAAAAGGAGAGAGAGAAAACTAGGAAATTCCAGAGGAGTTTCACAGGGAGGAGGGAGGAGCCCAGTCTGTATTACGATTTATTAGGCTTTTATTTCTTAAGATAGTGTAATAGCTGCTTTCCTTGAACAACCAAAATGTGGTTTAGAGAAAATTGGGCAGTTCACACTCAATGAAGTGAGAACATTACAGTTCAATGAACATATTACAGATCCACAATGTGTCCCATGATCCGTCGGTCCTTTAAATGAATGTTTTGTCCTCTACAGAGAGTCTTCCTGTTCTGGTCATAGATCCATCTCAGATGGGATGACTTAATACTTATGTAATTTTGGATGTGTCTATGGATATTCTTGAAATTTTCATTTAATAAGACATTCTACTAATTGAAGGGAAAAAGTAATTTGGCAAGACTTCAGGGTTACTTGTTGAGATTTTAAAGCATTTTCACATAAGGCTTTGTTATAGTGGGAATACTAAAATCTCAGTCTTCCAATAAGCTGCGAAACTATTAGTGGATTTCTAGGTAATGTTGTTTAGCATCAATACTCAGTGGAATATATTTTTCATTAAAGATGAAAGTAGTCCAAATATGTTATTTCATACCAGGTGTGCTAACTTTACTGTTTCCTCAAGTGTCCATAATTTTAAAAGTAATCTAGTCGTCTTTTTTATGTTTTTGGCTGAATTTTTACTTTTGTCTCAGCAGTCATAATGATTCAACTATAGAGAATGAAAACTGGCAAGAAAAAGCCAATAAAAATATACAGAAAGTAAAAAGTTTCAGAGAAATCCGACTTACTAAATGATGGACAATATAGCTCCCTCTTTACCAAAGCTTTCCATCTTAAATTTATTCTAAAATGCTTCATTTAGTGTTTATTTGTGTCAGTTTCATAGCATGAATCAAATCACGAAGGTTAAATGAGTAAATCAAGCACCATTTTAAAATTCATCCTTGGGTTATAAGTGTCTCTTATTCCCATTGTCTTGTCTCTTTCCAAAGCAAGAAATTTAAATTTTTATGTGACTGAAAGAGTCACATGTCAGAATACTGTAGGCTTTAAAACTTCAACTGCTTTGGCTTACACATTTTAATTTCCTAAATCCACCGTGAAAAGAAAAAGAACATTGGATAAATTAAAATATCTAACATTTTCCCATTATTATTCTCTCTTCCTTTCCCTTTGCTATAAATTATACATGTTTATGAGAATGAATACAGTTGCCTTTTTTCCTGTTGCTTAAATCTCTTTGTCTACTGAAAGTGGCAAGAGAGCTCATCCATTATTTAAGTTACTATTTCTATCACTGAATTAATACACACATCTACTCGAGCAAATGGGTAGATGAAGTGAAGGTCCATTCCGATTTTCTGCTTAAGTAGAAGGCAAATAAATAAGCAAATAAATAATCTCTATCTAGGTGTATAATAGTGAAAACATATTGCCAGAAATGCCACGTTTTATGTTACTGGAGATACTATATATGATACTATTTAAAAAAGAAAAACTCAAATAATTTTAGCAAGACCATGTTCTTCTAGCTGAAGATATTTCTGCCTTGTTCTCTTAATTCCTCAGGGCCTGGAGTGGCGAGCCATAGCTCCTACCTCCTCCTTTTAAGTCAGACAGCTGTGTATGGACTGCCTTGGAGTTTTAGTAGAAAAATTGGGAATTCGATCTTCATTTCATTATGAATTCAACTTCATTCTGCCACTGCTTTGTAGTCCCCCAACTTCAGTTTCTTGGCATTAACTTCCAAGATTTTTCACTATTCCCAGAGGCTACTTCAGGAAAGGGAGGAGTAGGGACGAGAGAGAATCCAAGGGCATTCATATTCAAAAAGTCAGTGCACAAACTTGAAGTTCGTAGCACAATAGTATCTGTTATTTGCCCCCAAGTCTCCCTGTTGCACTTGCATATATTGTTTCCTATAGAAATTAACATACTTGAGATTTATTTCATTTGGAAAGGTTGACATGTACACAGCCATTTATGCACCACAGCCTTCTGTAAGTGATAAAGTCGCACACACATAAATTGTTTGCATTTTTAAATGAATATTTATTTTTAAATGGTAGGGAGAATATGGGGAAGAGATTAAGAAAGAAAAAAATAACTAATAATCATAATTGTCCTACTTAGTGCAGAGAACCTGCTGCCTCACATTTAACTTGTCCATGCCTGGTTTAAGATATTGTCCCCAGAAGGCCTCTATGGAAATATTCAATTGTTAATTTGGAGATAATGAGAGCCTGAAGGCCTTCTTTTTCTCTCATTAGTTTATTAAAAAAATATTTATTGAGCCCTTACTATGCACTAGGCTCTGCTTAGATGCAGGGATAGAAGAGTGGAAAGAATGAGCATAGTTCTTTTCCTCAGGGAGCCCACAAGCTTATAATAGGACTCACTGCTAACATATTTATAAGAATTATTTATAGAACAATAATGATGTCAAATACTATTTCCTGAAGACTTACCAAATGCCAGGTGCTCTATACCCACTATAACTTTTAAGTCTCACCAAACACTACCTATGAGGTAGATTTAAGGAATTGGTTCACGTGACTGCGGGGACTGTCAGGTCCAAAATCCATAGGGCTGACTGGCAGGATGGAAACCCAGCAAAAGTCAAGGGTTCCATGTAGAGTCCAAAATCTGTAGACTGGGATGGCAGGATGGACACTCAGGCAGAATCTGTGTGTTAGAGTTTTGTTGTCATTTTTTTGTCCGGTTGTTTGTTTGTTTTGGTACTGGGGTTTTAACCCAGGGGTGCTTGGACCACTGAGCCATGTCCCCAACCCCTTTCATGCTTTTTGTTTTGTTTTGTTTTGTTTTGTTTTGTTTTGTTTTGTTTTGTTTTGAGACAGAGTCTTACTAAGTTGCATAGGGCCACACTAAGTTGCTGAGGTTGGCTTTGAATTCACGATCCCCCTGCCTCAGTCTCCTGAGTCCCTAGGATTACAAGTCTGTGTTAGTGCCTTGAGGAAAATTTCTACTCTGAGAAAATTCAATTGAAGTCCTCAACTGATTGGATGAGTCCTGCCCAGATTACAAATGGAATATCCCAAAATCAACCGAATGTAAACATTAATTATATACATAAAAGGTCTTTACAGTAATCTCTGGGCTAGGATTTGACCAAATAATTGAGCACTATAGTTATGAGAAATAGAAACTTACACTGATTGGAGAACGTAAATCCATAGCAAGAACTATGATTGGTCCTGCTGGGGTGGTGTGAGGTGGTGCGGGGCCTTCATTGGCTCTTAAACAAATAAAAGGCTATGCAGCTTCCGCAATAAATGAGTCCTCGGCTGCTCCTTCCTGGTCTTACTTACCTGACTCCTGGGGTCTGGCTCGTGACTCCGTGCCCTTAACCCCCCATCATGAAAGCCCCCAGGACCCACAAGTGCAACCATAGTGCTGTTATTTCCCTAGATTATTAATGAGGAAACTGAGGATTAGAGAAGGTAGGTACCTTGCTCAAGGTTAAACAATGAGAATGAAATAATACTGAGTTTTAGCACGTGTAACCTCAACATTTATGTTCTTTCTCACAAGTTCTGGCTCCTTTTTAAAATAACTGCTAACTCAGGGGGAAAAAAAAAAAGGACCTAAAGGAAATACACCTGTACCTGATAAATCTTGATTCAAAGCAAACACATTAAAAATAGGGCAATCAAGATGGAGTAATAAGAACCAGATTTACCCTCCTACCTATAACAACTGAAACAAAGAAAATAGTGTTAGTCAGCTTTCCATCACTATAACACTTATCTGAGATAATAAGCTTATAAAGCGAAAAGGTTGATTTTTTTTGCTCATGGTTTTCAAGGTTTCAGTCCTTGATCATTTGGTCCCATTACTTTGGGCTTGGACTTGTGGCAGCATTCATGGCAGGAATCCAAAACCACTCACCCATGGCTGAGAAGCAAACCAGAGAAATAGGAAGAGGTTAAGGTCCCACAATCCTCTTCAAGAGTATGCCCCCCCAGTGACCTGAAGACTCCCAGCAGACCCCACCTTTTAAAGGTTCCACCAGCTCCCAATAGGACCAAGCCTTGAAAGCATGGGACTTTGGAGGACATGTAAGATCCAAACTATATCAATAATAAATATGAAATACGAATTTAAAAGACCCTGGACATCAGGCAGTGAGAAAGGTTCTTTCTTTTTTTCTTTCTTCCTTTTTTAAGACTGTTTCACTATGTTAGTTTGAGCTCCTGGGTTCAAGTCATCCTTCCATCTCAGGCTCCTCCCTCCATAGCTGCGATTATAGGCTCAGGTATTTTCTTATAGCAACACAAAACAATCTTAAGACAGTAGGTATGGAAAGAAACAGGAAAACGTGACTCATAATCAGTTAATTAAAATGAACCCATGAAAAACATAAAGAATAGAAGTAGTAGAAAGATCATGTAAAAGGCTATTACATCTATATTCCATGTTTTCAAGAAATTGGGGGAAAGTAGAGAAAAAAAGTAGAAAATCCAAATTGAATTATAAGAGAGTGACAATATCTGAGACAAAAAAAATGCACTGGATGGTATTAAAACAGGTTAGGTATTATGGAGAAAAATATTAGTGAATTCAAAAACATAGCAATAGAAACTAAATTAAATTAAATGCAGTGAGGAAAAACACTGAAAAAATAAATGGCATCAGTGAGTTGAAGAATACCTCCAAGTAGCCTAATGTGTGTATACTTGGAATTCCTAGGTCAGAAAACTAAAATCAGAGGGCATTCCCTCAATTTTAAAGGGTTATCAATGAAAAACCTTTAGCTAAAAATATACTTTTAAGGTAAAGCAACGGATATTTTCCCCTGAATATAAAAAACAAGGCAAAGAGGTTCACTCTCACTACTCTATTTAGTATCATGCTGGGGCTTCTGACTAAATAAATAAAGCAAAAGAAAGAAAAGAAATTCAGATTGGAGAAGTAAAGTCATCTTTATTTATTGAGGACTTGATCTATGTAAAAAGTCTTATGGAACCTATCCCCCCCCAAAAAAGTGTCTGGCAAATAAGTGGCTTTAGAAAGATTGCATGATACAAAATGAATATAAGAAAAACAGTTATTTCTAGAAACCCTCAATAAATAATTGAAGTGTTTAAAAAATCCATTTGCAATTGTTCAAAAATGTAAAAAAATTGGAGATAAATGTGGGAAAACATGCATAAGACCTATATATATAAGATCATAAAACTGTTGAGAGAAATGAAAGACCTAAATAAATGCCATGATTTACTAGCTAAATCTGTTGGATGGCTCCATATAACTATGTCAAATTCCTCCCCATTAATTTGCAGAAACAGTGTGTTCTCAATCAAAATCCATGTTGTAGAAATTTTTTGGTTGAAATTGACAATCTGATTCTAAAATTCACATGGCACTGTAAAGGACCTAAGACAACTAAAGCGACATTGAAAAGTAGGAACTAAGATTTTACATTTGTCTTACTTCAATATTTATTATAAAGCTATAGTGACTAAGATACTGTTGAAAACATCAAGATGAAAAAGTAGGTTAATAGAAAAGATAATACTGAGTAACTAAAATAAATATGATATTGGTGTCAAAATTATCAATATAAAAGAGAGAGAGTCCAGAAACAGACTCACACAAATATGTTCAATAGATTACTGGCACAAGTATAAAGATAATCCATGGAAAAAATGTATGAGTTTTTCAAATAATGAAGATGGAACAATTGGATATCTATTGTTTTTTGAATCTTTTTCTTTTAAAAATTTGTTCTTTTTAGTTATACATGCAGTAGAATGTATTTTGACATGTCTTCTATGTGTGGAGACTTCCCATTTTTGTGGTTGTACATGATATGGAGTTACGCTGGTCTTGTATTCATATATGAACACAGGAAAGTTATTTCTGATTCATTCCACTGTCTTTCCCATTTCCATCACCCCTCACTTCCCCACACTTGTCCCTGTCCAATCCAGTGACCCTTCCCTTCTCTGTGCCCCCAGCACCTGCCCACCCATTGTGAGTCAACATCCACATATCAGAGAAAACACTCTGTCTTTGGTTTTATGGGATTGGCTTATTTCACTTAGCAAGATAGTCTCCAGTTCCATCCACCTACAGACATTTGCTGTAGTTTCATTCTTCTTTATGGCTCAGTAATTTCCCATTGTGTATATATACCATGGTTTCTTTATTCATATGTCTGTTGAAGAGCACCTAGGTTGGTTCCATGGCTTAATTATTGTGACTTGAGCTGTTATAAACATTGATGTGGCTGCATAACTGTAGTTATCAGTTATAGCTGATTTTAAGTCCTTTGGGTACATACCAAAAGGTAGGATAGCTGGGTGTCATTCCTAGTTTTTTGAGGAATCTCCATACTGCTCTCCAGAGTTGTTGCACCAATTTACATTCCCACCAGTAATATATGAATGTACCTTTATCCCCACATCCTCACCAATTCTTATTGTTGCTTATATTCTTTGATAATTGTCATTCTGACTGGAGTGAGATAAAATCTTAGAGTACTTTTGATTTGCATTTATCTAATTACTAGAAATGTTGAACATTTTTTTCATATATTTGTTGATCAATCGTATGTCTTCTTCTGTGACGTGTCTGTTCAGTTCCTTAGCCCATTTATTGATTGAGTTATTTGGGTTTTTTATGTTAAATTTTTTGAGTTCTTTATATAGCCTGGATATTAATGGTCTATCTGAGGTACAGGTAGAAAGGTTTTCTCCCATTCTGTAGGCTCTCTCTTTACATACATGATTGTTTCCTTTGCTATGAAGAAGTTTTCAGTTTAACATTATCCCATTTATTGCATCTTGATTTTACTTCTTGTGCTTTAAGGGTCTTTCTGAGGAAGTGAGTTCCTAAGCTGACATGATGAAGATTTGGGCCTACTTTTTCTTCTATTAGGCACAGGGTCTCTGGTCTAATTCCTAGGTCCTTGATCCGCTTTGAGTTGAGTTTTGTGCAGGGTGAGAGATAGGGGTTTAATTTCATTTTGCTGCATGTGGATTTCCAGTTTTCTGAGCACCATTTTTTGAAGAGGCTTTCTTTCTCCAATGTATGTTTATGGTGCCTTTGTCAAGTATAAGATGACTATATTTATGTGGGTTTGAATCTTAAATGTCAACTCAAAGGCCCATAAGCTAAAGGCTTGGTTTCTAGCCAGTGGTGTTATTGGGAACCTTTGGGAGGTGGGACCTAGTGGGAGGTCTTAGATCATTGGGGATGCGCCCTTGATAAGGATTGTGGGAACCTGGTCACTTCCTCCCTCTCTGTCTCTGTCTCTGTCTTTCTCTTTCTCTGCCACTATGAGGTGAGCATCTTTGCTCCACCATGATCTGTCTGCCACGATTTCTGCTTCATCACAGGACCCAAAACCACAGAGTCAGGTGACCATGGACTGAAACCTCTGAAACAGTGAACCAGAATAAACTTTTCCTCTGTTTGTTTAACCTCAGCTATTTGTTATAGCAATGCAAAATTGACTGACACAATATCCAGATGCAAAAGAATTAGCTCTGTTTCAATTCTTGCACTATGAAAATTAAGTCAAAATGCTTCAGGGATCTAAATGTAAATATAAAAACTATAAATTTGTAGAATTCCAAGAAGACTAACTTTGTTAGGTAAATCTTTGGATTAGGCAAAGATTTCTGACTTACAACACCAAAAACAAATAAATAAATATATAATTTTTAAGAATCCACAAACAGAGATAAACCATAGTCTACCCAACCACATAAGCAAAAATGATAAGTTGGATTTCTATTGCAATCTCTGCACAGGAGAGATTGGAATCAAATATTGATCATGTATTTTTAATTTTTCACATAAGAAACTGCTGCCAACCTTGGTAGAGTTGTTTCAGATACTGATAATGCCTGAAGTTCAAGTTAGTAGTTCCAGTGATTTAGCTCAGTCTACTTGTTAATGGCCTGGAAGATGAAGTGAATGGCAGTGTAGAAAATTTGCTGATGACACAAAAGCATTGAGGTTGGTAAGAGCTAAGGAGGATTGTGAAGAACTTAAGATGGATCTAATAAAGTCGGCTGACTGAACAAACATGAAAAGGATAACATTTCACAGAGAAGGGCAAAAGGTAATAGACACTGAGAGAAATAATTTAAGCTCTATATAATTGAAGGAGTACCTACTGATAGATTTAGGATTTATGTGAGTCTCAAAGGAAAAAGACTTGCTCTAGGAATCAAATTAATGAAAATATTTCAATAAAAATCATCTGTTCTGCAATGGTCCCAAACAGAAGGCCCAAAAAATCTGAATATGTACTTGAAATGTAAGGAAAAAAAATGCAGGAAAATGTGTGGATTAAGTTGGGTGCTTACCTAATAAGCTGTCTTCCACTGGATTTGTTCTAATGTCTTCTCCCAGTTCCCTGAAACTTGACTCTGCATTTCTCAGCCCCAGAAAATGAATCAAGATCAGTCTGAGCCATAATTCCTAAAGTGTGATCCCCAGAAGAGCTGAGGCAGAATCATTTGGCAACTTATTAGAAATGCAAATTATAAGGTTCTATCCCCAATCTACTGTGGAGCATGGCATTCTATATTTTAACAAGTCCCCCCACCCCTGCCAAAAGATTCTGCTTCATGCTGAAGTTTGAGAACTACTAGTCTAAACCAATCATAATAATTTCATTCCCCAAAGATTTTATTAGGGATAAGAATCAACATTCTCCATGTCAGTGAGATACAAGTGGAAGTCTGCAGAAAGAACCTAATAAAGGTCTTCCTCTCTTTTTACAAAGAGGAAAGATTTTGCCACCTTTGGCCATAGTTTTGTGAACATATATCTGGAGCTGCAGCAGCCATCTTGTAGTTATGAGGGGGCACACATGAGGATTATAGAGTTAAAAGATCATGTCTTTTAGGATATTTGGGTACATGAGGAGGTAAACACCATTTTTGGCCAGATATTCTATTCCTTGCACCTGAAAACATTCCCCCCTTCTTCATTGTGGTAGAAATGAAGCAAACCTGAATGGACAAATATTCAGACATAGTCAAATCATTTCCTCTCACCTGAATCCTTACAGCTGCATCTCCTAATCTTAAATCAAGTGTACTTTTCAGCCTTGCTGTTTTTATATACCATGTTCCCATAACAAATATTTAACTTTTCTCACAGCTGTTTGTAAGGCATCTTTAATAACAGAGCTAATGTAAAGAATCCTTCCTGCAGTCAGTACATAATCTCCCCAGTTTGGATTCTATGACTAGAAAACACTTTGTGAAGAAAGTTGAGAAGCATGATACTTTTTAATTTCAACCTCAGAAAGTTAAAATTGCACACAAGACACTTCAGTTTCCCCCTAAAAACCCACTATGGATTGACAACTTATGAAACTACCCAACTCTTAATATTGCCCTTCATATTATGAATTGAGTAACCAGATGGTAGAAATAAGCCTCATCTCTAGGATCACTTTCATGGGAGATAAAATGCCAAGGAGGAAAGGATGGGGATCTTCACAGAAAGAGGGACAGAGCTGTTTGACTGAATGAGTCTTGGGTGTCCTGGCAACCTGCACTGTGTGGTTCTGGAGCAGTCACAGAAAGAGGGCACAAAGTGGGATGATCAGCCAAATTAATTTATCTTTTTCTGTGAACCCTCCCAACTTAACTTCAGAAAGACATTTCATAACAAATCCCCTAAGGACTAACTGCTAAAAGCACGTGTTTGTCATCATGCCCCATAGGTCAGGAAACTCAGGCTTTGCAGGACTGACAGCAGAAGTCGTTCCAAAATCAACTGTCCTCCTCTGAGAATTCCCCATCAACTGTCAAAGAAGCCTGCGTCCATTGAATGCAGCCCTCAAAGAGAGCAAAAGGGGAGAGCAGATCTCTCAGAGACAAAAAGCAGACCTGGCAGGATTCTAGGGATTAAGACCATTACCTTCCATTACACTCTGAGCCCCTACAGAAGCCAGCAGCATATGGATCCCAGATGTTCCAAGTGGGTCTCCCTCTGGGAAGAGGCTATCCTCGTCCATCCCAGAGCTCAGAGAAGGTCACTAGAGAAGGCACTCGACATACCCAACCAGAAAAGCACAGGGCCCAGCACCTGGGCACAGAAGCAAGAGGCCAGGCTTCTTTATGCAGGCTGGAGTCTTAAATTCAAGGCTTCTATATTTCTACTTCCACCCCTTGGAAGGCAAGACTGTTCCTGTCTCATATGGTAGAATAAGGACAAAATTGCACAGGGAAATGCATTTGGTCATGTGGCATTTAAAGTTCCTGTGGCAGAGATACTGTGACGAACACTAAAACCTGCTCCCAGGATCCTTTGCAGGTAGGTGGTGCCTATGGCTGAGTTCTGGCCAATGGAATGTAGGGACTACCAGCCTAAAAGCAGCCTCAGCCCTTCTCACAATGTCTCCCCTCTGTTTATTAGTCATAGGCATAGAATCCGGCAGAGAATCCCCAGGCCCGAGGTGACAGAAGCCGTCTGCTTCCTAGTCCATGTTGGATTTGGCATGAATGAAAATGTTATTGCACTAAGCCAAACCCAGGGCCTGTTTCAGTATCAAGCATTACTTACCCAGCTAATCCAGGTCCTGAATAAATCCTAGACAAAGTGATTGAGAGAGTAACTGGACCATGGAAAGGGAGTCAGAGATGGCAAATACATTTAGACAGTTGACTCAAACCATTCAGGCAGCACACGTATTTCCCATCCACTTAATGATCCTCCACTCCAGTGCTTTTATGCTGGATGAAACCTCTGTAAGCTTGCCTGGCTCTGGAACTGAGGAGTGGAGAGGGCTCCGCTCTCCTCCTGTTAGATGTCAGGGTCTAAACAGATGGACAACGACACCTATTAAATAGACCTTAGGTATCCCAGGTTCTGAAAAATATGAGGCCAAGCCAATTGTCAGTTCTCTTTTTTAGAAAAAAGCAACAGTGGTAAATAAAACCTGTACCATCTCTCTGAACTGCATATTTGCTGCCATTCATTTGCAGTTTTTATTCATAATTAGGGTTTTAGGGGAGAGGGTACTAAAGATCGAATCCAGTCACACCACTGAGCACCGCCCCCCCATACACACACACACAAACAACTCTTTTTTCTTTTTTTTTTTTTTTTTGAGACAGGGTCTCAATAAATTTCTGACTCTGCCTTCACACTTGCAATCCTCCTGACAGCCTCTGGAGTCACTGCACCATTGTACCTAGTTTATCCATAAATGATTATTGACTAGGGAAGGGAAGGCTAATGAATGTATACCAGGTTAACATCAATTTTCATTGACACTCAGCCTGAGAGGTCTTTTTGTATATAAAATATGCTTAGTGTGAAGAGAGCTCTATAGAATTTGTATTCCAGAGAATTCTTCTTCCAATTTACATTCAGCCAGCCACCAGAGTCTCCTACTTCCAAGGAGTCTTTCACCTCACAGAAGCACTCCACATCCCATTTGATTTACTGCTGCTTGCTTTTCTTCAGTAGCCTCCTGTTGTGGGTTAGCCATCCCCCAAAGATTCGTAGGTCATAACCTCTGGAACCTGTGAATGCTGCTGTCTTAGTTAGTTCAGGCTGCTATAATGAAGTGCTATAAACTGGTGGGTTATAAACAAGAGAAATTTATAAATCTGAGGTCTGGAATTCTGAGTCAGCATGTTGGACTCTGGTGAGGGCTCTCTTCTAGGTTGCAGATTTCTGACTTGTAATTATATTCTCATATAATAGAGAGTAGGAGAGCTATCTGGAGACCATTTCAAAGGGCATGAATCTGATTCATGAGGGCTCACCCCTCCTGATTCAATTAACTCCCAAAGGACTTCCCTTCAGTTACCCCCACATTGGAGGTTATGATTACTACATATGAATTTGGGGAATGATATAAACAACGTTGTAGATGAGAAAATCTACGTCCTTTACTTTCACACAAAAACAATGATAAAGTCAACTTTGCATGAATGAGGATAGCTCTGAGGGAGCCCAGAGTACAATTAGGAAGAAAGAGAAACTAGAGGCGTGAAATGACTGGGGATGTTTAGAAAGGGATAGGAAATACTATGCCTGCATCACCTTATCCCCCAGGCTGACAATGCACAGGAAATGCACTTGGCCATGAGTTCCTCCCCAGCAGGGAGAAAAAAAGGGGGAAACTTCAGTAGTCCTTGACATCAAGGTCCCTCAGTAGCCCTAGATACCACTGTAGAAAACTCCTCTGGTCTTTGTTGATGCGCGCTGTAGAACTGCTTTGTTGAACAGCTGTAGAACTCAGAATTATGAAGATATCCCCTGGATCTAGAGCCACAAAAACCATCTCTCCTTCCTGTAGTGTCAGAGCTTCCATGCCTCTCCTAATGCTAGCCCTGGTGAAGTTATGTATTCCCATGCATGGGAAGCAGTGTCCACTGCAAAACCCGTGCCCATTCAGTCCCAGCGCTTGCCTGTGCTGCTGCACGTGCACATATATGCCCACAGTGCCAGAAACCCACCGCAGCTACATATATACAACCACAGGACCAGGTATGACCTAAAACTGTCCACCACCTGGCTCCTGCACTCGCTACTTCTGTAGCACTCATCCCTGTAAACCTACTGAGCCAGATCTGCTCCAGCTGTATGTGTGCCATGTCCAGCAGAACCAACCACTGAGAACACGTCCAGAACCAGCATTCCCTAACATGGAACCATGTCTGGAGCCACTGCACACATAACCTGATCAGTGTCCTTGTGCCCTCCCATAAAAGGAGGTCTTTCTCTATCTAAGGCAATCTGTGAAATGTGGAAGAATGGATTGCTTTTTCAAATGCACAGGTAATAGCACAAGGCTATACCAAACAGGAAAATTTGGGAAAACATGATACCACCAAAAGAATACAAAGAACTCTGCAGTAACAAACCATAAAGAATTGAATATCTATGAAATAGCTGGAAAAAGAATTGAAAATAATTGTTTTAAGTTGTTTCAGAGAACACAGATAACTTAACTAAACCAGTTAAACAATTTCTGAACAAAGTGAAAAGCTCAACTTAGAGAAATTTTTTTAAAAAAAGCTTAAAAGAAATTCTGGAACTGAAGAATGCAATGGCTGGAATGAAAAATACAATTGAGAAGTTCGCCAGCAGATTTAGTCATGCAGAAGGAAGAATAAATGGGCCTGAACATAGATCATTTGAAAGTATACAGACAGAAGAGGAAAATAATGAAAAAAGAGTTAAAAAGTCTTATATAATTTAAGAGACCCCATCAAGAGAACCAATATACTCATGCAATTTTCAGAATTAGGAGAAAGGGGCATAAAGTTTATTTAAAGAAATTGTGACTGGAAGCATCCCAAATCTTGGGAGGAAAATTGACACCCAGGATCATGAAGCTCAGAAAGGTCCCAGCAGCATCATCCCAAAGAAGACTACACCAAGACACACTTTTACTCAATTGTAAATGGCCAAGGACAAAGTGAAAATTTTGAAAGCAACAAGAGAAAAGTGACTCATCCATCCCCTTTAAAGGAATCTACCTAAGGTTATCATCAAATTCTTCAGTTGAAATCTTACAGACCAGGAAAGAGTGGGATAATATAGTCAAAGTTTGGAAAGAAAAAAAAACTGCTAACCAAAAATTCTATATCTGGAAAAACTATCTTTATAAATAAAAGATAAATTATTCCCCAGACTAACAAAAACAAGTTCAACACTATTGGATCTGCCTTACAAGAAATTCTTGAGGGAGTTCTTCAAATTGAAATAAAAACATGCTAAACAGCTGTATGAAAGCATTTGAAGACATAAATCTCACAAGTAAAGGTAAATATGTAGAAAAATACCAGAATGACATAATACTGTAGTGGTGTGCATAAATTACTTTTAATCCTAATATAAAAGCTGAAAGACAAAAATATTAAGAATAACTATAATCACAAAAGCTTTTTAAGGTCTGCACAATATAAAGAAAAGTCAACTCTGACTTAAGAAAACAAATTGTAGGGGGAGGAGAGTAACAGTGTAGAATTTTGAAAGGAATTAAGGTCAAATTATCAACATGAAATAGATGATTATAACTACAAGATATTTTATGCAAACTTCATGGTAATGATGAATAAAAACTGTTAAGATGCTCAAAATGTAAAGAAACAAAGCAATTGGCCCCCAAAAAATGACAAAAAGAAAACAACAGCAAAATAGACAACTACAGTACTAACAAAATGACACAGTAAGTACTGACCTACCAACAAAGGCTTGAAAGGCAAATGGAATGAACTCCATAAACAAAAAACTTAGAGGGGCTGAATGGATGAAGAGAAGATTCTGTGATGTTCTTTCTGTGAGAGACTAACTGTCGATTCAAGAATACACATAGGCTGAAAGTGAAGGTATGGAAAAGATACTCCATGCATATGGTAACCAAAAGAAAGTAGGTGTGTCTGTACTTATGTCAGATGAAAGAGATTTTGAATCAAAATCTGTCTAGAGACATGAAAAGTCATTATATAATAATAAAGATCAAAAAATCTAACAATTATGAATATGTACGTGCACAATGTCAAAGCACCTTAACATATAAAACAAATATTGATAGACCCAAAGGGAGAAATTGATAATAATACAGTTATAGTATGGAAAAATCAATACCCTATTTTCAATAATGGATAGAATATCTAGACAGAAAATCAATGAAGAAATTGCAGACTCAAACAACAAGATAGACCAAATGGACCTATTAAGAACAGAATACCTATTTTTCTCAAAGATAGATGGGACATTCTCCAAAATGTACATTCTCCACATGGTAGGTTATAAAGCAAGTCTTAGCATATTTATGATCACAACCATTTCAAGTATCCTTTACCAACACAATGGAATGAAATAGGAATAAACAACAGTGGGAAAACTGAAAGACTCACAAATACATGGAATCTAAATACCACTGGTTCAAAGAGGAAATCAAAAGATATTAAAAAATATCTTGAGACAAATAAAAATGAAAATACAATATACCAAAACTCTGGGATCCAGGAAAAACAGTAGAAAGTGGGAAGTTTAAAGCAATAAGTTCTTGTTTTCATTAAATAAATTTTAAAACAATGTCAAACAAACAACCTAACTTTTACCTCAAGGCATTAGAAAAAAAACAAATTAAATCAAAAGTTAGCATAAGGAAGGAAATAATAAAAACTAGAACAGAAGAAAACCACAGAGAGAATGTAGAAAAACAACAGAAAAATCAACAAAGTTGAGAGTTGTTTTTTGGGTAAAAACAAAAACAAAAACAACAAATTTGACAAACTCTTAGGTAGACTAAATCAAAAATTCAAGAGGAGAGATATTACAATGGATGCCTCAGAAATAAAAAGGATGATAAGAATACTTTCAAAAAAAATGAAAATTAAATTTAGCAGAGTTTATTTGAGCAAAGAAACCATTTATAAATCAGGCAGTAATCCAGACTGAAAATGATTCAGAATGCCCCACCACACCACATGTTCAGGGCAATATTTATATCCAGAGTAAAGGAAGTGACATACAGAAACTATCTAATTGGCTGCAGTTGTCATTTGCATAATATGATCATGTTTTGACTGTTTTCAGCCTCTGGTTGTCTGGAAGTCCAGCTGCTATGATTGGCTGAGACTTGGCTACTTATTCCAAGAGTATCCTTCCAGGTTATAATTAGGTTAAAATATAGTCCACTATGTAGGAGAAACTGTTAAATATGTATGGAGATAGCTGTAGGCAAACTTAACAAGAGACTTTTTATGAAAAATTATGAGCCAAAAAATTGGATAACTTAGAAGAAATAAATGAATTCTGAGAAATATACAAGACCAAGTCAAGAAGGCATAGAAAGCTGAACAGAATAGAAAAAAGAACAATGAATCAGTAATAACAAAATGTCCCAACAAAGAGAAGTCCAGGATCCCTTGACTTCAGCAATGAATTCTATCAAACATTCAAAGAATGAATACAATCTTAAACTCCTCCAAAAAATAGAAGAAAATACTTTCAAATTCACTTTGTGTCCAGCATCACCCTGATATCAAAGTCAGAAAAAGACACTACAAAAAAAACTACAAGTTACTATCTTTAATAAATATAGGTATAACAATCCTTAATATTAGCAAACAAATTACTATCAAACTAAATTCAACAGCACATCAAAAATATTATACAACATGACTAAGTGGAGTTTACCCCCTGGGACGCAAGGTTAGTTCCATATATGCACATCATTCTATGTGACATACCACATTAACAGAATGGAAGATAATAATCACATGATAATCTTAATCGATGCAGAAAAAGCATTCAACAAAGTTCAACATCTGTTAGAGATAAAAATTCTCAACAAAATATGTATAGAATTAACACTCTAAAAGGCATTTATGAAAAACCTACAACTAACCTCATAATCAACTGAGGGTAAACTAAGACTTTTTCCTCTAAAATTTGATACACAGGAAGAATGCCCACTCTTACCACTTCTATTCAACATTGTACTGAAAGGCCTAGCCAGGAGTAATTAAAAAAAAAAAAAAAAAAAGACATACAAATCAGAAAAAAAGAATAAAATAATCTGTGTTTGTAGATGGCATATTCTTATATAGATAGAAAACCCTAAAGATTTCATAAGTTTTGTTTAAAAAACACAAAAATTTAGTAAACTTAGAGGATACAAAATCATACAAAAATCAGTATTCTTTATACCAACAATGAACAATTAGAAAAGGAAACCAAGAAAACAATTCCATTTACCAATAACATCCAAAAAATTTAGGAATAAACTTACCCACAGGGGTGAAAGATCTGTTAAACTAAAAACTAGAAGATTTTGCAAAAGAACTGAAGAAGACACAAATAAATTGAAAAATATATGTGCTCACTGATTGGAAAAATTAATTTTGTTAAAATGGCCATACAACTCAAAGCAATACACAGATTCAATGCAAACCCTACCAAAATTTCAGTGGCATTTTGCAAATACATAGAAAACACAATCCTGAAATTCATGTGTAACCACAAAAGACCCTCAATAGTCTAATCTATCTTGAGATAAAGAACAAAGCGGAGTCATCACACTTTCTGATTTCAAATTATATTATAAAGTATAGGAAATTAAATGAGTAACTTGAGGAGATATCTGCATGCTCATGTTCATTGCAGCATTATTCACAATTAGCCACAATATAGAAACAACCTGCATCTGTCAATGAATGAACAGATAAAGAAAGAAACTATGGTGTGTATGTGTATGTATATAGGGGTGTGTGTCTGTGTGTCTGTGTGTCTCTGTGTTGGAATATTATGCAGACTTTAAAAGGAAATACTTCCTTTTGCAATAACATGGTAAGCAAGACAGACTTTCACTTACATGCAGAATCTGAAGAAGTCAAATGCATAGAAGAGCTTGGAATAGTTGATGTCAGCAGTGGGTGGGGAAATGGGAGAAATGGGCACTTATTGGTCAAAGGGTGCATAAATACATTCTAGAGATCTAATATGCATCATGGTGACTGCAGTTAAGGATACTGCATTTTAATTTGAATTCTGCTCAGAGGGTAGATCCTGTGTTCTCAACACGCCAAAAATTAGTAAATGTGAGGCAATGGATGTGTTAATTAGCTTGACTATGATAATTATTTCAGGATATGAGATATCAAAACATCAAATAATGTCTTTTTAAAAGCTGTTATTTAAAAATTTTTAAAATACAAATTTGGGGGGATACAAACATTCATCTATTGCAGTTACTTTTTATGGCAAAAATATTTTGTAGGTGGGATTAAATTAAGGATCTTGCAAGGGGAGATTGTCCTTGATTATTCTATGGGCACTAAGCATTCTTATAAGAGGAAGACAAAGAGATTTGACCTAGATAGGAAAGAAGAAGGCAATGTGACCACAAAGACAAATAGGAGTGATGCTGCCATGAGCCAAGGAATGCCACCAGACCCTAGAAGCTGGAAAAGACAAGGAAATGGGTTCTTTCCTAGAGCCTCCAGAGTGAGCATGGCCCTGCAGACACCTCAGCATTGGCCTAGCAGAACTGCTTTTGGACCTTTGACTTCTAGAACCGTCAGAGAAGAAAGATATGCTAAGTTACCTGGGCTATGGTAATTTGTAACAGTAGTCACAGAAAACTGATATACCTCCTGTGTTAATCAACTTTCCATTAAGGTGACAAAATACCTGAGATAATCAACTTTAAAAGAGGAAGGACTTTCTTCTGCTCATGGTTTCAGAGGGGCTTTTTTGGTTTGTTTGTTTTGTTTTTTTGTTTTTTGTACTGGGGAACTTGACCCAGGGGCACTTGACCACTGAGCCACATCCCCAACTCTTTTTATATTTTATTTAGGTACAGGGTCTTGATAAGTTGCTTCAGGTCTTACTAAGTTGCTGAGGCTGGCTTTGAAGTCATGATTCTCCTGCCTCAGCCTCCCAAGTCACTGGGATTAGAGGTGTGAACCACTGTGCCCCCACACTCTAGCAGAATCCTAAGATGGTGGGAATGCAAGGACCCCTTCTTTTGCATTCTTCTGGTCCCAGTGCATCCATTTTTCTGAAGAATCTCTCATTTGAGAACTCTACTTCCTCAATCACTTATCCAAAATAAAACAAGACACACAGCAAAATTCTTAAAACGTTCTTAAGGGAATACAGGTTGTAGTCATTTTCCCACTTTGTCTTTCCTTAAGGGGGGAATATTGATTTTCTGCCAGAAGCCACTGGCTGAAAAGGCTCCAGTTTCTGAGTTACACAATCTCCACTTATCTACTGATTGACACTGTTCACACATTTTGGGGGAAATGTAAAGATGGGCAGGACATAGTTTCTGGCCTCAAGGAGCTTAGGGACTTGACTAGGGTGAGAGGAGGAAGCAACAGGACATAAGTTAATACAATAAAAATCAGAGCACACACATAGCAAAGGGTGATGGGGTGAAAGGAGGGAGAAATCACATGGAACAGGAGTCAGGAAAGCCTCCATGAAGAGGGGCACCTTGAGGTAGACCTGAGGGGTGTAAATTGGTATAAGCCAAGGAACTAACACAAGAAATCCCAGGATATAGCAAAATGAAACTGGAAAGAAATTTGGAACTATATTTTAGAACTGGAGTCAGCAAATGTTTTCTGTAAAGGGTCCAATTAGTTAAGTATTTTTGGTTTTGCAAGCTGTGTGGTCTCTGTCACCATGACTCCACTCTGCCACTGTGGCACAGATGCAGCCCTAAACAATCCATCAATGAATGAATGTGGCTATATTCCAATAAAACTTTATTTAGAAGAACAGACAATGGGTCAGAACACTAGCTAAAGAAACTCTGGGCCATGAAAATCCATTGGAGATCTGTGTGCAGGAAGATGATAGTATAACATCACCAGTGCTGTGTATTTGGAAATGTAATCTGGTCACAGAATAATGTAAGAATTGTAGGAAGTGAGATTGAGTATAAAAATAACAGCTGGGAGGCTGTTATATTGGTTTGGGTAAGAGGCCTAAATTAGGGTATTGAGGGCAGAAATGGGAAAGCTGTATTTATAGGATATGGCAACCTATTGAATGTAAAGAGGAATAAAGAGAGTTGAATTAAAAATGACTTCACTTTAGAGCTGGGAGGACTGGGATTTTGGGAATGAGGGAAAGCTGAACAATACAAGACGGGAGATGGGGAAGGGTTTGGATATGCCTCTGAATGCTCTTTGTACTCTCGGTAAATAAAGTCAAGGAAATCGGACAGACAGCATAGTTAGGCAGCTTGTGTCAGGTCCCTTGGTCTCTTTTGTACAGAGGCATCACTGCAAATGCCCAGAGGCCATCTGGGACTCAGGACTGATATTGGGCTCCAGTGTAACCCCCAAGGCTTCCAGCAGACAGCACCTGACACTCTCTGAGTCTGGCCAAGCCTAGGCTCTGAGCTAGTGAGGACCAGGAGCTGCTAGACATCTCGGAGGACAGCCAGAGCAGAACAAAACCAGCCCCGTCAGAAGCAGGTTGAGGCCGTGCCAAGTGACCATGTAAGCTGCGTGTGTGGGCCAAATTGCTTTCTAATTACATTGCTCTCCAGACAAGACAAAATTGTGTCTCTCAAAATGCATGTATGTGGAGTCAGGGTAAGTCTAGGGGAGGTCAGACCTCACGGAAATAAGGAGCAAGGAGTCATGTTTCAGAATTCATTAACATCGCCTTGGCTTGGAAAGACAGATCATGGAGAAGAGGTAGGGAGGAGGCTCTGACTCAGTGGAACATCACGGACAGGTTCTAAAGAATCGAAGCACTTTTAAATGGAGTAGGTGATTGTAAAAGAAAATGTGCCACTGCACCACGAATGTCTCATCATTTCTCTCTTGAATTTAATATAATACCCTTCTGGAAAAATAATACAAAGATTGGTTTTTTGCCTGTGTCCTACAGCAAACATTCTCCCTGCTGCTCTGCATGCTGAGACAATTTAGCTGAAAAGAGCCGCCTCAGAATTTGCCACATTTATGTTTGACAAAGAGGCAGTTTACTCACTAGTTACACATTTTCTTGCTGAGATGCAAGCGCTCAGGTTTGGCAGATATTGAAAATGCTATTTTGATATTTTATGCACTTTCTTGGGAATCTATTTCAGAGGCAGAGCAATAAGGGAAATATTTCTGACTCAGAAATATAAATATAATGCTAACATTTGGGGTTATTTATTTCTCAAGCAATCAATCAGGATATGTTAGGAAATATATTCTGAGTTGTTTCAAACATGATTCCAGTCAAGTGAGTAATCTTAACATTTTCTTTCCATACGTTACATGATTCTTTTAAAAAGATGGAATAGAAAGAGAATTAAAAGTCACCTGAACTCTAATCATAAATATGAATATGACTAGTCAAATTTTCAAAGGAATGAAATGACTTTAATTGTGTTGAAAAAAATGCCGATAGAGAAACCAAATATTGCTCATGATATTAATGTGCACAATAATTAAAATACAGCTGGTGATCCCAGGACATTCAGACAACTCTTCTAATTTTGTCATGATGAAGGGTCAGTCAGCTGTGTCCAGTCTTTAACCAGGTCCCAGGTAATCCAGACTAAGAGCATCCCTCGTCATTTCAGACTGCCACTCTATTTACACACTGTGTGCTCTGCTTCTAGTTTGGGGATAAATTGTTAAGAAGCCAACAGGAGAAAAGTTGAACATGAGTACTTTCTTGCGTCTCTCCCATCAGGTCATCAATGAAAGGAACTGACTGAGGGGCAGAGGTTGCCTGGCAAGGTGAGGCATAGAAAGCATATGGTATAGAAGAAGAGGAGGAGAAAAGGAATCATTTTGGCCTTCTTGACACTCTCCTTCTGATTAGGTTTTCCTCTTCCTGAACTCTTTTAAAAGTTAGCTTGGTTTTTGGAGAACCTGATGGAAGGTTGGTTGGGTCAACAGTAGACTCAGCCTTATCATCAATTCTCTCCATTGGAGACCCAGGTTGGTCACAGGCTTAGAGGTATCTACCCTTGAACGTGCATCATGAGCAAGAGATAAGAAACCACAGAGCCAAGTCACTGTGCCTCTGACCAGGTGAATGAAAACTGGACCTTACAACGAAGTCAGTAATACTTGACTGTGCAAGGGATAGGCCAGCCCAATTCAGGATGAATTGAACATAAACCCAGGTCTGTAGGCTGCTGGCCTTGATCCCAAGGAGGCCCAAAAGGGCAAATGTCTGTTAGCATTGTCTGGGAAGAGGAAGTCAGCCTCCCTCTACCAAGAGGCCTGGGACACAGGGCAAGAGAATCACCAAGGATAAACCAGGGGAGTTGTGGAGTGGGTGAAGTCTTTGTTTTCCCTGCATGTCTCTTCATGCACTTCCAGACCCCCTTATCCATTACAGGAACACCAGGACCTCCTGCTCTTGACCACCCTTCCCTGTTCCCATCATCAACTGCCTAAAAAGCTTAGCCTCAAGCAAGGATCTCCAGGATTCATTAAACTTTTAGTGAGAAATTTTCAGCTAGCATCTTCTCCCATCATATTGGCATAGAGTCCTTATATGAGATGGTATAATTAAAGATTTTGCTTCCCATTTAAGGATTTCAGGCAGCAAACTGGTGGAGGAGGACATATGAGGAACATCTCTGCATGCAGATGGCACCCCAAGTTTGGCCCTGCTATATACACACCCTGGGCACACGTAATTGGCAATATTCGGAGACACAAAATAGAAATACGCTGATTCTTAGAAAAGAGAATTGTATGTGAAAAGCTAGTTCATCAGTGCTAATTTTGGTGAATTATGTGGTTTGGAGCACACCATGTGGCCCTCAGAAATAGAAGGGGAATAGAAATAATTCCAAAGTCTCCCTCGACAGAGATGAGGTATCAATCTCACTGGAGATCACAGACACCTCTAAATAAACTCTGCATGATTTCCTTCTCCAGCCAGTTTTATGTTGGCCTACTTTCCCTAGCCCCAGCTGACCCAGCCTGGGGGCTGTGGCCTGAGAAAGGAAGTGACCTGCTGTGATGAGAGATTTTCCCTGGTGACATCCATCCAGCTGGCCACAGTTGGGTTCGTCTGGGGCCCATATATGCAGGATGTCATAATGTGCCAAGATCAGCAAAGATAAGATCTTGGCACAGAATTTTTCCATCTGAGGGACAAGGAAGTGGGTCTGAGTGACAGGTCTGACCCCAGAGCTTGCTTCTAAGATCTTCATCCAATAGAACCAAACTATACTCGGGTAGTGGCCTGGTTGAAGAAAAAAGAAGACAAGTCAAGGTCAAGGATGAAAAACTTTAAAACAGTTGTGTCAGCTGCCCTAGAAGGTCACGGCATCCCATAGGTGAGCTCCAAGAAGTTTAGACTTTGGAGAATCATTTCTATGTGACTGTCATTCTACAAGTGACAGCTTTTCTCTGTTCATTCCCACACACTCCCAGACATGACATTTACTTTCCTCTAATTGGTCTTGATGCCAAGCTTAGGGTACTAATGAAATTAGAAAAAGGAATTCTGAAGACAAAGAAGAAAACCAACTCACAGACAGGCATTTTCTGAAATGTCTTCCCTAATTGAATACAAAGCTTGGATCTGGTATTGCCCTGATCTTCCCACAGTCACTATGTAGTCCTGAGGTGGAAATACCCTCAGAGGCTCCCTGGACTCCCCCAGAACAAAGAGTGAAGTCTTAATCTTCATGACCTGGAGAGGTGTCTCTCCACTTGGCATCTCAAACTGGTTTGGCATCTCAAACTTGGTTAGTTGCAATGAAAGCATACATTTCTTACCACCTTTGAAAGGAGAAATGTTTAGCCAGGCTAGAAAAGTATGAAAAGATTCTTGCTCCTTTACAGACCCAGGCTGTGCTTTCTCTGTTCATCATCATCACAGAAGGCAAGATTATGGCCTCCCCTGGTTAGGAGACAGCCCTGGGCTGCTCAGGTATCATTGCTGACATTTCTCAGTCAGTTCCATTGTCAGAGGGACCCATTACTGTCTTGTTCTATAAACCAATCAACCTGTTTTTCATTTTCATATTCTCAGGCTCCACAGGGCTGCCTTGGACCATTTACTGTGCATCAGGATTTCCATGTGCATTAAACACCATCCACGCTGCCTTCAGTTAGTGCTGTGCTATACAAAACAAGGACTGAGAGTGTTGGAGAAGTTGAAGATTGTACCTAAACTTTCACAGAGATGCTCCAGCATTTATCCCCTGCCACCCTAGGAGGACGGTGAATGCAAATTGTTCATTTGAACAAGTTCTATCCCATTTGGATGGTCTTTAACCTCTTGGTGTGAAATGTGTTCAACTCTTCAACCAAATGGTTGTGAAGAGAGAAAACCTAGTTTGCATACTTCAGATTAGAGGAATGCATTAAAGTATTCAGGAATCAGAGACTCACACCACCCAGGTAGTAATCTACTTGGGCCCTTAGGGATGGAGCTGCATGAGGCTTCAGAGTGCCGACACCTGAAAGGGGTAGAGGGAGATCTAATGGCACCTATTATAAAAAAAAAAAAAAAGTAAAAATTATTATAAAATGTTTTTGAAAATTTAAGTTGATAATCTTTCTTAGGCAAGTGTGTTTTTAGGGATCCAAATTTTAAAAGTGTCCTCCTCCATGCAGGCCAGCTCAGTCCAACTCCTGATTTTAAGAAAGTGGGAAGAAACCTAATTAGGCTTTCCTTTCCTTCGGCAAATGAATTGCTGGCATTCACTTCCTCAGCAAGTTCAGTTTCCCTGGAATTCCTAGGCAAGCAGAAAACTCCGGAAACTGAAACCATGAAACCTACAGAGTTCCCAGAGGACACTGGACCACCCGGAACCTTTCTAAAACCAGTGATAACTGACCAAATTACAAGTCAGGAAAACGGTCTTTGGTGAGTGAGCATTTCTGAGGTCTCAGGATGTTTTCATTTGACTGAGGACATTTGGACTCAAGTCTTTGGTTTTGCATCTAGATAGGAAAAAAAAAAAAAAAAAAAACCTGTGGTACAGTTTCCTCCTTAGGAGGACATGATGCAAAATGACAGTGACTGTCCTTCAGAGAAAGCTGAAAAAAGTGCAGCCAGTGCCTGCCCCTGCTCCTCTCACAGCTACTTCAGGGTCCCCTATGACTCCTTCTCTTGGCAACCACTACAGCTGGACAGTCACATCACAAATATTTACCTCTTGGTTTTCTCTCCAGAAGTTCAGTCACACAGACTTCTGGTGACAGAGATTTTTAATTGAGCTAGTAAAGCTTCATTGTTTTTCTCAGAGGATTCGAAAGTCCTGACATCCTCTGTTTCTAATTAAACACATCTGCAGAAAAGATGGCTGGCTCCTTCATTTTCCTGTGAGTAAGAGTGTGGCCTAATGGCATCTCAATTTGTCTGCCACCAGTTCACTGGGCAGTTTAAATAGGCCCCCTAATTTCTCTGCAAACTGAGAGGAATATGCACCTCACTGGTTGGTGTCCTGTGTTATTTCACTGTTTGGTGCTATCCAGTGGTAATAAAAAAATAATATAAAGGGTTGTAAAGTGAAGCTTTGAGTTGTCAAAATGCCCATCCATCACCATGAGCAAATTTATTCCATAACACTTCAGATCCTTAGAGCTAAATTGAATAACGACAACAAGTCTCTGAAATAAAAGGGAGAAAGATCAAGTCATAGCTTGATCCAAATGACAAGTTAACTACCTTCTGGGACTTGAGTTGCTTCCTTGGGGTGGCGGGGGGGGAGTCTCCGATTCCGTGAGAGCACATACTCTCCTAGAAAAATGTTGCCATGCCCCCCCAAGGGCAAACTATTAGTTGGTCATATGGAACACACTTTGTGACTTTTCCCAAAAAATAAACATCAAAAGAAGTCACAGTACGGCAGTTACAATGCCAGATGATCTTTCCAGATGAATTGGCATGTTTGCTTTGGGTAGTAGATGAATGTCAGGTCAATCTTTCTAAGTGAATCAAGGTGTTTAATTAATGTAAGGTGTTCTTAGATCTGTTGGTTGTAAAGGATAATAATAATAGGAGGAGGAGGAGCTAGCACTTATTGCGCAATTAATCCATGCCCAACATTGTGCTAAATGCTTGCATGTTATCTCATTAAATCCACATAAACCCCTGGGTAGTCATTTAGTTTCCCCAGTTTTTGCGGGGATACTGGGGATTGAATTCAGGGACACTTAACCACTGAGCCACATCCCCAGCCCTATTTTGTATTTTATTTAGAGACAGGGCCTCGCTTTTGCCTCAGCCTGAGCCACTGGGATTATAGGCATATGCCACTACACCCAGCCAGTTTCCCAAGAGAAAACTGAGTACAAAGAGATTAAACAATTTTCCCCAAGTCACATTGTTTGTGAGAAAACTAGTAATATGAACCTGGTCAGTGTGACCAGGCTAGGTTTTTCTTTTTTCTTTCTTTCTTTCTTCTTTCTTTCTTTTTCTTTCTTTCTTTCTTTCTTTCTTTCTTTCTTTCTTTCTTTCTTTCTTTCTTTCTTCTTTCTTTCTTTCTTTCTTTCTTTCTTTCTTTCTTTCTCTTTCTTTCTTTCTTTCTTTCTTTTTTGTTCTTTTTAGATATACATGATAGTAGAATGTGTTTTGACATATTATACATACATGGAGTATAACTTATTCTAATTAGGATCCCAGT
>JAJEJO010000876.1:541246-554626 GCA_020662805.1 Glaucomys volans
TGCAAGTTGGTGCAGCCACTCTGGAAAGCAGTGTGGAGATTCCTTAGAAAACTTGGAATGGATCCACCATTTGACCCTGCTATCCCACTCCTTGGCCTATACCCAAAGGACTTAAAATCAGATTACTACAGTGATGCAGCCACATCAATGTTCATAGCTGCTCAATTCACAATAGCTAGATTGTGGAACCAACCTAGATGCCCTTCAATAGATGAATGGATAAAGAAACTATGGTATATATACACAATGGAATATTACTCAGCCATAAAGAAGAATAAAATTATGGCATTTGTAGGTAAATGGTTGATGTTGGAGACTGTTATGCTAAGTGAGATTAGCCAATCCCAAAAATCCAAGGGCCCAGTGGTCTCTCTGATAAGTGAATGATGATGCATCATGTGGGGTGGGGGGGCAAGAATAGAAGAAGGCTAGATAGCATAGAGGTTAGGGAAGGGTGGGGTCGAGGTAGGGGGGTAATAATAACAGAATGTGTGACAGACACTATTGCCCTGTGTACATGTATGAAAGCACAGATGGTGTGACTCTACTTTGTGTACAACCAGAGAAACAATAGCTGTACTCCATTTTTGTTCAATGAATCAAAATTAAATTAAAAAAAAAAGAAGAAGGTCTCTCAGACACTGTTTACCATAGCAAACAAATTAGAAAAAAATCTAAATGTGTAAGCAACATCCCTGCGAGGGCTAGAGTCCACCTGGCCGGATGTCAGAGTATGACAGTTCATCATAGAGAATAAGAGCCTTTCTCAGAACCAACTCCACTAATTCAACATGGCTTTTGTGGAATATTTTCCTGGAGAGAAATAGTTTCCAACATTTTGGGATAGAAAATAATTTAGAAAGGGGTACATGCCAATGCTTCTTTTTTCTAAAAAGGAATGTGCAGATGACAGTTGCAAGTGTTTGATATCCAGCCCTCCTAAAACTGTAAAATAGCAGCAGAGCGATCAAGAGGCTGATCTGAATCTTCTTTTTGTGGTTTTAACTTTTGTTCCAGCAGGCTTAACAACACTGGGAAAATATGACAGTGTGTGCAAGGGAAACATATTCTTTCCTCCTTGACTAACTGACATATTGGAGAGCAGGCACAAATAAGGGGCGGCGGCATTGCTTGTGATATAGCTGGAATACATGGAAAATTTTAAATAGCATCCAGGGCCTGGCCTACCCTTAGCTGAGGCAGGAAATTCAACGGTAATATAACTCTTTGCTGTTAAGTAATGCCATTAGAATAACAGCATGTTTGGAATGACTTTTGGCTTTAACTGGGAATTTCTGTTTCATTTGCTTCCAAAAAGAACTTTATTTTTTCCCTCTCTTAAGTTCTTGACTTGTATTTCAAAAGTCCATGTAGCTATACAAACATGATATATGCAAACTGGTCTTGAATAAAAGTTGTATGCTGTAGAATATGCAGAAAAGCAAATTTAGGATCTCAGTTTTGGCCATGGGACTTTAAGACAGCACAAAGCGCACAAAGCAGGTTAAAGACCTCCCTCTGTTACCTATCAGCTGTGTGATCTTCAATGGATTATTTGACCTCTGAGCTTTTAAAAGGGGGATAACATTAGTACCTACTCAGTGAAGAATAAAATTCAAGAACATGAAAGGTTAGCACACAGTAGGGCTTTCCTCCCCGCCCCCCTAGAATTCATAACTGGATCTGTCATTCCTGACTCAGAGTAGAAAAGGACTAATATAGAAAATCAAAATTTAGTTCTGTCTGAATAACTTGAACATGATCTGACAAATTCCACCTTCCATTTTAAGCCATGTTCCTCCTGCACAGACCCAAAAGCTGAGTTGTAGCAAGAATTGAATTACCGTCTTCAGTTTCAAAAGGACTTGTGCTAACTGGAGCAGCTCTAGATAGTTCAGGGGTGGTGTAGGAGATTCAGACCCATGAGAGAAATTGCTGAAGGATCTGCAGATGTTTAGATGGGTGATGACACTATGGGAACATTGGAACTGTCTCCAAATATTTGAAGAGTAATGTCATGTGGAAGAGAAATTTGATTTATTCTGCATAACTCCATAAGTGGAGACAGATTCCTGTTTTATATATAGAAAACCTTCATTAAAAAATAAAACAGTCAAGAAATGATGCTATCTTCTGAGGTAGAGAAGGTCCCATCTCTAGAGATATTCTATCAGAGAACAGCTTTCTACTCCCTGAGAGCTGCACAGGAAATTCTGTACTGGAGAAGGGATGGGAGAGATGACATTTAGGGATTTGTTCCAGGTCAGGAAGGCAACAATTCAGGTGTCTATATAAATGTTTTGCAGCAGGAACTTAAGAAGGAATAGCCATGAAGCAGTGTAAGGCACACACAGGCACATGAAGGTTGTGTTAATGTATGAACTTTAACCTCGTATAACAAAAGAATATCATGCCACATTTAAGGGGGGAATGTTTATCTGCTGGAAATGAAAACATTCATACTTTACCGTATCGAATTTTATAGGTTCATGTAGACACCAGGGCCAAATGAAACTGAACCAAGATCTTAGGCATCAAGTTACATTTTAATTTTACCTTCTCCCTCCCCTGTGATTTTGACATAAGTGATTAAAAATGAACTTGGACCTTTGACCTGTCCATTTTGGTTTGGAGTTTTTTGTATTTTTCTTTTCCTGCTCACCTGCAAACCTCTGCTGATTGTTTCATAGTCTTGGTCAACTGCTTTTAACAGCTAAACATTAGAGCCACTGAGAGCATAAACAGGAAGCTGGTATTTAGGTGGGAGTTCCCAGGAATTTTATACCACTGACCACAGAGGCCAAGAGAGAAAGGAAATAGGAAAAACAGTGTAAATACCTGGGTGACTAATGACTCTGTGCAACTCAGCTGGCTTTGCTGAATGTTTAATGGGAAGTCTTGCAGGGGAAACACCCTTAAGATGTTGCAGACACTGTGTGGCATAGAAGGGCCAAATAAGGGTGTTTACTGCACGGGGTTGGTTGGTTTCCTTCACTGGCTACTGGGCAAAAAGGGGGTTTGGCAATTTGGCCAGACGAATCTTCAAGTGATTGACTGCATTTGCATGCGTGGTGCATTTTCCTAGCACCGGGGTTCCCAGGCCTCTCCAGGCCTCTGATTGTTAAGGATTGTAAGGCCACCCCTCTCCTTGTTCACACGGATAGCGACTAAGAGGATTTAGAATCAAGTGGGCACATTTGCACTGCCTTGTTCTGAAGAGGCAGCTGGAGCGCGGGCCGGCAGGCCTGGCGCAGCCCACCGCGAGTCCCAGAGGACTGCATTGTCCTCCGAGGGGCCGCCACGGGGGCTCCATTGTGCACGGAGCAGGCCTTTTTCTCCTGCCCTCTGTCTCCCCCAGCCTCCTCCTCCACCCCCTCACGCAGACCTTTCTCTCAAGCTGCCCGGGTCTCCCGGCTGCCGCATTTCCAATGCAGAGAAGCAGGCAGGGCTTCGGGCTGGCCATCTGCACGCGGAGATTGACAGCAGCCCCGGAAGGTCAGCGCCTCAACGATTTCAGTCTGAACAGCAGGCCACCCAGGCCTCCCGAGCAAAACAGGGACATCTGCTCCCCTTAATTTAGAACACTGGTTCTAATTTCACCAGAGCCCCTTGCTCGAAGCTCTCCTAGGGCTCCAGGGAAGGAGACAACGGGGCGGGGAGGGGGCCAAACAGACGGCCACCGCCCCTGGCTCCCTAGTTCCCAGGGAAAGCTGCTGAGATGAAGGCGGTGGGGGTGGGGGGGCGGAGCGGGAGCGCTGGAGTGTGGAGTCTGGTCACTCACGTGACCAGGGTGACGTTGTGTTGGATTGAGGGGGAGGGAGGAAGGGGCGCCGAGTGGGCACAACAGTCCTGGAGTGCCTGGGACACATGGTGCAGGCGCATTCGTGCATCTGCTGAGCGAGTAGGGTCAGAGGCGCCTTTGCTTTTAGACAGGAGGGTGTGGGCTCTCCCAAGTGAACCAGCAGAAAATATTGCTACAAGAGCAAGAGACCCAGCTCTGCCCTTCTTCTATGGGTCCCTGGGCCAGTAGTTTTAAAGATAGCCCACCATGGCCAAAGACTAAATCCTGCCTGGGCAGCTGACATCAGAATCCTTCCTTTTCATATCTGGGCAAAAGGATGAAAGAATTCTACTTCTATTGAGTTTCACCGCTGGGTCATAAGCTTCTTGAAAATAGGGCCTGTTAGTCACCCTTCTGTCTCCAGCACCTCACTCAAATGTTTGGAGATGAAGTTAATGTGCAAAGGGTGAGAGGTGGTCCTTGTGTGCACTGAGTGCAACGGATCTTTTTCTGTGAGAGGGAAAACAAGACACTGGTGATAATGAACCTGTGCCTACAGCAAGTGTTAATTACTGTGTTCTCTCTTCCTCCTCCCTTCCTCCCTTTCTTCCTTTCACGTTTTATTGAGTGCCCTTACATGCCAGGTATCAGGTGTTGAACTAGGAATACATAGAAAGGAGCCTCCCAGTCTTTTCAACACTCTTCACTTTGTGACAGGTGCTGTGCACAAGTCAACAGCTCATCAGGACCCCGAGTGATCAACAAGTGCTATTGAAAACAATAGGAGGATCTTAAGCCTAACCACTAGAAGGGAGGGATGTGGTGGAAGCTGGGAGGATGAGTGGAAGCTGACCCAGAGGCCCTTTGCCCACACTGGTCCCTCTGCAGGCATTCACTCTTCTCCCACCCATACCCCTAAGTCCCCACTGTACCTCTTGCCCCTTTTTCAGGCCCCAGGTGAAACGTGCTCCTCTGGTGCTCTGACTAGGTAAGGTCCTCCTCTTTTGCACTTATATAGTGTTCACCACATGTGCAGTTGGGTCAACTTCATCAACCCCATTGGACTGCAAGGATCTTGAAGCAGAAACTGGCCGTTCTGTTCATGGATAGAGTCACCACATCCAGCACAGGGTCCAGCCTATCATGTTCCCTAATATTTGTTCAACTGATGAATAATCAAACTGAAAAATAATCTGACTTTTCTTCAGTTAATGAGAAACCCATCCATACATTTTCTAGTTGCAATGTGAGGCCAGATTGTGACTGCTCTCTCTAGATACCAGTGGGGAGTAGCTGGAAGGAAGTGGACGTGGTTTAGAATTTATTATTGTCTGATAGTCTAAAGCTTGGTGATTTAGAAATGATCTTCTGCAGAATGACTCTGAGTGGGATGCTCCTCAAAAAGAGATATCTTGACAAACAGGTTTCTTTGTTACAGATTTCACAGAACCTGCAAGTTTCTCAGGTAACTGCACAGTGTCCCAATACAGATTGTGCCTGAAGAGCATCTAATAACATTTTGCAGCCAGGGAAGGGATAAAGTTAAATGGTAACTTTCTTGCACCGTTTCTCCCAATTCTCCTGAGCCCTGGGAGGTAGAAGGAGCTACAGGAGGCAGCTGAACAAGATTAATTTGCTCTAATGAAGGTTGACTCCTTCCTCTTATTTCTTTGTTACCCCGTGTGACAAATTTGGTTGTTTCTGTTTTTGTTTTTTACAGTAGGAAAATCAAGGTTGTAAAGTGACATTTTTGGCACAATAGTCTCCCATTATCCACAGAGGATACATTCCAAGATCCCCAGTGGATGCTTGAAACTTCAGATAGTACCAAACTCCACCTATTCCATGTTTCTTCCTGCCCACACCTGTTATGTGTTTGCTTTATAAGTTAGGCATAGTAAGAGAGTAACAACAAGAATTCATAATAACATAGAACAACGGTAAAAATAGGTTATAATAAATGTTATCCAAAACTTTTGAATTGTTTATTTCTTGAATTTTCTATCTAAAATATCCAGACTGCAGTTAACCATGGGTAATTGAAACTGCAAAAAAGAGAAGCCACAAATAAGGGAGATGATGGTATATTATTGCCTGAGTTTGAATCCAGCTCTGTCACTTCTTGGCTATATGCCTCCTCTTTCTGGGCCTCAGGTACTTCATTGTGAATAGAGATAATAGTATCTAACTTTAACAGTGTTGAGATTTTTTTTAAAGCTCTTCTGTCTGCTGAGAATTCTTAAAGTATAAATTTTTAATGATAATATTTTAATTAAAATTAAATATCTAACCTCTAAGCTTTAATTTGTCTCATTAAGTTTGGCATTAATGGAAAGGGATCACAGAAGACTATGATTTAAGACCTAGTTTTTCTCTGCTTCCTACTTTTGAGCTCCAACAAAGCATTATACACATTCACCATGACTTTTCCAGCTAGAGGATTCCAATTCTCTTAGTAGTGATTGCTGAGCTCTTCCCTCTCAGGTTAGGGTGGAATTTCATTATATCTTATTCTGTGAGAGAGGAGTGAGGCAGCTGTATGTCAAGATTTAAAAAAAACAAAAAAAAAAACTGCCTATAATCAGTTTCCCAAGGACTGGTTTTGTAGCCAGTGGTTGTCTCCTCAGCCAACACATTGATGATTCAGGGGATCCTATTGTTTAGGATCTTTCACTCTAAGTGAAAGAGTAAGTAGGATCTTACCTGTTTGCTGCGGCTTAATTTGACCATAAAAGGATCAATACTGGATTCTCAGAGCAGCAGCATTTTCAGGAGCTCTGTGTTAGAGCTCAGTGTGAAAATTCACATTGTTTTAAAACCGCACATTAAACTGCAACACCTTAAAGAAGCTGTTTCTGGAAAGCCAGAGCTACCCTGAAATTTGTGGAAATGGTTTCTTACCCAAGTGTAAAGAAGGAACAGTTTTATTCCTTCAATTCTTCATTATCTGCATATGACATTATTCTGGGCAGAGTTTTCTAGACTAGATGCTTGGAGCAAATCTTGCTCGGATATAATCTCTGATTCATAGTTTGACACAGGAAGCAAATAACATTTTTTTCAAATGTTAGCTGTTCTCATGGATAGACTCTCAATGTCCAGAAGAGTAACTGGCAAAAGTATTTTTATTTCATTTAATTCTTACAGGGGGTTACTGCTTAGGGATCAGCAATTTGCTAATGGCTAAAGATTCTAAAAAGACTCTTTTAAAGAAACAACCAGTTTTCCACCTGGAGTGTGCAATCAGACACCTCTCGGATACCACCTCAGTGCCTTTGGGCGTCCCCTGTCCCTTACTCCAGCCACTGATGCTGGCTCTCAACAGCTTCCTGTGGGTGCTACTTGCCAGCAACTTGCCTGGTACCCATGCCTCCCACATCTTCTAGAGCTTCCAGAATTTCCCCTGGAGCTTCTCTGAGCCCTATGAGTTCTGCTCATTGTCTATCCCAGAAGTATGGGGGAGTAAGTTTTAGAAGTGGACCTTCAACCAGTAAAACATATGCTCCTGAATAACTGCTTTTCTCTCTTTTTCCAAAGAATCCTGAAACATCTTCCATGCAATGCCTCAAAGAGCCAGGAAACAGCCAAAAACCAGGAACTGCGGCCAACTTCATAACTTATCCTTGTATTGGTTTACCATCCTTCTGTGCTTCATCCCCTTGTCTCTTACTCCTACTTGCTGGCTGACACATCCTGATAAATTTGCCCTCAAGCCTTTGTCTCAGGATCTGCTGACTCGGGTGGGATCAGAGGCCAGGCTAAGTCCAAGTCATTTTTGACTATTTTCTCTTTTAGACAAAGGAAGTTATAGTGTCGACCCTCTCTTCACATCCCCTCACTTCAGTCAGTTTTCCAAATTCAGAAGAGTTCACGCTTGTCTTTGCTGTGTGCATCTCCATTCAGTAATGTGTATGAGACAGTTTATGGAGTCAATTTCCTGTCACCATGACAAAACAGCTGAGATAATTAACTTTGGGGAGAAAGGTTTATTTTGGCTCATGGTTTTGGAGGTCCCAATGCATGATCAGATTGACAATTGCTTTTATGCATGTGACAAGACAGCACACACCACGGCAGGAGCAGTGCAAAGTAAAACACTGTTCACTGCATGGCCAGGAAACAAAAGAGAGGAAGAGGAAAAGACTGGGGTCCCACAAGACCCTTCAAGCAAATGTCCCCAGTGACCTTCAGACCTCCCAATAGGCCCCACCTCTTAAAAGTTCTACCATCTCTCAATAGCACCACATTAGGAATCAAAGCCTTAACACATTCAAGATCCAGGCTGCATCACATGGTTATGTGTCCCCTTGCTTTAGATCTGGTGGATCTTAGAGTGGTGAATCATGACATCCACTTCAATCCCAGTAGGACCCTAATGGAGTTTGCAATTTAGGTCAGTCAGAAACTTTGGCCCTGGACTTTTTGTCTACTAAATGTAACCTTGCCCTATTTTTTTTCAAGTCAGATTTTTAACTTCCTCCAAAGTTTTTGTTTGTTAATTTTATCCTGCTCTATTTATGGATTTGAAGTGTATAAACAAGCAAAGATTGGTGTGAGGTCTTTAAAATTTTAATAACACATAAGTGGGTAGGTCTTTAAAAAAATTCATATAGCCCAAATGTCCCAAAGTCACATTTTAGACTTTTACCATGTGACAAAGCTTTAAAAGTTATTAGAAAATTATAATTTTAAAAAACAGTATAAAACTTTTAACTTTCATTTGTAGACCATTTATTGAATTTATTTAATAACTTAGAAATCCTCTAAATTGTCTGCTTGTGAATTTTCTTGATATTAAAAAGGTAGGCAAGAGATGGAGAAGATAAAAATTAAAAGTACAGCCTGCCATGAATCAAAGTTTATAGACTGATAACTTCATCTCTCTGTCTTTTCATCTAAAATACACGGTTATTTTCTATCATGTGCATGTACAAATAGGTAACAAGAAATCCCTTCATTATGTACTACTGTAAGGAACCAATAAAAAAATGTGGAAGGAAAAAAAAAAAAGAAGGTTGGTTTTAATTGTTGTCAATAA
Source organism: Glaucomys volans (assembly GCA_020662805.1). NCBI lineage: Eukaryota > Metazoa > Chordata > Mammalia > Rodentia > Sciuridae > Glaucomys > Glaucomys volans. The sequence continues at coordinate 550,066 of JAJEJO010000876.1, forward strand.
TGAACCACATTAGCAGGATTTGGCATTTGTGGAGAACATGTGAATCTTTTTTTAAACTTTAATTTTTATTTGTTCTAATTAGTTATACATGATAGCAGAATGCATTTCAATTCGTTGTACATGAATGTAGCACAACTTTTAATTTCTCCGGTTGTACATGATATGTTGTCATACCATTCCTGTGATCATTCATGTACCTAGGGTAATGATGTCCACCTCATTCCAACATCTTTCCCACTCCCATGCCCTCTCTCCTCCCCTCACTCCTCTCTGCCTAATCCAAAGTTCCTCCATTCTTCTCTCCCCACCCATTATGGATCAGCATCCACATATCAGAGAAAACATTAAGCCTTTGTTTTTTTAGGATTGACTTATTTCAGTTAACATGATATTCTCCATCTCCATCCATTCACCGGCAAATGCCATAATATTATTCTCTTTTAAGCCTGAGTAATATTCCATATATACCACAGTTTCTTTATCCATTCATCTGTTGAAGGGTACCTAGGTTAGTTCCATAGTTTAGCTATTGTGAGTTGAGCTGCTAAACACAGTGATGTGGCTGCATCACTGTAGTATGCTGATTTTAAGTCTTTTGGGTATAGACCTAGGAATGGGATAGCTGGGTCAAATGGTAGTTCCATTCCAAATTTTCTGAGGAATCTCCATACTGCTTTCCATAGTGGTTGTACCAATTTGCAGTCCCACCAGCAATGTATGGTGGTGGGACTACATCCTCTTTTTCCCTACATCCTCTCCAACATTTATTGTTGTTTATATTCTTGATAATTGTCATTCTGACTGGAGTGAGATGAAATCGTAGTTTTGACTTGCATTTCTCTAATTACTAGAGATGTTGAACATTTTTTCATATGTTATAGATTGATTGTATATCTTCTGTGAAGTGTACGTTCAATTCCTTAGCCCATTTATTGACTGGATTATATTTTATTTTTGGTGTTTTTTGAGTTCTTTGTATATCCTGGAGATTAGTGCTCTATCTAATGTGTGTGTAGTAAAGATTTTCTCCTTTTCAGTAGGCTCTCTCTTCACATTATTGATTGTTTCCTTTGCTATGAAGAAGCTCTTTTAGTTTGAATCCATCCCATTTATTGATTCTTGATTTTATTTCTTGTGCTTTAGGAGTCTTGTTAAGGAAGTCAGATCCGAAGCTGACATGATAAAGATTTGGGCCTACTTTTTCTTCTATAAGGCACAGGTTATCTGGTCTAATTTCTACCTCCTTGATCCACATTGAGTTGAATTTTGTGCAGGGTGAAAGATAGGGGTTTAACTTCATTTTGATGCATATGAATTTCCAGTTTTCCCAGCACCATTTGTTGAAGAGGATTTCTTTCTCCAATGTATGTTTTTGACACCTTTGTCTAGCATGAGATAAACTGTATGTATGTGGGAACATGTGAATCTTTAAAGGATAATCATGTGTGCACCATTAAAATATGGTGACAATTTTTTGAAATATATTTTATTATATTTTTCCATATTTTTATTAGTACATTTTAATGATACATAAAGGGATTTGTTGTTATATATTCTTCATGTACATGGTATAACAATATAATTTAGTCAATATCATTTTCAGGGAAATATTTTTAAAGTGAACAATAATGACAATTTTAAATGTAGTAATAGAAGATAAGTCTAAAACAATAACTGGAAAATTCCAGCCTGAGCTTACACTGGTAGTTAATATGGTTACAAAACTGGCACAGACCCACAAGGGTTAATTAATGGAACAGTCCTGAGAGCAGGTGAAAGGAAGAGTGTGTCATGAGCCAAAATAAACCTTTTCTCTCTATAAATTGATTCTCTCTATAAATTGATTATTTTTTGTTAGAGTAACAAGAAGCTGACTAACACACCCCCATAAACTGTTTGATACACATAACTGGATAGAGACTCACACAGTGAAGAGAAGGGTAAACACTATTGCATAAGGGAAAACTGATTGAAATGAGGGTGGTTGAAGATAGCTTAGACACTATAGATCCCTCTGTTTAAAAAAATTAGTTGAAATGACTTGGACTTAGCCTGATCTTCCCACCCCACCCCAGACAACAGATCCTATCTAGAAGCAACTGGACTGGGGAACAGCTTAAAGTCTACCTGGGCCCTTGACCCACTGCCCTTCCCAGTGAGCTCATCTCTGGGACCTGAGGAAAGTGGCACCTCACACACTCTGTAACGATGATGGGGCCAAGGTCAGGGTCAGGGTCTCCTTGAGGGTGTACTTCGGGAATACTGGGAACTGAGCAGGGCTGTCTACGCGCCCTGCCCCAAAGTGGTGTAATAGCCAGAGGACCTCACCAAGGGTATGCAGAGCAAAACTAAGAGCTATGGCCAGGAGCTCAGTCATGCCACCCTCTGGTGGAGCCTAGAAGAAGTAGAAAGGGGACAAGATTTTCAAGGAAGAGAGATCTATATTAAACAGGTAGAATCAAGAGCCAAACGGTTGGATCATCCCAATCTCTCAGTATAATAGAATTTACTCCTCTAACTGCTAGAAAGGTTGCTGAAAGACTGCCTTCAGGTGTCAGTCCTCTTTGGCAATTGTCTCAGTTGAGGAAATTTTCTTAATCCAGGTAGTGGTCAAAGACATGCCAGGACATCACATCCAAAGTAAAAGATAAATTTTGGGACCTTTCTCTTCTCACCACAAAGACAGAAATAAAATTTGATTGGTGCATTTGGGTTCTGAAAGCAGCATATTCTACAGCTGGGAATATTGCTTCAACCTGGATATCATTCAAAGTCTAATGACTTTAATAGGGGACCAGAGAAAGAATGGATCCTGCATCAGGTCCAGGCTATTGTATCAATGCCAACTTGGACCACATGATCCTGCAGACCTTCTGTTATTGGATGTATCTGTGGTGGGAAAAGATGTCATGTTGAATTTGTGGCAAGCCCCAATAGGAAAATCACAATGCAGACACCTTAACTTCTGGAACAAGCCTACACTACCTCAGTAGAGAATTCTGCAACTGTGAGCAACAGCTCTGGCATGCTAGTAGAGAGAGAGTACCTAGTAGAGAGAGAGTACCTAACCACAGGACACTGAGTGGACAAAGCAACCCATCATGAGCTGGATTCTATCAGAACCACCATTTCACATTATTGGCTGGGCCATGGAACAGTCCATTGTAAAACTGTGCTAGAATATCTGGGATTATGCCTAAAGAAGGCAAGGGGTCACAATAAATCTGCACAAAAGCTCCGAGTTGTTCACTATTACTACACCAGTATCACCCTCTCAGCTCACACTGACTGCCACATGGAAGATCTTTGATGACCAGTTAATCAAAAAGAAAGGAGTTGAAGCTTGTTTCATGGATGGACCAGCCAGGGTGTAGGTGTAAACTAAAAATGCATGGTGACTGCATCACAATCTCATTCAAAGCTGATCTTGAAAGACAGAGGGCAGGGAAACCTTCAGCTTCAGGTGGTCCCTGGTCATCTACTTTGCATTAAAGAGGAGCATCCTGGGGTTGTAACATATACATACTCATGGGTAGTAACAAGTGATTTGACCACATGGACAGGGACCTAGAAAGGAAAAGGTTGGCAGACAGCAACAAGGAAGTCTGGAGTAGGGACACGTGTGTGGACTTATGGAAGTGGGTGTAAAGTATGAACATTTTTGTATCTCACATTAACAACAAGAGAGGAACTAACGTGCAGGTGGACAAAATGACTAGCCAATTGGTGGCAGCCAGCTTCTGTTATCAGTGTTGGCACAACAGCATGTGAACAGAATTGCCATGGTGGCAGGTACAGGGGCTATTCATGGGCCCACCAGCATGTCCTCCCACTCACCAAAACTCTTCCAGAAACTGCTACTGACAAGTATCTTAATGTTCCAGCAACAGTGATATTGAGTCCCCAGTATAACACCATCCCTCAAAGACACTAATGAAATACTGCAAATAGTGCATTGGCCATCTTCTAGTTCATTTTAAGCTGAATGGACACATATTCTAAGTATAGGTTTTACATTTCCTGTGTTAGCACTTTGACCAGAACCAGTATCCAAGGGCTTCTTAGATGCTAAATGCACTTTCATGGGATTCATATATAATCACATCAGGTCAAGGAACCAAATTTTCAGCAATGAAGTGATTGGAATGGGTACATGACCATGGACTCCACTGGTTCTGTAACATGCCACAGCACCCAGCAGCTGCCAGCCAGAGAGAATGATGGCACAGACAGACCTGTTAAAAATTTAGCTGCCCAACACTAAAGAAAGAAGTTAAAGAGAATCTGAGAAGATGGAAAGATCTTCCATGTTCTTGGATAGGCAGAATTAATATTGTCAAAATGGCCATAATTCCAAAAGTGCTATACAAATTCAATGCAATTCCAATTAAAATCCCAATGATGGACCTCATAGAAATAGAGCAAGCAATCATGAAATTCATTTGGAGGAATAAGAGACCCAGAATAGCTAAAGCAATCCTTAGCAAGAGGAGTGAAGCAGGGGGTATCACAATACCAGACCTTCAACTATACTACAGAGCAATAATAATGAAAACAGCAT